>CM040422.1:87051338-87617943 GCA_022702705.1 Papilionanthe hookeriana x Papilionanthe teres | reverse complement strand
CACTAATCGTTGTGGTAGTCTCCGGTTCGCTGTGTGCATCTGCCTGTGGAGTTGAACTGCTCAAAGATCCATGTGAGACTGGACTGCCCAAAGATGGTGTATCTGCATTTTTTGATGTGTCTTGATTGTTGTCAGCAGTAATACCATCAGCGTCCTCAATAATCTTTTCAATTATAACGGATATCTGAGCAAGAGGTTTTGTTCCTGGTGATAGCAAGGCTTCTTCTTTTGTGAATTGATCATGTGCCTTATCTTGGTCTTCCATGTTCTCTACAGTTGGGTTCTGCTGGTCTTTCATATCCTTTACCGTCTTCCTCCTTTTGAATTGAAAAGCATTGAAAGGTGAACTCACAACCTTCTTCTGTCGACTCCGTCGGTCCTTCACCCTTTGCATCAAGCTAGGAATGGACGGTGTGACTGCATAAATATCTACATTAGTTTCACCTTCCGGTATGAAGGTGTCCTCGTCCTCACCTTCTCCGATTTGGGAGGTGTGACCTATCTCATCGTCGTCTATCATATTTTCATCTGCATTGAGAAGGACTTCACTGGGTTGTTCTAGCGCTCTCGTTTTTTCTTTAGCAGTATGGACTTCAGCAGTATGAACTTTAGCAGTATGGACTTCAGTAGGCGGGCTGGCGAGTGGTTCGAATTCTCCAACCAAATTTGGTCCTTTGCCTGATAAATGTTGCTCAATCTTTTCAACTTTTTTGTTCAGTGCTGACATTTGCTCTTGCAGCCCCATCACCCCAACACTTACTATATCGATACTTTCTTGATATTGCAGGAACCATTTCTCCTGACCTCTAAGCAATTCATTCATAACTTCCATGTTACGATTCATGGTAGCTAGTATCAGAGCAATGGTGATGTCGTCTCCAGCAACGGTACCTATAGCAAATGAAGATGGTGAGGGGGATCGAATTTCAGTTTGATGATTTTGGACCAGACTTGGAAGGCCCTCATCCGGGTTGGCAATCAAGGGAAGTTCATCAACCGTGACATCAGTGAATTTGTTGTGCACCTAAATATAGTTTCAAGAAGATATAAAATGCTTTATTAACTATTTCACAGCTGGTATTTGTTAAGAAAGTTGGGCATGACTTACCTGTTCGGTATTTAGCCACTTGAAGGCTATATCAGTTAGTGAAACATTCCATTTAACAGACCTCGGCCACCGCAACATTCTGGGTCTGAAATCAGGAGCTGCGGGCGTCACTAGAGAAGTGTGCTCGTAAAACCAAACCTGCGTGGAATCAATGTAATATTACCATTGTCGATCAATCAATAAAGTAACTATAAGGATTAAATAAGATACTAACTGTTAATAAAAACACAAACCCATTTATGTAACCGATGGATCGATTCAATCTAACTTTAATTACAACTGCATTGATTTGCTCTATAAGATATTCACATAGTGTCGCAGGCCAGTTGTAAGAGGAGAATGTCTCTACATTATCACCATATGCGTGAAGATCTGAAGGAACACTAAAATTACTTGTTGAAAATAAAAAATTTGACAACAAATATTTTATGTAAATTTTCTCCAATGAGATCGAAGTATCCTCGCTTGCAAATGCTAATATTTTGTCCCTTATGTTGACAGCATTCATTGTGGATGATGGACGTTACTTCCACTTCGACATTGCTCCTCTGTTTGTAATCCCAATCAACAGTGCAATTTCATCAGGAAATAACCTAAGCTCTTTCCCACCCAATTTGAACATCATTTTATCATGTTGCCAACATTGTAGAATTTGAAGGGTAAGAATGTTCTCACAGGGATACGGAGGTAGATCGAAAGAGCGGGTCGATATCCATTCGTACGAGATTACTCATCACATCTTCAGACACTGCAGGCCTGACCACATCAAGTAGCTCACTCACAACGGACGACCGACATCTACAGCTCATGTTTCTCGAGTTAAGAAACCTCTAGCAAAAAAAAATGATGTTTGGGTTGTACTTCAGTATTATTCAGGGTTTACATTAACTACATAATAAATAACTTGGCGAACGTTAAAATTTCAGATATCATAAAAATGCTTTCTCCTAATAAAAATACGAATACAAAATAAAAATATTACCTCGACGAACTGTCGGTGGTGACATTTTTGCTGCTACTTGTCGGCATATTTTTAGGTTGTGTTTTATTTTGAAGAGGGGTCGCCTAACAGAAATCTGTCGGCGAATTTTTTAATTTAATTAAAATAAATAATTTGAAAATGAGTATTTGATTTTGAAAATAATTTTAAATTTGAAGGTTTTAAGATATGAGATTAAACCGATCTCACATCCCAAGTAGTTTATGTAAACGAGTACCGCACCACAAGCCGTGTATCTATCACTAAGGATAGACACCTTGCTTGATGGTGGGGCTCGATTAAATAAACTAGAAGATTTGTGACATCCGTTTGGTCTGCGAACCAATTTTATAAGCCGACAAGTTTCCCGCTTAATATGAAAACATTAAACGGGGTTTATATTACACAGGTTCTTTAGAATTCCCTATAAGGGCAAGCCACTATAGTTAATTACATCTTAAGTGATGGGAATCACCTAAGAAAACTCTCGATAATAATCAATAATTCTGCTCTCGAGGATTTGAAAGTTTAAGTTTTCGAGGGATTGAAGTTTGGAATTTCAATAGGGAATGGATCGAGTTTGGAACATTTTGTTTTGGGAATCGAAAGGAAGAAAAGTAGGAGAAATCACGGATTCGAAGTGAACTCGGTAATTTCCCGACTATCCTATTGTTTAGCTTGGATTTAGGAAAGTCCTATTGTTTGTTTAATGTTTTGATCTTGCCGATTTTAATTAATTAGGGCTTATTTTTGTATGATAAAATCAAACAAATAGCCTCGAAGATGTGAGGATTTATTGTCGTACGGACGACTACCTCGGAATCCTAAGACCGGTTAGGACTTAATTTGCAATGCAAATGCCTAACGAAGAGTTGAGGATTTATGTTGCACTAAGCAAACTACCTCGAAGTCCTATGGCTTAGTTATTTAATTCTAAGAAAGCTTTGCGATGTAGATTCGAAGTTTCTGTCGATGACGATGGCCGTGCTTGCCCACCACGCTCCGAGCTCCTTGTTGTTGCGAGAGGTTTTAGTTTTAGAAATCATAAATCAGGAGATGAGAAAAGTGTTTTGGTTTAGAGAAGTCTTAATTTCCTAGTGTTTCTTATGTTTTAATTAAAACAAATCTTAAAGTTGATTATAACGACACCGGTTAAGATCCCACGGTTCCATCCTTCCGGCATCATTATTTTTATCGGATTCACTTAGTCCAGATGAATTTGCTAAACTCAGTCGAATGAGTTCCACACTTTCATTTAGACCGTGGGAAATCCCATTAGCAACACGTAGGTTACATCATCCGAGGTATTCCCGATCATCCAACGGGACGTTTTAATTTAGTTGCAATTGTAGTTTTGTGTTCTGTTTGTGATTAAATTTTGAGTTGTTTTATATTTTGAAATGTTGTGGCGGTGAATTTTATCTTGCAATGACTTTTAACTTAGTTTTGGTTTCGGTTTTGAGAGTCTATCCTAAAGGTGTGAGTTTTCATGCAACGAGTTGTTTATCATGCGAGAAAAGTAAGTGCAATGCGATTAAATAAATTGCGAAGGTAAATTGCGAAAGTAGATTGCGAGAAAATAAAAGCGTACACTGGAGGGTCTTCCAGTCATTCCAAGCTGCACTTAAAACATAATTAGAATATTTAAGCAAGTTCCTAGGTAAAGCTAAGGTAAGGGTTTTGGTTTTCTACCAAATTCCTAATCATATAGCTAGTCATTTCCTATGACGTCTAGGTTCTTTGTGTCTTTGTTTGAAGACGATTTTCTTCATCAAAGAATAATTAAATTCAATTTGTTCTTATAAATGTCCTATCATATTGAGTAAGTGCTTAAGAAGAATCTTAAACATCTTTTCAATATTTCTAGGATCGTTTTAAGTCCAAATGAATTTAATTATATAAATGAATTAATCGTCCAGGGATTGAGTTTTGTTAACTTGCTCAGTGAACTAGGATATTTGAATATCCTATAGGTGAAGTAACATTTCATTTGATATTCTGTTTAGGAGTTATGATAACTAAAGCTCTTGAGGGTAAATTGGTGTTCAAATGGTTTGATTTAAGTTAAAGAGTTTAAATTTGGAATAGTGTTCAAGTTGCTTTATATTTAATTTCTTTCTGTTTTAGGTGATGTTATATTTAATTTAATTTAATTTAATTTAATTTAATTTAATTGAGTTTTAATTTAATTTAATTCAATTTAATTTGATTTGATGTTTAATTAATTTGATTTGATTTAATTTTAATTTAATTTGATTTAATTTAATTTAATTTAATTTAATTATTTAATTTAATTTAATTTGATTTAATTTAATTTAATTTAATTTAATTTGATTTAATTTAATTTAATTTATTTCAATTTGTTTAATTTAATTTAATTTAATTTAATTTGTTTAATTTAATTTAATTTAATTTTTTATTTTTTTATTTTAATTTAATTGAAATTTTTTAAAGAGTTTAATAATTTAAATTTAGTTTAATGATTAAGTCTTTTAATATTTTAAATTTGAGTTATCATTTTAATTAAGAATTGAATATTAATGAGATAATTAATTTAGGGATTTTTAAATTAAAGAATAAATCTCTTCCTAATAATATCCCTATTTTAATAATTCCAATTTTATTATTCTTCCAAATTTAATCGATTATTTAATTAAAGTTTAATCATTTTAAAATTGTTTAATGGGTTTCTACCCTTTAATCATTTAAATTTCAATCATCCAAATCAGATTAGGATCAAATATTTTACTTGTTAATTTTTTATTAAACCTAAAGTTTTAATTAAGGATTAAAGATTTTAGTTACCATTTTACCCTTTAAGCTTAATAATTTCATAACTCACTAAATTGAACTCAAATGAACTTGAAATTTTTATGTAACTTCACTCATATGTCAATAAAGACATGAGAGGAGAAAATGTGATTTTTTCTGTATTTAATTTATTTATATAATTATTTTTGGTAGAAAATAAAGATTTTCAAGGAAAATTTGATAACATGACCAAGGGAAAGTTTCTGTCCTTAAGAAAATTAGGGGACATTCCTAATGACCAGAGAAGCACTTGGACCAATTTTGGTGATTTTTTGAATTATATTTTTTATTATAATTATTTTAAGTTTTGGAGTGTTAATTAATTTAAAATTAAAATAAATGTTGAAAAATGAGTTTTATATTTTTCAAAATTCTCTCTGATATCAAGGAAACCAGAGAAGCAAATTTTGCAATTTTCTGATTTTTTTATGATTTATTATAATTATTTTAGTGAAAATGCTAGAAAATACATTTTTTAATTTTAAAAATATCCTAAAGCTTTAAAATTTAATATCTCACCAAATAGACCTAGGAAAAATATAGGGTTTGTTCCTATGTGATTAAAGTTCAAAATGTGACATTTTGGTGAATTTTATTATTTTTGTGATTTTTATTATTTTTTAATTATTAAAAATATTAAAATATTATTAAAAATCAACTTTTTTAGAAAATTGAAATTTTAATTTTCTTAGGTTCCCCTGATATCAGAGAGGCTCCAAAACCGATTTGGTGAATTTTTGAAAGGTATTTTAAAAGTTATGAATTTTTAAAGTTCAAAATGGCTAAGTGACTTAATCAACCCAATTAGTGGGGCTAACCAAGTCCAATTGACCTCAAATTTTTATGGTGGATTCCTCTGATCCTAAAGGTCAGTGGAGAATTGATTTTAAGTCAATTTGATGCATGGTTAACTCTAATTAATTAAAGACCTATTTTGGGTGTTTAAGCCAATTAGGGTTGTTTTAAATGAACTAAGTCAAAACCTATTTTTCCTAGGGTTCTCTGGTCATAAGGAACATCACCAAATTTTCCTAGAATTTATTTCACAACATGCTATTTATTGGAATTAAAATATTCAAAACAGTAACCTGAACTTAAAAAAATCAATAACTTTTTATAGGGATGGCCTCTGACTTTGGAAAATTCAGGGAATGTTTCCAAATTCAGAGGCTTCAAAAGCCCTATGTTCTCATGCCATGGTGAATTGTATGCATGCATGGAGAATTAAAATAATGCAGAGAGTAAATAAATTATAAAAAATAAAATACTTGATGAAATTAAATGATTTCTTTTCCACATTATTCTCCTCCGTTCATCGAGCAAGAGGGTATTTTTATTTTATTTTTATGATTTTCCTACACGGAGATATGAATTTTTGAAGTTTAGGGAATTAAATAAATAAGAAAATACCCTAATTTTCTATTTATCCACGCGGCGCCGGCGCATCCTCGGCGGCTACGAAAGGCCACGCGGCGCGCTCCCATTCGACGCCGCCACTTGAGTCGGCAGCCCGGGCCCCGCGGTTCTCGCACCGTTTCCGGTCCGACGCCATCCGAGCCGTTCGTCCGCGCGTGTATTGAATGGACGGCATCCGTTCATCGTCCCCAAGTGTTCTCACCCGAGAGCCGTCCACACTAAATCCCTAGATCTCACTCGATTCTCGATGGATTTTTATGTTCTTATACTCTATGGATTCGTCTTGAAGAGACGAACACATCTATACGGTTAACATGCATTGAAACTAAGGCATTTGAAATAGAGATTCTCCAGAAGCTCGGGATGAAGAATTAGTTCATACCTTGGCTCAGAGAAGTGTGGCTTCAATCTGAGAGTTGTTGCACCTTCGATTGGATCCCAGCAAGCTCCAGATGAAGTCTCCTGGTCTGGTGAATTGTCTGGATATGATTTCGACCAAGCTCGATCACAAAGCTTGGAGGCTGGAGCAACTGGGTGGCCTGGAGATGGGGCTTTTGCTGGTGGACACCTTCCCTTGGTACGAGTGAAGGTGTAGAGCCGATCAATTTGAGAATTGGCTCACTGTGGAGAAGTGTCCCGGTTTTGGGTGGAATTTCGACTACTGAAATTGAGCTTACGAGAGGAGAAATGGCAGGGGGATTTCACTGGGGATCAAGTGCTCTAAGGGTGGAGAAGGGTCTGGAACAATTTTGGCAGAGTTTTGGCAAGGTTTGTGCTTAGCTCCCCTCATGGCCGAGAGGGGTGGAGTTTAAATAGGAGAGGGTGGAAGGCCTCCCAGGGGGAGTTAGGGCTTGGGATCAGCTGCTGCGGTGAGGAGAAGATCGGCGCATGGTGACCACTAGGCATGGGGCGGTCGAGCAAGTGAGAATTTCAATGTTGGCTCACATGTGAGCTCTCGGCCATGGTGTTTTCCGGCGGCCTGGTGGCCGGCCGGCCAGGCAATGGTCACCATCTTGGTCAGGTGGGTCAGGGCTGGGGTTTAGTGTAGGCAATTGGCAAATGCCATGTGTAAAGGGTTTGATTTAGATGGAATGGGGGAGGAGCTAATTTTGAGTCTAAATGGGTCAACCCACCCATTTGGGCTTGGTGCACCACCCAAGGCCTGGTTTTGGCTGAGGGAAAAGTGATTTGGCTCAGCATAATCAGTAGGGTCAAGTCACCATCCAAGCACAATTAGGCTTAAGCATGGTTTAGTGGAATCATGGAAGTGGTTAATCACCTTTAGGAATTAAGGAAAGAGCCTCCTCCTTTTGCCCAAAATGGCATGGTGACATGTAAAGAGGCTCTCATGGCTTGCATATGGCTTGTGCATGGCTCCATGGCTCCATTTGGCTTGGGAAAAGGTTTGGTCGATTTCATAAAAAAGGATTTTAAGGATTTTGGATAATTTGGTGGAAATTTGGATGAAGCTTCATTTAGAATTATTTGATGATTGGTTTAGGACTTAGGGATGATTTTAATTGAAAATATGATGAGGGGAAATGTCATATGGGCTTTGGAAGAATTTTTTTGGGGTTTTGGATTTGGTGGAAGTGGGCTTTTAAAATGGTTTAAGGAATGGGCTTTTTAAGTTTTGAAAATGAATTTATGGATGGGAATTTTGTAAAGAGGTTGGGCCAAATAATTGTTGGGTTAGAGTTGAAATTTATGTAAAATCAATGTTGAGAAATGTTCATGGGGGTGTTTCAAAGAGGTTTTGGCTTTGGTTGGGCTTTGATTTTGGGGTTTGGGCTCATTTGGGTTAGGATTGGGTTTAGGTCAAAATTGGGCCTTTTGGTTTTGGGTTGAATTTGAGTGGGGTTTGGGTTTAAATCTTGGGAAAATCATGTTAGTATTTTGTTTGTGGGGATGCTAAGGAGGATTTAGAAAAGATTTGGGGTTAATTGGAGTTGAATTGGGTGAGTTTGGGTTAGGTTTAGGTCATGGGTCCAAATTGGGCTTTAAGGCCAAAAGTGAGATTGGATCCAAATGTCAATCAAATTGTGCTTGGATTTGGTCTAGATTGGCATTTGGGATATTGATTTGAAGTTTAGAATTGAATTGGACCAAAATTTGGGTCAATTGGGTGGGTTTGGTTTGACATTGGGTTCACTTTGGGTTAAAATGGGTCAAATTGGGGGTTTTAACAAAAGTAGGGTAAATTGACAAAATTGGACCATGGTGTAGTTGGAAAAAATGAAATTGGGAATATTTGGGATTTTCTGAAATTTTCTGGGAATTTTCTGAATTTTTGGATTTTTAGGCCAAGAGGGGTATTTTGGGTATTTGGAGGGTATTGGGAGGTTTTCTTGGAATTTTTGGTATTTTTGGGTATGGATGATCAGTTTAAGTGATGTGGAAATGTTTGGGATTGATTTTGGAGAATTTTGGGTAATTTGGAAATTTTGAGAAATTTGGGTAATTTCGGGGGTTTTGGGTAAGTTTAGCGGGTGTAGGGTCCCGGGGTCAAAAATTGAAAATTTGGGAAATTGAAGATTGGGTGAATTTGGGTGGAAAGAAGTCATTTTGGTTGAGCCATGAAGCCATATCAAGCCCACATGAGCCATGAAGGGACTCACTTGAGGCATTCATCTATGTTGTTCCTAACCCTTGCTCGAGGGCTTAGGGGTTAAGGACCATCCATGTGAATCACCTACATGAGTCAGGAGGTCAAATTAGGTATGGGTGTTGTTTTAGGAGGTATGTGGAAGTGTAGTGTGTAGGTGTAGTGTATAAGTGTAGTGTGTGTAAGTCAGCCCCTTCACCAGACCAGGCCACCTAGGGCAGTCCTAAGGCCAAAGAGTCCTATAGGAACTCATCCTTTAAACTTCCACATTTGATTTCAACCCTCTAGGTGATTAGGGGTCTACAGTCAAGTTTGTGGAGTTTGCGGGGAGTTAAGAAGCGGTTTGAATTTCTAAAAGGTGGGTCCCGATTCTAGTCCTCTAAGATAGTCGAAGGAAAAGCCTGAAGGCTCAGATCCTAAGCACTAAAAAGAAGAAGAGAAGACCTCATCAAAAATGAGGTCAACACTACTCCCCTTTTTCTTTTTTTTCTCATTGGTAACCTTTTACATAGGCTGTTCGATTTGTTGCTGCTCATTGAGCATAACCTCCGTTTCAATTTGTACTGGAATATCTTGTGCTTCCATCTGGGTGTTCTCTGGTTCCATCTATGTAAATTCCTTGAAATGGAAAATGTATTTCTGTTCACGATTGGAAAATGCCCTAAAACCCTAAAAATTTGGGAGCGGTGAGGCATGGCGTAGTTTTCCTCCTGGCAAAGTAATAGACGAGATGTTTCGTTTCAAGTTATATTTTCTAGGCGTTGGCGTGGGATTTGAAAAGGGTCGGACATTTTATAATAATTATTTTTTACGCTAGTTTTATGGTTGTATTATGCGCAAGCATTGTCAGTGGAATATTCTAATACAACCAGTTTAACGTCCGCTCTTATTCTGCCGCCGTTGTATTTAAGAAATATTACAAGTGTTTTAAAGCTGTATTTTTACAGCCGAAACCGTGGGCTCAATTGGAATATATTGTGGAATATTCAAATATAACCAGTTCTGCAGCGCGTCATTCCCATCTGAGTAAGTTCGTTGTATACGATGCTTGTATTTCTGTATTGCGATCATTTTACGGTTGTATTATCGTGTTATTCCGAAGTAATACCACTGTAATACCGCAATAAAAAATTCAATGTTATTAAAATCGAACCAAAAGACTGCCAACATAGTATTAAATTAAAATTATAGAAAACGCTTAGAATGCCACTTTCAGTATTACTCAAATAATACTAAATTAAAACTTAAATAATACTCTAATAATACCAAAATCATAGTGTCGTAATAAAAAAGAAATAATTCAAAAATAAAACCTAAATTTTACAAATGCAGAACGTAAACAATACTTAATATATTCATCTTCCAAATCCATCTTTGAAACCCATCTTCACTTACTCTACCCTAATCCAGGAATCTCAGCCCCTCTTGGTCCCACACTCAATTCCCTCTTTAGAATGAAAAGTAAGAAGCAATCTCTCACTCTACTCCTTCTCCTTCACTCCTTAAAGAAGAATCCCTCTCTAATCTTCACTTCTACACTCACTCTTCAAAACTATAAACTCACACTCTCTGTACTTCTACACTCTTCTCCCCCTTCTCAAATGTCATCCAAAAACAGTTACATATATGTTAGAAACGAATTCCCAAGAGTTTCCTTAAGCATCCCTTCAAAAAGTCACCAAAACTCCTCATTTTTGAATTGCACTGACATAGGGCACTGGCGGCGCTCTATCTTCTATTTAATTCTGAAGTCTCTGGAAGTTGGTGCCGGCGGCGCCAGAAGCTGTTTTCTACCATTTTGCTCCTTTCGCTCCAAATTCATTCTTTTTTGCTTCTTTTTGCTCCAATCACCTAAAATCATCATACCTGCAATAAGTCATGAAAAATACATTTCTTTAAAGTGCAATATTACAAAAAATGGGTAAAATTATATAGCAAAAATATTATATATTTTTGGTGCATCACTTACTTACATTAGGCTTAGTTGACTTTAAACCTTAATTAGACCTAATTAGGTCTAATTAATCTAATTAAACCTTACATAATAAGGTTTAATTAAACATAAACTATAATTAGACCTAACCCTACTTAGGTCTAATTAATCCAAATAAACCTTACCTAAATAAGGTTTAATTAATCCTAAACCCTAATTTGGTCTTACTAATTCAATTAAACCTTACTTAAATAAGATTTAGTTAATATTAAACCCAAACTAGACCTAACCTTAATTAGATCTAATTAATTCAATTAAAACTTACCTAAATTAGATCCAATTAATCCTAAACCTTAATTAGACATAACCATAATTAAGTCTAATTAATCCAAGTAAACCTTACTTAAATTAAGTTTAATTAACCTTTAAGCTTAACTAGACCCTAATTAGGTCTAATTAATCCAATTAAACATTACCAAAATTAAGTTTAATTAACCCTAAACCATATTTAAGTCTAACCCTAATTAAACTTAATTAACCCTTAAGCCTTATTTACATTAGCCTTAAGTAACTTTAAACCTTAATTAGATTTAATTAACCCTTAAGCCTTACTCACTTAGGGTTAAGCAACCCTAAGCTTTACATTCATTATGCTTAAGTAATTCTAAACCTAAATTAAGTCTTTGTCTAATTAGATTTAAATCGAACACTAAACTTGGGCTCGACCAAGTTAATCAAACCTTTATGTTAAACCTACATTGAACTTAAATCCTAACTATAACTTGATTCAACCCAACTTGAACCTTAGTTAATCAAAACTTTAGGTTTAACTTACATTGAACCTAAATCAAAACCATAACTTAGGTTCAAGTCAATGTAAACCCAAGTTAATAAAACCTTTAAGCTCAACCTACATTGAACTTAAGCCAACCTATACCTTGGGTTCAATCCAAATTGAACCTAAGTTAAAAAGACATCACAGGTTCAACCTATATTGAACCTAAGTAAAAAAGACATCACAGGTTCAACCTATATTGAAGATAGGTTAAAAAGACATCACAGGTTCAACCTATATTGAACCTAAGTTAAAAAGACATCATAGGTTCAACCTACATTGAACGTAAATAAACTTAAAGCTTAAATTCAACCCAAACAAACTTCAGGTTCTATTCACACTGAACCTTAAGGAAACACACATTAGATTTTATCCAAATTAAATCTAAGACATAATAAATTTTAGATTCTATCTAAATTGAATCTAAATGAATCAAATCTTAGATTCTATCAAAATTGAATCTAAGTAATACCAATCCCTTTAACTTAGATTCAGATCCAAATTGAACCTAAGAGACAATCTACCTTGGATTCTATTTAAATTGAATCTAAGTTATATTAAAATTTAGGTTTTACCTAAATCATTTTATGTTTTAGGTTTTACTTAAGGTTCTACCTAAATTGAACCTAAATTACTTTAGATTCTACCTACATTGAATCTAAAGAATATCATAACTTAGATTCTATTGAATCTAACATCATCTTATTTTAGGTTCTACTTAAATTGAACCTAAACCGTTTTATAACCACAAACATAATGATCTTAATCCAATCATTCAGAATTAAATAAATCATATACAAACTTTTAAAATCTGACAAAAGACATTAAAACTTAAATGAAACTTTAATAAAGAAAGATCACCAATCGCAACTTGAAACACAATATGTTTTAATCTACAAAGATTTCTTGGATGATGCAATCCGTGGTTGTTGACAAGAGTCTTCCGGTCCTGGTTTAAACACCTTTAGGACTAATTAGATCGATGCATCTGATGAACCTGGGATGATAAAGCCATGAACATCTTGACTGGTTTGTCTAAAAATTAAAATTTAACCAACTAAAAAAACAATTTAAGAAATAAACTTGACATTATTTCTTTTATAAATCTGACATTGTTTTCCTTATAGATTGAAGATAAGTTACATTTTAGATTTACTTTGCATATTATTAGGGTGTGTTAACTCTATTTTGCAGGACAAAATTCTGAAGACGGAACAACAAATGTAAAAACAAAACTAAAACCATAACAAAACAACTATCGGCATATTTTTAAATTATGTATTGTCGTCTACAGAAATTGTCGACGAATTTTAGATTTTAAATTTAATTTAGATATAAATATAAATTTAGAAAGAAACAATTGATTTTTTGAAAATAATTTTAAGTTTGAAAATTTTAAGATATGAAATCAAACCGATCTCACATCCCAAATAGTTTATATAAACGAGCACCACACCACAAACCGTGTATCTATCCCGAAGAATAAACACACTGCTTGATGATGGGGCTCAATTAAATAAACTAGAAGATTTGTGACATCCGTTTGGTCTGCGAACCAATTTTATAAGCCGACAAGTTCCCCTGCTTAATATAAAGAAATTAAGCAGGGTTTATATTACCCGGGTTCTTAAAGTTCCCTATTAGGGCAAGCCCCTTAGTTAATTACATCTTAAATGATGAGAATCATTTAAGAAAACTCTCGATAATGATCAGTGGTTTTGCTCTCAAGAATTTCAAAGTTTAAGGTTTCAAAGGATTGGATTTTGGAAATTTCAAAAGGGATTGGATCAAATTTGGAATAGTTATTTTCAGGAGTCCGAAGGAAGAGAAGTAGGAGAAGTTGAGGATCCAAGAAGAATCTTAGCAACTTCCCAAACTATCTTATTGTTTGGCTTCAATTTAAGAGTATGTTTAATGTTTCAATCGTGCTAATTTTAATTAATTTAGATTTATATTTGTATGATAATATCATAAGGATAGCCTGGAAGATGTGAGGGTTTGTGCCGTATCGAACGACTACCTCGGAGTCCTAAGACAGGTTAGGGCTTAATTTGTATAACATGATTATACAAATGCCTAACAAAAAGTTGGGGATTTATGTTGCACTAGGCAAACTATCTCGAAATCCTATGTCTTTGTTATTTAGAACTAGGAAAGGTTTTGCTAAAGTAGACTTAAGTTTTGCTGACGACGATGGTCGTGCTGCCTACTATGCTCCAAGCTCCTTGTCGTTGCAGAAGTTTAGTTTTAGAAAGTGAAAATCAGGAGATGGGAGAAGTTTTTTGGTTTAGAAGAGTTTTAAGGTTCAAATATCTTAATGTTTTATTAGGGGAATCTTAAAGTTGATTATAACAACACCGGTTAAGATCCCACGGTTCCATCATCCCGGCACCATTATTTTCATCGGATTCACTTAGTCCACATGAATTTGCTAAACTCAACTGAATGAGTTCCACACTTTCATTTAGACCGTGGGAAATCCCGTTAGCAACACGTGGGTTACATCATCCGAGGTATTCCCGATCATCCAACGAGACGTTTTAATTTAGTTGCAATTGCAGTTTTGTTGTTCTCTTTGTGATTAAATTTTGAGTTATTTTATATTTTGAAATGTTGTGGCGGTAAATTTTATCTTGTTGTGCCTTTTAATTTAGTTTTAGGTTTTAGTTTTGTGGCTATCCTAAAGGTTTTAGTTTTCATGCAGGGTGTCAATCTTGTTTAACATGCATGAAAAGTAAAGTGCAGTACAGGTAAGTAAATTGCAATAAAGTAAAATCGTACCTGGAGGGTCTTCCCGTCACTCCAAGTTGCACTTAAAACACATGTCAAAGCATTTAAATAATTGCAACAAGTACCTAGGTAAAGCTAAGGAAAAGTTCTGGTTGTCTACCAAAATCCTAATCCTATTGCTTGTGAATCCCTATGACGTCTAGGTTCTTCACCAAAGAACAATTAAATTCAATTGTTCTTCTAAAACATTTCATCATATTGAGAAAGTGTTTAGGATGAATCATGAACATCTTTTCAATATTTCTGAGATTATTTCGAGTACAAACGAATTTCTTTATTTAAGTGAACCAATCATCCAAGAATTCAATTAAATTTTGCTTCTTGCTCAGTGAATTAGGATGTTTGATTATCCTATGAGTGGAGTGACATTTCACTTAATGCTTCATTTAAGAGTTATGATAACGAAAGCCTTTAAGGGAAAATTAATTTATTAAAGATTTTAATGATTTAAAATTGGAATTGATGATTTAAAGTGGTTTAAATTAGTTATGAAATTTTAATAATTTTAAGTTTGGAATAGTGTTCAAGTTGTTTTAATTTAATTAAATATTTACATTTTAAATGATCTCAATGTATTAGACTAATTTGGATTGAAAGAGGTGTTTAGATTATTCAATTTAGATTTTAATGATTTAATTTTAATTTAATTGAAATATTTTATGTTAATTTATAATTGGTTTGATTTTTAATTATGAATTATTTTTGAGGTTGATTTTGATGTTTCAAGTTTGTTCTAGATTTGCTTTCAAGTGATCTTTGAGATTAATTTTTAATGTTTTAAATTTATTTCAATTTTATTATCAAGTTAGTCAATGTTTTAAGTTTTAATTTAATAAGGTCTACTCTTTTTCTTTTAACTATTTAATTTATTAATTTCAATTATCACTTTAAATTTAATTAAAAGCTAAATATTATTAAAGTGATTCATTTAGGGATTTTAACTTAAGTGATTATAGTCTCCCTAAATTATGTCCCCATTTTAATAATTTAAATTTCAATTAATCTTCCAAAATTTAAATTATTTAATTAATTAAGGTTTCATTTTTTTGGATTATTAGAAATGATTAATGGGTTCCTACCCTTTTATTTCCCAAAGTTTCAATCATCTAAGAGAAAATTAAGATCAAATATTTTACCCTCCATTTTGGTTAAACTTAAAGTTTTAATTAAGGGTTAAAATTCTTAATTACTATTATGCCATTTTAAGCCTAATTATTTCATAACTCATCAAATTGAGCTCAAATGAGCTTGAAATTTTTATGTCACTTCACTCACATGTCAATTAAAACATTAGAGAAGAAAATGTGATTTTTCTAATTTTAATTTACTTTATATAATTATTTTAATGAAAAGTAGGGATTTTCAATGGAAATTCAACAACATGACCAAAGCAAGGTTTTTATCTTTAAGAAAATTATGGGATGTCTTTATTGACCAAAGGACCACTTGGACCAATTTTGATGATTTTTCAAATTATATTTTATTTATTATGATTATTGAGTTTTGGAGTGTTAATTAATTGTAAAATAAAATTAAATTTTAAAAATGGATTTTATATTTTTCTTAAATCTCTCTGACCTCAAGAAACTTAGAGAAATAAGTTTTATAATTTTTTGATTTTTCTTTGATTTATTAGAATTAATTTAGTGAAAAGGTTAAAAAAATACATTTTTTATATTAAAAATTGTTTTAAGGCTTTAAAATTAAATATCTTAACCTAGAGACTTAGAAAAAATATTTGGTTTGTTCCTAAGTGATTAGGAGTCATAATATGACATTTTTGTGATTTTTAATATTTTTGTGATTTTTATTATTTTTAAATTATTAAAATATTAAAATAAGGTAGAAAATGAAAATTTTTTAAAAATTCCATTTTTAATCTTCTTAGACTCTTCTAATATCAGAGAAGTCCTAAAATCAATTTGGTGAATTTTTTAAATGTATTTTTGGAGTTATGAATTTTTAAAGTTTAATTTTGGTCATGTGACTTAATTAGTCCATTTAGTGGGGCTAATAACCTCCAACGGATCTCAAATTTTTATGTGAGGTCCCTTTGATCCTAAAGACCAGTGGAGAATTATTTTCAAGTTATTTTGATGCATGGTTAACCCAAATTAATTAAAATTCAGTTTTGAGTATTTAGGTCAATTAGGGTTATTCTTAATGAATTAACTCAAAATACATTTTTCCTAGGGTCCTCTAGTTCTAAGATACCTCCCCAAATTTTCCTAGAATTTATTGAACAACATGCTAATTATGGGAATTAAAATTTCAAAACAGAGACATAAACTTGAAAAATACATAACTTGCCATAGAGATGGACCGTGACCTTGGAAATTCAGGGAATGTTCCCAAAAACAGAGGCTACAAAAGCCCTATGGTCTCATGCCATGGTGAATTGTATGCATGTATGAAGAATTAAAATACTGAAAAACAGTAAATAATTAATTAAAAATAAAATATTCATCATAATAACTTAATTCTTTTTCCACATTATTCTCCTCTGTTCACTGAGCAAGAGGGTATTTTCATTTTATTTTTGTGATTTTTCTACACAAAGTTATGGATTTTCTAAGTTCTGGGTATTTAATTAATTCAGAAAATAGGGATTTTTCTACTTATCCACGCGGCGCCGCGTCAACCTTGGCAGCTCCGAAGCCCTACGTGTCGCGCTCCCATTCGACGCCGCCACCTGAGTCAGCAGCCACGCGTCCCGCGGTCCCGCTCCGTCTTCTGATCCGACGTGATCTGCACCGTCCATTCGATACACGCTCGATCCAATGGCGGCTGGTCATCGTCTCCGACTGGTGTGTCCCGAGAGCCGTCCACACTCAAACCCTAAGATCTCTCTCATTTCTCAATGAATTTTTGTGTTCTTATGCTCTATGGATTCGTCTTGAGGAGACGAACACATCCATACGGTTTACATGTTATGAAATTGATTCACATGAAATGGAGAATTCATAGAAGCTCGGGAGGGAGAAGTGATCCATACCTTGGCTTTGAGATGTGAAGCTTCAATCAGAGAGTTGTGGCACCTTTGATTGCACCCAAGGAAGCTCCAGATGAAGTCTCTGGCTTCGGGGAATTGCCTAGGTACAAAAATGACCAAGGTCGATTTCAAACCTTGGACTCTAGAAGCAATGGCTGGCCTGGTGAGGGGCTTTCTTTGGGGAACTTCTTCTCACATCCGAGTGAAGGTGTGGGAGAAGTTAATTTGGATTTGGTGGAGTTTCAAGGGACGTCCTGTTCTGGCCTGAGAATTGAGCTCCAAAATTGAGCTCAAACAGTGGAAATTAGGGCAGGAAGACAGTGGGGATGAGTTGCTCTAGGCTAGGGGAAGCTCTGTGAGGAGTTTGGTGAAGTTCTGTGAAGGTTGATTTCAGCCAACCTTTTGGCCGAGAGGAATTGCTGGTTTAAATAGACATGGTTAGGGGCTTCCCAGAGGCAATTGAGGGCTGAGATTTGCTGCTTAGGGGAGTAGAGGAAGAGCTGTGGTGGCCAATTAGGATGGACTTCAGCAGTATGAACTTCAGCAGTATGGACTTCAACAGGCGGGCTGGCCAGTGGGCCGAATTCTCCAACCAAATTTGGTCCTTTGCCTGATAAATGTTGCTCAATCTTTTCAAATTTTTTGTTCAGTGCTAACATTTTCTCCTGCAGCCCCGTCACCCTAACACTTACTGTATCAATGCTTCCTTGATATTGCAGGAACCATTTCTCCTGGACTCTAAGCAATTCATTTATAACTTCCATGTTACGATTCATGGTAGATAGTATCGGAGCAATGGTGATGTCGTCTGCAGCAACGGTACCCATAGCAAATGAAGATGGTGAGGGGGATCTAATTTCAGTTTGATGATTTTGGACCGGACTTGGAAGGCCCTCATCCGGGTTGGCAATCAAGAGAAGTTCATCAACCGTGACATCAGTGAATTTGTCGTGCACCTAAATACAATTTCAAGAAGATATAAAATACTTTGTTAACTATTTCACAGCTAGTATTTGTTAAGAAAGTTGGGCATGCCTTACCTGTTTGGTATTTAGCCGCTTGAAGGCTATATCAGTTTGTGACGCGTTCCATTTAACAGACCTCGGCTACCGCAACATTCTGGGTCTGACATCGGGAGTTGCGGGCGTCACTAGAGAAGTGTGCTTGTAAAACCAAAGTTGCATGGAATCAATGTAATATTACCATTGCCGATCAATCAATAAAGTAACTAGAAGGATTAAATAAGATACAAACTGTTAATAAAAACACAAATCCATTTATGTAACCGATGGATCGATTAAATCTAACTTTAATTGCAACTGCGTTGATTTGCTCTATAAGATATTCACATAGAGCCGCATGCCAGTTGTACGAGGAAAATGTCTCTACATTATCACCATATGCGTCAAGATCTGAAGGAACACTAAAATTACTTGATGGAAAGAATAAATTTGACAACAAATATTTTATATAAATTTTCTTCAATGAGATCAAAGTATCTTTGCTTGTAAATGCTCATATTTTGTCCCTTATGTTGACAACATTCATTGTGGCTGATGGACATTGCTTCCACTTCGACATTGCTCCTCGGTTTGGAATCCCAATCAACAGTGCAATTTCATCAGGCTTTCCCACCCAATTTGAACAACATTTTATCATGTTGCCAACATTGTAGAATTTGAAGGGTAAGAATGTTCTTCTGGGGATACAGAGGTAGATCAAAGAACTGGTCGATATTCATTCGTCTGAGATTACTTATCACATCTTCAGACACTGTAGGCCTGACCACATCAAGTACCTCTCTCACAACGGACGACCGACATCTACAACTCATGTTTCACGAGTTAAGAAACCTGTAGCAAAAAGAAAATATTTGGGTCATATTCGGGTTGTACTTCAGTATTACTTAGGGTTTACATTAAATAAAACTACGTAATGAATAACTTGGCAAACCTAAATATTCCAGATATCATAAGAATGTTTTCTCCTAATAAAAATACGAATACAAAATAAAAATATTACCTCGACGAACTGTCGGTGGTGACAGTTTTGCTGCTATTCCCATTTTTCTTTTTTTTCTCTTTGGTGACCTTCTGCGTAGGTACGTTCGGTTTGTTGCTGCTCATTGAGCAAAACCTCCGTTTCCATTTGTACTGAAATATCTTGTGCTTCCATCTGAGTGTTCTCTGGTTCCATCTATGTAAATTCCTAGAAATGAAAAATGTATTTCTGTTCGCGATTGGAAAATGCCCTAAAACCCTAAAAATTTGGGAGCGGTAAGGCATGACGTAGTTTTCCTCCGGGCAAAGTAATTGACGAGGCGTTTCATTTCGAGTTATATTTTCTAGGTGTTGGCGCGGGATTTGAAAAGGGTCATACATTTTATAATAACTATTTTTTACGCTAGTTTTATGGTTGTATTCTGCACAAAGCATTGCAGCGGAATATTCCAATACAACCAGTTTAACGTCCGCTCTTCTTATGCCGCCGTTATATTTAATAAATATTAGAAGTGTTTTAAAGATGTATTTTTACAACCAAAACCGTGGGCTCAATTGGAATATATTGCAGAATATTCCAATATAACCAGTTCTGCGACACATCATTCCGATTTGAGTAAGTTCGTTGTATACGGCGCTTGTATTTCCGTCATATTGCGATCGTTTTACGGTTATATTCTCGTGTTATTCCGAAGTAATACCACTGTAATACCGCAATAAAAACCTCAATGTTATTAAAATCAAACCAAAAGACTGCTAAGAGGGTATTAAATTAAAACTATAGAAAACGCTTAGAATGCCACTTTCAGTATTACTCAAATAATATTAAATTAAAACCTAAATAATACTCTAATAATACCAAAACCATAATGTCGTAATAAAATAGAAATAATAAGAAAATAAAACCTAAATTTTACAAATGCAGAACGTAAACAATACTTAATATATTTATCTTTTAAATCCATCTTCGAAATCCATCTTCACTTGCTCTACTCTAATCCGGAATCTCAGCCCTTCCAGAAATAAAACATCAACCTCATAAATGTGACGTCCCTCCATAAATCCACAAAAGTCTCCGCGTCCTAAAGATAAATAGAGAAGACTTTGTACTTTGGCGGGAACGAAAAATGCAAAAAAATTGTTTTTTTCCGTCGCGGGCCTCAACTCGGGTTAGGTCGGCTGGCAGAAACGAATTTAAATGAATTTTTTTCATATTTGCCACTGTGGGACCAAGAATTCCACGTGGCAAATTTTTATTGGCGTCCGGACGTAGAGTTGCGTACACCGTCCGGACGCAATAAAAATTCCTGTTTGGGGTAGCTGCAGCTTATCCAGCTTATTCAGATGAGCTGTTTATTCTAATAATCTATTGATAAACAGCTGATCTGGATAAGGTGTCTGACTGTTTGGTTTATGCGTTTGAAAAACAGCTGATTCAAGATAAATGACTATTCTGCCCCTGTTTTGGATAAGAAGCTTGAAGTATATTCTAAAATATTTTAAATTGGGTCATTTACATAAATCACACACAATTCTTTTATATTTACATATATCGCATCCAATTCTTTGTAGTTACCACTCATTTCTTTCCCATCAGTTCAAATTTATCACTCACTTTTACTATTAACAACTCCAATTTTATTTTTTCTTGCATATATATAGTTGTGTGCAAGTCAATATAAAATTTTTGGTGTGAAACATGTAAAATTGCCTTTTAAATTCATGAGAATTTTATAATTACAGTAAATTATAAGAATTTTCTGTAATTACCTTCCTCAAGGAAAGCTGCTGGTTCGCTTAGGGTGGGAGCAGGTTCCAGAAGATGAGTGATAGCCTTTCTTCGTGCGTGCGAGAGGAGGAGGAGGCGAGGGTCTCAGATCCATCCAGGAAGTTTGCAAGACTCGTCCAGGGCAGAGATGGCTCGTCGATCCGTCCGGGCTTCGCTCGGTAGAGGAGATGGTGAGGGGGAGCGACGAGATGTTCGGGCTTCGCGCTTACAAGTGAGGGCAGAATAGTAAAAGGACGGACCAAACGCGGATGGGAAGGCGGACTGTGGGGGTTACCCCACGATCGGCATGCTTCACAAATTATAAACGGGGTTTTTGGAAAAGCTCATGAAATGCGTAAAACAAACGTGACGACGGTGTTTTTAAAAATGCCGCCGTACTTATAAGTTGTTTCAAACACAGCCTAAGGGTCCGTTTGGGACAGTTTATTTGGTGCCATAGGATATTGAATATGCACTGATCTATTTGGGTAAATTGAGTTTTGACAGCTTATAAATTTTCTAAATATTGAAAACAGTATTTTAACACTGCACCTACTTAAGTGCGGTGGGAGCTTTCTAGCTGCGGTGTGATTTTTCAAAAAAATAAAAAATTGTAATAACAACCGCACCCAGCTTATCAGCAGATTATTTTTAATCAGCTTATCAGCAGATTATTCAATAAGCTGCAGTTGCCCAAACAGACTCTAAATATGAGAGCTTCAGTTAAGAATGGGAAGGAGGAGCAATGTGTGTGTGTGTGTGTCTCTCTCTCTCTCTCTCTCTCTCTCTCTCTCTCTCTCTCTATATATATATATATATATATATATATATATATATATATATATATATATATATATAAAAGTGTGGAGGCTAAATATTAAACATAAAAGAATAGTTGGCATGTTTGTAAATTGTTCTTTATATTTTAATTCATTTTAATTTTTATTTATTTTAGATTCTAATTTAAACTTTAGTTGAGGTTGATTTTAAGATTAATTTTGATGTAAGTTTTAATTTTAAATTTAGGTTTTTTAAATCGTATTTGTTTATATTAATTTTGAATTTTATTTTATTTTAAATTTTTATTCCCTTTACGTTTTAATTTAAATTTAAAATATAATTCGAGTTTAATTCAAATTTTAATTTTGATTTGGGTTTAAATTTTGGTTGAGTTGTATTTTCTTATTTGAAATTAGATTTATGTGTTAGATTTAATTTTTTCTTTAAGCTTTAGAATTTAGGTTAGGTTGATTCAAATTAAAATTGGGTTTTACTTTGTTTTAAATTTATGTTTAATTTTAAATTTAATCTGCGTATATTTAGATATTAATTCCATTTATTTTATGTTTTTTACTTTAGGTTTTGTTTAAATTTAATTTTATGATTTGAAGTTGAGTTTAGGTTTTAGGTAGCTAAGATAAGTTAAACTTTCATTTAAATATATTAGTGATTTATGATTATTATGATTATTATTATGACTACTATTATTCTCTACATCATGCTCTGACACACTGCCAAATTGAGTTTGATTTGGATGTGAATGGGCTCATTTGAGCGGTATTGACGATCTAAACACACTAGTGTAATTTGTTTCGCAGAATGACACTTCGATGAAAGTCTTACATAAAGGATGATTTCATGCAATAACACTTGAATTAAATGAATCCACATAAAAACGATGTCTGATGGTCATCAAACTTTTTTGCATACTTTTTATTTATGATAATAAGAATCATGCGGTTTCTAAAATAAAATTTCAAAGCCAAGAATATTTTATACAAAGAATGATAATTTCAAGGTGCATTTGAATTGAGCTGATTTTAGGTGGGATATTAGGGTTTAGTTGAAATTTGTTATATTTAGTTTATATTTTGGTTTAGTTGATTTTATTTTATATTTAGTTGAATTTTAATATTAGGTTAAAATAGGGTTAACTTAAGTTTGAACTCAAGTGAAGTTCAAGTTATAGTTTACCCGATTCATTGTAGTCATCTGGTGACACTTCGAGGAGGTCCCGTGTCTCGATGAGATTGGATATAAGCTGGGGAAAATGGTTTAACGAAAATTAAGGTGAACACTCAACTCATGTATTAAAGCTTCTTGATTTTAACAAGAAATTGAAGGTCACTTTGGTGTTATTGGTGTCAATTTGGGTCAATAAATCAGGTTCGAGTTTGACCCGAAATGACCTGATCCGAATAGGGTCAACTTGAACCCAACCCAAATAATAAACGAAGTGAAAACTAAGACCCTAAACTTGAACTTGGCCCGCTAACCCAAACCCGGCCCAAATATTAAACGGTTGAATTCATTGACCCGAACATGACTTGAAAAATATTCGGGTCAATCCTAACCCAGATTATTCGAGTCGAGTTTTTTGAAACCCCTATCTAGAGTAGGCATAGACAGTGTTTTTAGTAAAAAAAATCACATTGTTTCCTTATATAGCGAGAACTTAAATGAAACAAAATAGTGATACTCTACTTAGAATAGGGAATTCTTTGCAATTATGCAGACACTTTGACACTGGTTACATTACCTCTTACACAAAAGAGTTTATTCTGAACTGTGACTATTATGCTCTAAATTTCATTAACATCCAAAAGAGATTAAGTAATAAGTATGCTGAGTGGGTTGTGTATCTTCAAGCTTTCACTTTTTTCCTAAAGCTTAAACTAAGAGTTGATAACAAACCTGTTGATGCACTTTCTAGAGTGACCTCGATAATCTCAATGTTAAAATTTCTAAGACAAGCTTAAGAACGACTATCAATTTTGTCCAGATTTTCATCTGGTCTACATTTAGCATGTTAAGAGTAGACATCCCTTTATTGATCTCGTTGGTAAATATTCTATCTACAATGGATATTTATATAAAAGAAGAAAGTTGTGCTTCCCCATGGCGTCACTTAGATCATTTTTTTATTATAAAGTTACATTAAGGAGTCATAGCAGGACACTTTGGAATAAAGAAGACTATTCAGCTCCTTAAATCAATATTCATTTGTCCTTATCTCAATCAAGATGTAATGAGAATTTCTAGTCAATGTTATACTTTTAAAAAAGCCAAAAATCACAAAGTAAACATTTAGACGATATTGTGTCATACCTATACCTTTTAGACTATGGGAAGACTTTCCATGGATTTTGTATTATGACTCTCTTAGACACCTAGAGGACGTAATGACATCTTTGTGATTGTTGACAGGTTTTCCAAGATGGCACACTTTCGATCTTATTCCAAGTCGAATGATGCCTTATACATAGCAACACTTTTCTTTAAGGACATTATTATACTACATGCACTTCCCTCCATTATAGTTTTTTTTTTATTGAGACATTAATTTGAATCATATTTTAAAAAAAATTATGAAAACTTATGGGCACAACACATTAATTATCTTCAGTCTTTCAACTCCAAATTGATGACCAAACAAAGGTAGGCCATAGATCATTAGGAAATCTTCTTAGAAGTTCAATAGGTAGAGGCTTGGGAAAGTAGGACCATCATTTACATATTGTTGAATTTTTCTATAATAGCTCAGTTTCTACGATTACCAATGGCACTGCATTTGGAATTGTTTATGGTTCTAATCTTTAACTAGTCATCTTGTAAATATTCCCACTAATGCATTTTGTACTCTATATTTACATTTACTAAAGATTTTCAAGCCTTCATAAAGATGTTAATGAATACTTAAAAATTTCAAAAGTAAAATATGTTGAGCCTAGAAATAAAAATATAAATTTTAGGGAATTTAACATGGGCGATTCTTTAATAATCAGACTCCATTCTAGTAGGTATTCATCCACTTTAGAAATTACAATCTAAAGAATATGGGCCTTTTGATTTTGTTGGAAAAGTTAGTGCTAATATTTGTGTTGTGAATTTGCATAAAAACTTGTCTAATAGCCTTATTTTTAATGTGAAAGATTTAATACCTTTTAAATGAGTTAGCTAGCCTTTGAATGTACAAAGCACTTCTTTTGCAAGACAATAGAAACACGTTGACCTCACATTTATGAGGACCTTAAATTAACACTCACAGACAAAACATGTCTTGAATCATTTGCACTGGCTCAGGATCCCCAGACACCTTTTTAAAGACCTAATGATCAATATGATTATTAAATTCATCCTAGGAGGAGGTCTACCAAAATTGACCCCTTTTGAACTCTTCTAGGGTTCTCCTCAAACCCTAAAATTAAATTGACCCCACTACATATTTTTGGGATCAAATCACGATGACATACCAAAATAATCAAATTAGCAATGACAAAACCTGATTTGGTCAACCCTTGACTCAAAAGTCACCCCATTGACCATTTGGTCAACCCAAAGATCGAATTGGTCAAACTTGGTCAAAATGGTCAATTTTGGACCCAATGACCACCACATTGACCATTTGGTCAACCCCAAGACCAAATTGGTCAAACTTAGCCAAAATGGTCAATTTTGGACCCAATGACCACCCATGAACCATTTGGTCAACCCCAATATCATATTGGTCAAACTTGGTCAAAATGGTTAATTTTGAACCCAATGACTACCCATGGACAATTTGGTCAACCCTAAGACCAAATTGGTCAAACTTGGTCAAAATGATCAATTTTAGACCTAATGATCAGTCATGGACCATTTGGTCAACCCTAAGATCAAATTGGTCAAACTTGATGTCGGCCGTTAATACTTTTTGGTGTGAAGAGAGGTTGTTGATTTTAAAATATAGTTTAAAATAGTTTAATTTAATAATAGTTTTGAAAAAGATCATTTTAATGAAATCAAACTGATCTCATATAATCAATAATTTAAATAATCAAGGGCTTCATTATAAGACATGTATCTATCCCGAAGAATAGATACATTACTTGATAATGAGGCTTGATCAAATAAACTAAAGAATTCATGACATCCTTTTGGTGTGCGAACTTTTTGTGCTGACTGACAATTTCCCCTATCTAATATGAAAAAATTAGATATGGTTTATATTAATCTGGGGTCTTTAAGTTTTTTATAAGGGCAAACCCCTACAGTTAATTACATCTTAGATAACTGAAGTCAACTAAGAAATCTCTTAATAAAAATGGGAAACATTGTATCCATGAATTCTAAATGGTAGGTTTCTTTAAAAAAATGTGGTAATAAGAATTCCAATAGGTGAATAGCTCAAATTTCGGAACATTTAATGTAGGAATCCAAATGAGAAGAAAGCTAAGGGAAAGGCAGAGATCTAAGAAAATCTTAGTGCCTTCCCGAACTACCCTATTGTTTAGCTCCACATTGAAACATTTATTTAATGTTTCTTTCCGCTGATCTTATACCAATCCTGTGAATAACCTGGAAGATAGGAGAGTTTATGTCATAACCGATGATGACCTCAAAATCCTAAGATAAGTTAGAGCTTATATTGCACAACACAATCATACAAAAGCCTAAACAGATAAGTTGAGGGTTATTGCTGCACTAGAAAAGCTACTTCAAAGTCCTATGGCTTGTTGTTTAATTCTAAAGAGTTTTGTTGTTGAAGATGGCCATGCTGCCCACTATGCATGCTCCAAGCTCTTCGTCATAACAAGTTTAGTTTAAAGAAGTGTCAAATGAGGAGAAGAGAGAGATGTCATATTTTAAAAAGTTGAAAATCGAGGTGGCTTAATGTTTTATTAGGGGACCATGTTTAAATTGATTAAGCAGAACCGATTAAGATCCTACGGTTCCATCATCCCTGCACCACTATTTTCTTCTGATTCACTTAGTCCGAATGAATTTACTAAACTCAACTTAATGAGTTTCATACTTTCATTTAGACCATGGAAAATCTCATTAACAACCGTAGGTTGTATCCTCCGAGGTATTTCTAATAATCCGACAGAGATGTTTTAATTTAGTTGCAATTGTGGTTTTATTTTGTTTGTGATTAAATTTTGAGTTATTTTATATTCTGACTGTTGTGGCGGTAAATTTTATCTTGTTTTATTTTTAATTTAGTTTTAGTTTTGGTTTTGTGGCTATCTTAAAAGTTTTTTTTTTTTGGTTTCATGCAGGTTGACATTGTTATTTAACATGCAAGCTCATAAGCAAGAAAAGTAAAGAAAATGCAGGGAAAGAAAGCGTTGTAAACTATAAAAGTGTAGCTGACGAGTCTTCTCGTTCCTCCACCTGAAACTTTAGTATCTTTGCAATAAACATTTATAATTTGTAGGAAAGTAAAAGTCTATAGATATGTTCGTCACAGGCCTACCAAACTCTATGTCATAACATGGTGGGTTCTATCCATTCATTTAAGAGGTTTCTTCATCTAATAAACATGATAGATCCAGTTGTCCTAAAAGGTGTCCAGAAGATTTGTGAGAAGGTTCTAGGAGATACCTAGACATTTCACAATTCTGTTGAGCTTCCTTGAGTTCATTTTGGACTTATCATAATTATTAAATGATTCATATGTTTCATACCCTTATGCTTAGTGTACTAAAGTTTTGATAATCCCAATATGTGGGGCCTTTAGAGGCAAAATTAATTTATGAAATAATTTAATTAATTGTAGTTTATGACTATTAGACCTAGGGTTTAAGTCCACAGTTATGGTTTAAGCCCACGACAAGACAAACCCATGACAACCTTAAACCCATGCTTTGCACTTAAACCCTAAAACCAATTCTTAGCCTATTAATATTGGGTCATACACAACTTATTAAACACCCTTTATGACATGAATGACCTACTTAGAACCCTCAAGCACACAAATTTTGACCTTAATCCAAGGTCGTCATGAAGCCATTATGAGATAAGGAGGAGGTGTCATTCCTTTACAAAACCATTGGTGACATGTTAGCTTAGGTGGAAGAGGGTTAGCTAGCTCCTTTTTGGAGTCACCATTCACCTCATTCCTCCTCCAATAGAAGGGGAGCCTTACTCATGTTACTCTCCTTACCATAATTGAACTCATCATGAAGGCCATTTTGAAGGAATGAAAGGTGTTCTTTGTTTCTTAGATCTTTATCCTATGTCTTGAGCTAAGGTGGAGGTTTTAAAACCAACTCATCCATGGGCCCCTCACAACCTCACCATCTCCCCAATGGAAAAAATCCAAACACATGGCCAAATTTCCAAGGTTCATCATGGTTGACTTAGGGAAGCTCAACTATGGCTATCTTTAAGCTAAAAATCTTATCCCAAGCCATCATGAGGTTATTTATCTTCTCCCCCAAGCAAATCAAAGCTTATCAATGGATTCTCCATGTCTATAAATGGGCTAACCTGATAGCTCCCATAGAAGAGAGAGACCAATATACAGTCCCCAATTCCAAAAGATTTGAACATAAAACTTACTCCCCAAACCCTAAGGAGTTGATCCCCTATGAAATTAGCTCCTAAAATTCACTAATCAGCTCCAATTTCAAGCCCTAAAAATATGAAAATTTTTCAGGTTGACACAAAACCTTTCAAAACCCCAAATTAACCACACTTACACCATCCCTGAACTGAAAGAAGAAGTTTTTAATCAAATTGGACCTTTCTGTGAACCCTAACCCATTCCAAGACCAAGCCGTGAGCCCATTTCAGTGAAGTCATACCTCCACATGATTTCAATTCAAATTGAGCACACCAGAAGCTTCGCAAGGACCCAGCGATCATTCCTATCAAACTTGATTGAAGCTTCACTTCATCAAGACAGGGTATGACCATTTTGACACCTCACTAAAATCCATGGTGATTTAAGTGAGATCTTGTGCCTTGAATATGGCCAATTTACTGGATGAACCAGGTTGGGGGAGATGCACATACACTATCCATTTCCGTGAATTGGAAATAGACAACCAAGATTACTGCGGACAAACTCCCTGTGGAAGGGAGGACAACAGATCAGCTCTCTCGCAGGAATGATCCTGTCAATCAAATGACACCTCGTGGTGTTTCGACGGATCCAATGATCCAACGAGTGCCACATGGAATTTCCTTTAAGTGGGATTTAATTAAATACAAAAAATCCTATTTAAGTTCAAAAATACATATCTTGACATACAACAATCATAAAAATATGATAAAAATACCCCTGGATTCAGTATAATAAAGAGAAAATTATAAAAGCAAAATTTAGAATTAATGAATTATATTTAATTTTTTATTATATAATTGCTCTATGGAGCAATTTAAGTATTAAAAATTAATTATAAAGTTAAAAATTCTAAAATTCTCAAAGAATGATATTCTCATCCTAAAGAACATTCTATGATTTTTTAAAGTGTAGGGGAAGTCTCTAAAATGTGATATAAAATTTTCAACCATACTTTGTAATTATTTTTAAAAATAATTATAATGTTTAGCTTAAAAATTAAAATTTGGAATTGGTTAGAAAATTTAGGATGATGAATTTGAATCCTAAAAACGACAATTTCTAACCTCTGAAAATTTCAAAATGAAAAATTGGTAAATTAGGGTTAAAATCATAAATTATAAAATATTATATTTTAAATCCTAAAAATTTCTATTTTAGGTTTAAATCACCCTAAACCTAGATTAATACTATCAAATCTTACTTATATTAGGTTTAATACAAAACAAACACTAATTAGGTCCAGCCTCCTATTAGACCTAATTGGCACACTTAAACCTTAATAATAATAGATTTATGTCAAATCAAAACTTAATTAAGTCTAAGCTCTTATTAGACATAATTAACATGTTTAAACCTTAATAACATTAGGTTTAAGTCAAAATAAACCCTAACTAGGTCTAACCCCTCATTAGACCCAATTAATCACCTTAAACCTTAATTACATTAGGTTTAGGTTGAATTACCCTCAAATCCTAATTAGAAATAATCCTAATTAGAAATAACCCTCAAATCCTAATTAATAAGATCTAATTAATCAAATTAAACCTTACCTAAATTAGGTTTAATTAAACTTAAACCTAATTAGACATTACCTTAATTAGGTCTAATTAATCCAATTAAACCTTACCTAAATTAGGTTTATATGACCCTAAACCTTATTTAAGTCTAACCCTAATTAGACTTAATTAACCCTTAAGCCTTACTGATGCGGGACTTTTTACTATGCAAGAACTTATGAACCCAAATTTATATATTTATAATGATTTTGTAAAGTCCAAACTTCAACGCAAGTGTACATATCGTATCATGTAATACAGGGCTCTAATGGAGTCCTGGTTATCGATCCCACAGGGAAGGCAAGTTCCTTACAATAGATAGTGTAATACTGAAATCCAATACTCAAATCACAATTAAAGTCTAAGTTTATTTCTACTAATATGTTGCAGAAAACAGTAACAGTTAAGCAAACCACAATTACTTCTAATATCTTTAACCAGGGTTAACTAACACACACACACACTAAGCTTTGTATTTGAAAGGTTTTGATATATATGAAAAGTGTCTTTCCTCTTGCAATGAGTATATGATGTGTGAATGATATAAAATGATTATTTATTGTATTGTGCCAAATAGGAGCATAAATGTTTCTTTACCCTCAAAAGAGTACCCCCTTTTCCAAGCATGTAAAGAACATTAACATATCCAAAGTTCAGTCACTAAATCTAAGGCTAGGTTGGGAGGATATCGGCTGTCACTATGGAGCTTCCACTCACCCTTCACCTGAAGGCTAACCTTCTACTTTAGTTATCAATCTTAGGACCAAATTGGGGATCTCAGACTGTCACTCTGAAACCTCCAATTTGAAGCCCATCAAAACACATTTCCGTATTTATTTGCACTCAATTCCCATGAACTACACAATTCATTCATGGACATTGAATTGATTCTTCATTATTGTTGTAGGACACTCAATCCTTTCGGAGTTAATGTACAACAACAGATTTTAACAATTCAATTGGCCAGATCGAAAAGTAAATTAAGTTCAAAATGAAAAACCATCAAAATTTCTTTAATACTTTAAAAGCACTTCAAATCCACATTATCACATCATCACATCTCTATGCAAGAAGAAAACCAAAGAAGACTACTCAAAATTCATAGAAAAGACACAATAAGACATGGATTTTATATATAAAAAAAATCATACAAACCACAATAGCAAATACAACTTATTTCTTTCTCTTCCCCAAGCAAATCCCTTGAAGTTCCATTGAATCGATTTCTCTCTTCTTTGCAACACTCAATTCCCTCTTTAGAATGGAAAGTAAGAAGCAATCTTTCACTTTACTCCTTCTCCTTCACTCCTTAAAGAAGAATCCCTCTCTAATCTTCACTTCTACACTCACTCTTCGAAACTCTAAACTCACACTCTCTGTACTTCTACACTCTTCTCCCCCCTCTCAAATGTCATCCAAAAACAGTTACATATATGTTAGAAATGAATTCCCAAGAGTCTCCTTAAACATCTCTTCAAAAAGTCGCCAAAACTCCTCATTTTTGAATTGCACTGACATAGGGTGTTGGCGGCGCTCTATCGTCTATTTAATTCTGAAGTCTGTGGAAGTTGGTGCTGGCGGCGCCAGAAGCTGTTTTCTCCCATTTTTCTCCTTTCGCTCCAATTTCATTCCTTTTTACTTCTTTTTTGCTTCAATCACCTAAAATCATCATACCTGCAATAAGTCATGAAAAATACATTTCTTTAAAGTGCAATATCACCAAAAATGGGTAAAATTATATAGCAAAAACATTATATATTTTTGGTGCATCACTTACTTACATTAGGCTTAATTGACTTTAAACCTTAATTAGACCTAACCCTAATTAGGTCTAATTAATCCAATTAAACCTTACATAATAAGGTTTAATTAAACATAAACTATAATTAGACCTAACCCTACTTAGGTCTAATTAATCCAAATAAACCTTACCTAAATAAGGTTTAATTAATCCTAAACCCTAATTAGGTCTTACTAATTCAATTAAACCTTACTTAAATAAGATTTAGTTAATATTAAACCCAAACTAGACCTAACCTTAATTAGATCTAATTAATTCAATTAAAACTTACCTAAATTATATCCAACTAATCCTAAACCTTAATTAGACATAACCATAATTAAGTCTAATTAATCCAAGTAAACCTTACTTAAATTAAGTTTAATTAACCTTTAACCTTAACTAGACCTAACCCTAATTAGCTCTAATTAATCCAATTAAACCTTACCAAAATTAAGTTTGATTAACCCTAAACCTAATTTAAGTCTAACCCTAATTAAACTTAATTAACCCTTAAGCCTTATTTACATTAGCCTTAAGTAACTTTAAACCCTAATTAGATTTAATTAACCCTTAAGCCTTACTCACTTAGGGTTAAGTAACCCTAAGCTTTACATACATTAAGCTTAAGTAATTCTAAACCTTAATTAAGTCTATCTCTAATTAGATTTAAATCAAACCTAAACTTGGGCTCAACCCAAGTTAATCAAACCTTTATGTTAAACCTACATTGAACTTAAATCCAAACTATAACTTGATTCAACCCAACTTGAACCTAAGTTAATCAAAACTTTAGGTTTAACTTACATTGAACCTAAATCAAAACCATAACTTAGGTTCAAGTCAATGTAAACCCAAGTTAATAAAACCTTTAGGCTCAACCTACATTGAACTTAAGCCAACCTATACCTTGGGTTCAATCCAAATTGAACCTAAGTTAAAAAGACATCACAGGTTCAACCTATATTGAACCTAAGTAAAAAAGACTTCACAGGTTCAACCTATATTGAAGATAGGTTAAAAAGACATCACAGGTTCAACCTATATTGAACCTAAGTTAAAAAGACATCATAGGTTCAACCTACATTGAACGTAAATAAACTTAAAGCTTAAATTCAACCCAAACAAACTTCAGGTTCTATTCACGTTGAACCTTAAGGAAACACACATTAGATTTTATCCAAATTAAATCTAAGACATAATAAATTTTAGATTCTATCTAAATTGAATCTAAATGAATCAAATCTTAGATTCTATCAAAATTGAATCTAAGTAATACCAATCCCTTTAACTTAAATTCAGATCCAAATTGAACCTAAGAGACAATCTACCTTGGATTCTATTTAAATTGAATCTAAGTTATATTAAATTTTAGGTTTTATCTAAATCATTTTATGTTTTAGGTTTTACTTAAGGTTCTACCTAAATTGAACCTAAATTACTTTAGATTCTACCGACATTGAATCTAAATAATATCATAACTTAGATTCTATTGAATCTAACATCATCTTATTTTAGGTTCTACTTAAACTGAACCTAAACCGTTTTATAACCACAAACATAATGATCTTAATCCGATCATTCAGAATTAAATAAATCATATACAACCTTTTAAAATCTGGCAAAAGACATTAAAACTTAAATGAAACTTTAATAAAGAAAGATCACCAATCGCAACTTGAAACACAATATGTTTTAATCTACAAAGATTTCTTGGATGATGCAATCCGTGGTTATTGACAAGAGTCTTCGGGTCCTGGTTTAAACACTTTTAGGACTAATTAGATCGATGCATCTGATGAACCTGGGATGATAAAGCCATGAGCATCTTGACTGGGTTGTCTAAAAATTAAAATTTAACCAACTAAAAAAACAATTTAAGAAATAAACTTGACATTATTTCTTTTATAAATCTGACATTGTTTTCCTTATAGATTGAAGATAAGTTACATTTTAGATTTACTTTGCGTATTATTAGGGTGTGTTAACTCTATTTTGCAGGACAAAATTCTAAAGACGGAACAACAAATGTTAAAACAAAACTAAAACCATAACAAAACAACTGTCGGCATATTTTTAAATTATGTATTTTGAAAAGAGGGTCGTCTACAGAAATTGTCGACGAATTTTAGATTTTAAATTTAATTTAGATATAAATATAAATTTATAAAGAAGCATTTGATTTTTTGAAAATAATTTTAAGTTTGAAAATTTTAAGATATGAAATCAAACTGATCTCACATCCCAAATAGTTTATATAAACGAGCACCACACCACAAACTGTGTATCTATCCCGAAGAGTAGACACACTACTTGATGATGGGGCTCAATTAAGTAAACTAGAAGATTTGTGACATCCGTTTGGTCTGCGAACTAATTTTATAAGCCGACAAGTTCCCCTGCTTAATATAAATAAATTAAGCAAGGTTTATATTACCTGGGTTCTTAAAGTTCTCTATAAGGGCAAGCCCCTATAGTTAATTACATCTTAAATGACGGGAATCATTTAAGAAAACTCTCGATAATGATCAGTGGTTTTGCTCTCAAGAATTTTAGAGTTTAAGGTTTTCAAAGGATTGGATTTTGGAAATTTCAAAAGGGATTGGATCAAATTTGGAACAGTTATTTTCAGGAGTCCGAAGGAAGAGAAGTAGGAGAAGTTGAGGATCCAAGAAGAATCTTAGCAACTTCCCAAACTATCCTATTGTTTGGCTTCAATTTAAGAGTATGTTTAATGTTTCAATCCTTCCAATTTTAATTAATTTGGACTTATATTTGTATGATAAGATCATACGGATAGCCTGGAAGATGTGAGGGTTTGTGCCGTATCGAACGACTACCTCAGAGTCCTAAGACCAGTTAGGGCTTAATTTGCATAACATGATTGTACAAATGCCTAACGAAAAGTTGAGGATTTATGTTGCACTAGACAAACTACCTCAAAATCCTATGGCTTTGTTATTTAGAACAAGGAAAGGTTTTGCTGGAGTAGACATAAGTTTTGCTGACGACGATGCTGTCCACTATGCTCCAAGCTCCTTATCGTTACAGAAGTTTAGTTTTAGAAAGTGAAAATCAGGAGATGGGAGAAGTGTTTTGGTTTAGAAGAGTTTTAAGGTTCAAATATCTTAATGTTTTATTAGGGGAATCTTAAAGTTGATTATAACAACACCGGTTAAGATCTCACGGTTCCATCATCCCGACACCATTATTTTCATCAGATTCACTTAGACGAGATGAATTTGCTAAACTGAACTAAATGAGTTCCACACTTTCATTTAGACCGTGAGAAATCCCGTTAGCAAAACGTGGGTTACATCATCCGAGGTATTCCCAATCATCCAACGTGACGTTTTAAGTTAGTTGCAATTGTAGTTTTGATGTTCTGTTTGTGATTAAATTTTGAGTTGTTTTATATTTTGAAATGTTGTGGCGGTAAATTTTATCTTGTTGTGACTTTTAATTTAATTTTGGGTTTTAGTTTTGTGGCTATTTTAAAGGTTTTAGTTTTCATGCAGGGTGTCAATCTTGTTTAACATGCAAGAAAAGTAAAGTGCAGTGCACGTAAGTAAATTGCAATAAAGTAAAATCGTACCTGGAGGGTCTTCCCGTCACTCCAAGCTGCACTTAAAACACATGTCAGAGCAATTAAATAATTGCAACAAGTACCTAGGTAAAGGTAAGGAAAGGTTCTGGTCGTCTACCAAAATCTAATCCTATTGCTAGTCAATCCCTATGACGTCTAGGTTCTTGTGTTTTATTAAGAATGATTTTCTTCACCAAAGAACAATTAAATTCAATTGTTCTTCTAAAACATTTCATCATATTGAGAAAGTGTTTAGGAAGAATCCTGAACATCTTTTCAATATTTCTGAGATTATTTCGAGTACAAACGAATTTCTTTGTTTAAGTGGACTAATCATCCAAGAATTCATTTAAATTTTGCTTCTTGCTCAGTGAATTAGGATGTTTGATTATCCTATGAGTGGAGTGACATTTCACTTAATGCTCCATTTAAGAGTTATGATAACGAAATCCTTTAAGGGCAAATTAATTTATTAAAGATTTTAATGATTTAAAATTGGAATCGATGATTTAAATTAGTTTAATTTAGTTATGAAATTTTAATAATTTTAAGTTCGGAATAGTGTTCAAGTTGTTTTAATTTAATTAAATCTTTACATTTAAATGATCTCAATGTATTAGACTAATTTGGGTTGAAAGAGGTGTTTAGATTATTCAATTTAGATTTTAATGATTTAATTTTAATTTAATTGAAATATTTTATGTTAATTTTTAATTGGTTTGATTTTTAGTTATGAATTATTTTTGAGGTTGATTTTGATGTTTCAAGTTTGTTCTAGATTTGCTTTCAAGTGATCTTTGAAATTAATTTTTAATGTTTTAAATTTATTTCAATTTAATTATCAAGTTATTCAATGTTTTAAGTTTTAATTTAATATGGGCTACTCTTTTTCTTTTAATTATTTAATTTATTAATTTCAATTATCACTTTAAATTTAATTAAAAGCTAAATATTATTAAAGTGATTCATTTAGGGGTTTTAACTTAAGTGATTATAGTCTCCCTAAAGTATATCCCCATTTTAATAATTTAAATTTCAATTAATCTTCCAAAATTTAAATTATTTAATTAATTAAGGTTTCATTTTTTTGGATTATTAGAAATGATTAATGGGTTCCTACCCTTTTATTTCCCAAAGTTTCAATCATCTAAGAGAAAATTAAGATCAAATAATTTACCCACCATTTTGATTAAACCTAAAGTTTTAATTAGGGGTTAAAATTCTTAATTACTATTATGCCCTTTTAAGCCTAATTATTTCATAACTCATCAAATTGAGCTCAAATGAGCTTGAAATTTTTATGTCACTTCACTCACATGTCAATTAAGACATTAGAGAAGAAAATGTGATTTTTCTATTTTTAATTTACTTTACATAATTATTTTAATGAAAAATAGGAATTTTAAATGGAAATTCAACAACATGACCAAGGCAAGGTTTTTATCCTTAAGAAAATTATGGGATATCTCTATTGACCAGAGGACCACTTGGACCAATTTTGGTTATTTTTCAAATTATATTTTATTTATTATGATTATTGAGTTTTGGAGTGTTAATTAATTGTAAAATAAAATTAAATTTGAAAAATAAATTTTATATTTTTCTTAAATCTCTCTGACCTCAAGAAACTTAGAGAAATATGTTTTATAATTTTTTGATTTTTCTTTGATTTATTAGAATTAATTTAGTGAAAAGGTTAAAAAAATACATTTTTAATATTAAAAATTGTTTTAAGGCTTTAAAATTAAATATCTTAACCTAGAGACTTAGGAAAAATATTTGGTTTGTTCCTAAGTGATTAGGAGTCAAAATATGACATTTTTGTGATTTTTAATATTTTTGTGTTTTTTACTATTTTTGTGATTTTTATTATTTTTTAATTATTAAAATATTAAAAGTAAGGTAGAAAATGAAAATTTTTGAAAAATTCCAATTTTAATCTTCTTAGACTCTTCTAATATCAGAGAAGTCCTAAAATCAATTTAGTGAATTTTTGAAATGTATTTTTGGAGTTATGAATTTTTAAAGTTTAATTTTGGTCATGTGACTTAATTAGTCCATTTAGTGGGGCTAATCACCTCCAACGGATCTCAAATTTTTATGTGAGGTCCCTCTGATCCTAAAGACCAGTGGAGAATTGTTTTCAAGTTATTTTGATGCATGGTTAACCCAAATTAATTAAAATTCAGTTTTGAATATTTAGGTCAATTAGGGTTATTCTTAATGAATTAACTCAAAATACATTTTTCCTAGGGTCCTCTAGTTCTAAGATACCTCCCCAAATTTTCCTAGAATTTATTGAACAACATGCTAATTATGGGAATTAAAATTCCAAAACAGAGACATAAACTTAAAAAATACATAACTTGCCATAGAGATGGCCCATGACCTTGGAAATTCAGGGAATGTTCCAAAAAACAGAGGCTACAAAAGCCCTATGGTCTCATGCCATGGTGAATTGTATGCATGTATGGAGAATTAAAATACTGAAAATAGTAAATAATTAATTAAAAATAAAATATTCATCAAAATAACTTAATTCTTTTTCCACATTATTCTCGTCTGTTCACTGAGCAAGTGGGTATTTTCATTTTATTTTTGTGATTTTTCTACACAAAGTTATGGATTTTCTAAGTTCTGGGTATTTAATTAATTCAGAAAATAGGGATTTTTCTACTTATCCACGCGGCGCCGCGTCAACCTTGGCAGCTCCGAAGCCCTACGCGTCGAGCTCCCATTCGACGCCGCCACCTGAGTCAGCAGCCACGCGTCCCGCGGTCTCACTCCTTCTTCTGATCTGACACGATTTGCTTTGTCCATTTGATACACGCTCGATCCAATGGCGGCTGGTCATTGTCTCTGACTGGTGTGTCCCGAGAGCCGTCCACACTCAAACCCTAAGATCTCTCTCATTTCTCAACGAATTTTTGTGTTCTTATGCTCTATGGATTCGTCTTGAGGAGACGAACACATCCATACGGTTTACATGCTATAAAATTGATTCAAATGAAATGAAGAATTCACAGTAGCTTGGGAGGGAGAAGTGATCCATACCTTGGCTCTGAGAAGTGAAGCTTCAATCAGAGAGTTGTGGCACCTTCGATTGCACCCAAGGAAGCTCCAGATGAAGTCTCTGGCTCTGGGGAATTGCCTAGGTACAAAAATGACCAAGGCCGATTTCAAACCATGGACTCTGGAAGCAATGGCTGGCCTGGTGAGGGGGCTTTTACTGGGGAACTTCTTCTCTACCTCTGGTGAAGGTCTGGGAGAAGTTAATTTGAATTTGATGGAGTTTCAAGGGACGTCCTGTTCTAGCCTGAGAATTGAGCTCCAAAATTGAGCTCAAACAGTGGAAATTAGGGCAGGAAGACAGTTGGGATGAGTTGATTTAGGCTAGGGTAAGCTCTGTGAGGAGTTTGGTGAAGTTCTGTGAAGGTTGATTTCAGCCAACCTTTTGGCCGAGAGGAATGGCTGGTTTAAATTGACATGGTTATGGGCTTCCGAGGGCGACCGAGGGCGGGATTTGTCGCTTAGGGGAGTAGAGGAAGAGCTGTGGTGGCTAATTAGGATGGGGCAGCTCAGCAGATGAAATTTGAATTTTTGAATCCATTTAGACCTCTCGGCCATGGCTTTTTCTGGAGGCCCGGTGGCCGGCCGGCCAGGGTCAAGTCACTGTTCTGATCAGGGAGGTCAGTGCTTGAGACTTGTGGGCTCAATTGTCCAATGCCATGTGTAAAGGGACTGAATTGAAATGGAATGGAGAAAGGCTTATTTTGGGTCCTATTTGGTCAACCCATAGTTTTAGGCTTGGTGCACCACCCAAGGCCAGGTTTTGGGCTGAAAAGAGTCCTTTGGGTCAGCCAAGAGAAGGTGGTGAGGTCTCTATCAAAATTTTGGGTTAGGGTGTAGCATAAATAAGGTTAAAAAGGCTTAATGAAGACTTAGGAAAGGCTCTCCTCTTCTTTCCATAAATGACTAGGTGAGGTGTCAAAACTCTCATGGCTTCATATGGCTTGTAAATGGCTCAAATTTGGCTCACACTTGGCTTGGAAAAGGTTGGCTTGTTTCATTAAAAAGGGTTTGAGGCATTTTTGATGAATTTTTGGTAGATTGTCATGTTCCTTGATTTAGAATGATTTGACGATTAATTAGAACTTTAGGTATGATATCAATTAAAAGAATGATGAGAGGAAACTTCATGTGGGCTTTGGAATAAGTCTTCGGCTTTTGGAAATCATTTTTGGATGGGCTTTTAAAATGGTTTAAGGAAGTGGGTTTTTAGGTTTTGAAATAAATTGATGGATGAAAATTGGTGAGGGGTTGTGTAAAATAAATGTTGGGATTGGTTTAGGAATGTACCATGAATAATTTGGAACAAGTTTGGGGTAATTTTGAATTGAATTGGGTTCAATTTAGGCTTTTTGGTAATGAGGCCAAAGTGGATCAAATTGGGCTAACTTGGGTTAAGTTTGGACCAATGTTGGGTTTTATATAAAATTAATGTTGAAAAATGTTTATGGGGGTGTGACAAAGAGCTTTCAACTTTGGTTGGGCTTTGATTTTGGGATTTGGGCCTATTTGGGTTCATGATTGGTTTAGGCCAAATTGGTGATTTTTGATTTGGGTTAAGTTTGGGTGGAGTTTGGGTTCAAATTTGGGGCAATTCATGTTAGTTTTTTGTTTGTGGGGATGTTAGGAAAGTTTTAGAAAAGATTTGGGGCTAATTGGAGTTGAGTTAGGTTTAATTTGGGCTAAGTTTAGGTCTTGGGTCAAAATTGGGCTTTAAGCTTCAAATTGAAATTAAATCCACATGTTGATAAAATTGGGTTTGGATTTGGTTTAAATTGATATTGGGGATATTTAGTTGAAGTTTAGAATTGAATTAGATCAAAATTGAGGTAAATTGGAGTAATTTAGTTGGGCATTGGGTCCACTTAAGTTAAAAAGGGTCAAATTGGAGATTTTGGTAAAAGTAGGCTAAATCGACAAAATTGACCTATGGTCTAGTTGAACAAAATAAAATTGGGAATATTTGAGATTTTCTGGAATTTTCTAGGAATTGTTGGAATTTTTTGGATTTTTGGGCTAAAAGGGTATTTTGGGTATTTGGAGGGTATTGGGGGGAATTTTGGTATATTTGGTCATGAATGATCAATTTGAGTGGTGTGGAATGTTTAGGATTGATTTTGAGGGATTTTGGGTAATTTAGGCAATTTTGCAAATTTTTGGCATTTTTCAAGGGCATTTAGGAGGTTTGGTGGGTTTAGGGCCCCCGGGGTCAAAAATTGAAATTTTGGAAAAATGAAGATTGATTAAATGTGAGTGGAATGGAGTCATTTTGGTGGAGCCATGAAGCCATTTCAAGTTCACAAGAGCTATGAGAGGACTCATTTTAAACATTCACTATGTTGTTCCTAACCCTCTTAGCCAGGGGCTTAAGGGTTAAGGTCCATCCATATGAATTACCTACATGAGTCAGGAAGTCAAATTGGTTAAAGGTATTTTTAGGACTTGGCATGTGTGTGAGAGTATGGTGTGTGAAAGTCGACCCTCACCAGACCAGGCCACTCAGGGTAGTCCTAAGGCAAAAGAGTCATATAGGGAACTCATCCATTAAACCTCCACATGTTGGTTTTAACCCTCCAAGTGGCTTGGGGGTTTATAGTCAAACCTGCGGGGTTTGAAGGGCGCCAAGAAGTATTTGAATTTCTAAGTGGTGGGTCCCATTTCTAGTCCTTTAGGATAGTCAAAGGGAAAACTTATGGCTAGATCCTAAGTACTAAGGAGAGAGAAAAGACCTCACCAAAAAATGAGGTCAACAAATGGACCCCCAATAGGTGTGGAGTGCTAACTAAGCACACCGCGCGTATTGGCGTTGACCAAAAAGATCAACAGAACCAACACAGACGTCTAAGTGACACACTTAGAACGAAGTATAAAAAAATTTCCTCTAGGGAGTATCAGGTAAATCTCCAGGACTGAAGATTCCAGAACTCTCGCTGGGGAAGAGAAAAGGAGGTAAATTCTAGATCACAATATCTAGAGAGATTAGATTTTAGATTCGTTTCATTTTATGTTTCAAGTTTTTTAATGTGTGAGTTTGGATTTTTGATTTGAGTTTCAATTCTGATTGAAGTTCGATTCAATATTTATTTCAAGAGGGATTTCGTTGAAATCCTGGATTTGAGGTGAGCATCGGAACGTAGGTTCCAACCTCGGGATTTAAAGAGAATTAGAATTTAGGCTCTAGCCTCTAGAAGAGAGTTGGAATTTGGGCTCTACCCTCGGAAATTTAAAAGAGAGCTAGAAGTTCGGCTCTAGCCTCGAAAAGAAATGGAAGTTCGGCTCCAGCCTCGGAAGTTTGAAAGAGAGCTAGAAGTTCGGCTCTAGCCTCGAAGAGAACTGGAAGTTCGGCTCCAGCCTCAGAAATTTGAAAGAGAGCTAGAAGTTAGGCTCTAGCTTCGAAGAGAACTGGAAGTTCAGCTCCAGCCTCAGAAGTTTGAAAGAGAGCTAGAAGTTTGGCTCTAGCCTCGAAGAGAACTGGAAGTTCGGCCCCAGCCTCAGAAATTTGAAAGAGAGCTAGAAGTTCGGCTCTAGCCTCGAAGAGAACTGGAAGTTCGACTCCAGCCTTGAAAGTTTGAAAGAGAGCTAGAAGTTCGGCTCTAGCCTCGAAGAGAACTGGAAGTTCGGCCCCATCCTCAGAAATTTGAAAGAGAGCTAGAAGTTCGGCTCTAGCCTCGAAGAGAACTGGAAGTTCGGCTCTAGCCTCGAAAGTTTGAAAGAGAGCAAGAAGTTCGGCTCTAGCCTCGAAGAGAACTGGAAGTTCGGCTCTCCAGCCTCGGAAGTTTGAAAGAGAGCTAGAAGTTCGGCTCTAGCCTCAAAGAGAACTGGAAGTTCTGCTCCAGCCTCGAAAATTTGAAAGAGAGCTAGAAGTTCGGCTCTAGCCTCAAAGAGAACTGGAAGTTCGGCTCTAGCCTCGGAAATTTGAAAGAGAGCTAGAAGTTCGGCTCTAGCCTCGAAGAGAGCTGGAAGTTCGGCTCCAGCCTCGAAAGTTTGAAAGGGAGCTAGAAGTTTGGCTCTAGCCTCGAAGAGAACTAGAAGTTCGTCTCCAGCCTCGAAAGTTTGAAAGAGAGCTAGAAGTTCGGCTCTAGCCTCGAAGAGAACTGGAAGTTCGTCTCTAGCCTCAAAAATTTGAAAGAGAGCTAGAAGTTCGGCTCTAGCCTCGAAGAGAACTGGAAGTTCGGCTCCAGCCTCGGAAGTTTGAAAGAGAGCTAGAAGTTCGGCTCTAGCCTCGAAGAGAACTGGAAGTTTGGCTCCAGCCTCGGAAATTTGAAAGAGAGCTAGAAGTTCGGCTCTAGCCTCGAAGAGAACTGGAAGTTCAGCTCCAGCCTCGGAAATTTGAAAGAGAGCTAGAAGTTCGGCTCTAGCCTCAAAGAGAACTGGAAGTTTGGCTCCAGCCTCGGAAATTTGAAAGAGAGCTAGAAGTTCGGCTCTAGCCTCAAAGAGAACTGGAAGTTCGGCTCCAGCCTCGGAAGTTTGATCTGTATGAAGAGGGACCCAATCCCATGTCATCAGAACCAAATCGAACAAATTTCATGGCTCCGTGTCAATATGACTAGTCGATCCTCTAACATACAGAGGAAGGAGAATTGAAAGGTTGGAATTGAAGGATTCAGAATGAAAATCAGTCTGAGATTTATATTTGTTTTATTCATTTTAGTGATTCGATTTCATTTTCATCTATTTAGAGTTCGTGTTTGTTTGCAGTTTATTTTGACATTCAAATTCTTAAAAAGAAGGAATTCCTTATTCATTTTCTTTCTCTTTTCGTTCTTTGTTCGAAGTTCATTTAGCTTAATGGCGTTTCCCAGTCAATTTGCACAAAAAGAGGTGAAGGCAGAACATGACATGATCATTCTCATTCCAATCTGTTGAAAATACATCATACAACTTGATCCAAAATATGATGATATTTTCCTCGAAAATTCAGTATCTCATACAATCCTCATAAATCCAAAATGGATTGTGTAAAATTCTTGTTGATTCTTCCAAAAGAATTTGTCAAAATCCATGTCTGAATAGTAAGATACATGAACAATAACATCACCTTCCAAGTCACCCTTGCCAGAAATGCCATACAGATGTGCATTGGAGGTGTGATATCTCCCATGTAACTCACAGCTCGTAGAGCCGGAGACTCTCTAACTCTGGATCTAGGTGAAAATGAAAATGCATCTTTCTGTCATCCATCCTTCTGAAAGTGACGAAGATTCGTTCAACAGGCACTCCTGGAATGCAATGTTTTGCTATGTCCGCTCCATTTCCTTTTAATACCATGACGGAACCTACCGGTAGTGGTATTTCCATCGACCCTCGGCATTCTCCGGGGCCTGCTATCTGGAGGTCAGATCCAAACATGATATTACACTGGTTGACAAAAGAGACTGTGCAGAAAGGTCTGACAAAGTCATGATAGTCTATGTGTGGAGGTATGCAGTCGCCCTCCTTATAAATGTTAATGATTTAGCTGTTGGGTATGCAATCTGCAGGTAATACCCTCCATGTCACCATCCTTTTTACTATTCTTTTGATAATTCTTGGCATCGGATCCACCTCACTGTGATGGAGTATCCCTGGTGGATTTCCTTTTCTATCTTCAGCGAAGTTGTAGCAACACCCGCACTGGATAGTAACTCTTCCTTTTCCTGTCATCCATCTTCGGGGTTTTGAATAGGTTTTCTCCCTCAGACGACCAGCTGACCCACTTTTTAATATGTTTGTAATTTATGTTATAGCAACGACACCAAAAACTTGATTTCGCTTTAATATATATATATATATATATATATTTAATGATTGAATGTTTAATGTGGATTCTAAGCAAGTATACGTATCGTATCAAGTAATACAGGGCTTTAGTGGAGTCCTGGTTATCGATCCCACAGGGAAGTTTTTAACAGAATTGTTATCAGCTAAATTTAAAGGAATTACTTACTAATCTAGTAGACAAAAATTTAAAGTAACTTAAAGTAAACTAAAGTAAACTAAAGTAAACTAATGCTTGAAATAAAATTGATTTAACTAATTCAGAAAAACTATCAGTCTCCTTGTTTTTAGAAAATTAAGTGAATGATGATTTTAAATAGAATTCTTAAATTGTATTGTGACAAATAGGAGCATTCCTATTCTTTACCCTTTAGTCCAGGTGCAAAGAACATGGACTAATCCTATGTTTGATTACTGAATCTGCGGCTAGGCTAGGAGGATACTGACTGCCACTTCAGAGCTCCCACATTCCCCTCACCTGAGGGCTAACATCTACACTTCAACTCTCAAACAATAGGACCAAATTGAATATTTTAGTCTGTCACATTAAAATGTCCAATTCTACGTCCAATAATTAATATTTTCCTATTTATTTGCACCCTCCTTCCAAGGCTTTTGACTTCCCTGAATATTGGATGTAATTTTTACTATAGTTGATAATTCAACATATTTTAACAACTCAATTGGCCAGATTGAAAGTAAATTAAGTTTTAAGTAAACATTATCACAATTTATTTTAATATATTAGGTACTTCTATTTAATTTCATCAATTCGCATAACTTTCATAAACAAGGAGAAAGACTAAGAAAACTACTCAGAATGCATGGGAATAAAACAAAGCATGGATTTCATTTAAAGTTAACAACAAAGATACTTATCTTAATTTCCTCCCCAAGCAGACTCCTTGAAGTTCCTTTGACTTTTCATTCCAGTACAGCAAACTAAATAGCACTCAAATAAACTAAAGAAACTCAATAAACACACTCAGACTTACTAAAATAGACAGATAGAAGACTCAAGAGACACACTAAGACACTAGAATTAGGCTTCTATTTATAGAGGTAAGCAAAGGTCCAAAGGGTGCTTAAACATCTCTTCAAAAAGTGTCCAGGTTCAAAGTATTTACATTTTGAACTATCTCGCCGTCGGCGGGAAACAATCTCGCCGTCGGCGGGGCTTCTAGAAGGTCTTTAAACCGCGCGATCTCGCTGTCGGCGGGCTCGGGCTCGCTGTCGACAAGGTAGTTATAAATCCTTCAGAAATTCTCCTTAGTAATCTCGCCATCGGCGGCCTCGATCTCGCCGTCGGCGACTTAGTTCAATTTGCATGAATTTCTTCCTTTTTGATCCAAATTTACTCCATTTCATGCTTTTTGCTTCCATCACTTATAAATCTTCATTCCTGCAGTAAAATAAAGAAAATACCTTTCTTTAAAGTGCAATTTCATAAAAAATAGATATGAATTTCTTAATATATTTTTCTGTGATCAAAATCCCCCAAAACTTAATTATTACTTGTCCTCAAATAATTTTAATACTAAATAAAAATAATGATTTCTATAATAGAATTTTTCAATTCAAATATACTATGAATTAAATTTAAATAATATTATAGTAAATTTGAATAGAAATATTTCTAAGTAATTAAATTAACTTTATAGATATAAGATTATCTAGTTATCAGGTTTAAGATTTCTAGTTTTTCTATTTATTTCAGGAATGACTATATTTAAAAAGAGTAAATTACTTAAGATATTTAGATGATAGGAAATTCAAGAAAACACTATTTAGTAAAATACTAATCTATATATATAAGTTTAGAAATATAATTAAGTTCTACCTTGTAGGTTGAATCCATTGAAGCCAATTTTTGATAAGGCATCTCCTCAAGTTTCTCCTCACTTATATATATATATATATATATGTTTCTTTTCTTTTCTTTTTTTTCTTTTTCTTTTTGGATTGATTTTCAATCCTTCTCTTTTTCTTTTTCAAGTGAGGATCACTATATCTGGATAGCCTGTTAATAATTTTGAACTTCAATTTCTCTTCTTAAAATTGAAACTTAAAATATTTCCTTGCTTTATATATATTTCATAGCCTTTACTTCATTGAGTTTCAATCCTTTCTTTTTCACTTAGATACTTAAGAATTTCAATTTTTAGAATATTGTTTTCCTTACTTTAAATAGTTTACTATATTCTTATTCCTTTTAACCAAATATCTTATTCCATTAATTAATCGAATTACTAGAAACATTTTATTTAACTTTATATAATAATTAAATAAAGTAATTCATGTTTATTGAATTGAAAAATTACTTATAGAAAATCATTTAAAAATAATTTTTGAAAATAGAAATTGAGAACAATTTTAATAATTAAATTTGTATTTTTACCTTCACTCAAACTTAAATTTTTCTATCTATACTAAATAGTGAAAAGGGAAAGTATATAGTAAAATTCATCATACATTTGAGCTTTAGGTATTTCTTTTCTTTGAAATTTTTGCAGGCTTTTTCATTACTTACAAAACCTGTACTGTTAGTATTCTTCCTTACATATATAATATTTAAAAGAAAGTGCAGGGATGGAAATTTTAAAATAAGTATAAACATAACAATTGAAAACTTAATCTATTACTATACATACAATCAACTAATCTACTTTGAAACATATTAAAACACCCTAAACAATGTTTAACATTCATAACTTATAAAAACTTTAAACTAACATCTTATATATATAAGAATTTGCAAACTAATTTAACACACATAAGAAATCTAATATCACAGCTCAAGCAAACAAACAAACATACCAAGTCCAAAGTCCACAAAAAGTACTGAAATATTACACATAGAATAATAAAGTTTGCAAAACAACAAATTTAAACAAACTAAATAAACTAAACAAAAGCTCTAATCTTCTGCATTAAAATCCCAAGCTATGTCATCTCCCTGATCTTCGAGTCGAGAAGGTCGAGCAAGTCGGTCATCGTGAATAGCGGGGGCACTCGGGAAAGACAACATCTAAATCACCACTCCTATAGCGACGTTCGAGCTTCGTAGTAGGAAAATTCATATTCCGAATGGCACTCGGAGATATTCACTATCGTAATCATGTCTTCTTTCCAATCCATCAATTCTGTGATCCAGATGATCAAATCTTCTCTCCATAGTCTCTCCAAACTGCTCAAAACTTCTTCTACTCAAGGTTAATTCATTCATTAGATCTTGAAGGGTAGGGGTGGTAGGCTGAGGAGGATCATAACTGGTAGAGGGGATATCTCTACTTGATGAAGGCATGTAACTCCTCGTTCCTGATCTCCATCCCTCATGGGATTCATAAGTCTTAATATTGGTAGGAGTGATAGGTTTCATGGACTCTATCCATTCCTCATCTTGCCTCAACTCCAGAGAGTTGGCAGAGTGCAAAAATCAAACCAGGATGTCCCAATCCTCCTCCACTCTCACTTCGAGCAGTGGCTAAAATATTTCTATAAATAATTTTGCCTATGTTGATGCTCCTATTGTTCCGAATGCGAAGTTTAGAATTGCTTCATCTCTTGTTACCTCACTATGGTGATAAGTGGGTAACAATGTAGAGTAAATAAAATAATGCCGGGCTTTAGAGATTGCATTTAACATAGAAAGAGGGAAATTTACCCTATCTCGTCGCTTAATCTTCCAAACTCCTTTCCCGTTAGTGAGAAAGTCTATAACTTCTTCCAGAGGTCCTTCCGCAGTACCGAAAGTATCATACTCGCTAGTATGCAGATCACGAACTTCATAGAACAAGTTTATTCTTGCAGTGCTGAATTCAACCATAAATCCTAGTACCTTTACCGGTGCATCCTCGATTGCGTCAAATTTGCATAGAATTCTTTTACTACTTCCACAAGTGCTCTATATGAAACATAACAGAAGTTTTCCTATCCTCGTTCCTTTATAACTCGCTCCACTTCTCCTCCTGGATTCTTGAAAACTTGATCCACAATGCACTTTCTTCCTTGAATATTTTCAAAATATCGATTTTGCGCTCGTGCATTGATGAATCGATCAGTGTCATAATCCACTCTTCGTTTTTGTCGAGGAGCCATTCGTTCGATCTATAAAAAAAAATTCTAACTAAACTTCCAAATATTAATAAGATGGCTTCCTACAACATCTAAAATCGATTTAAATCAATCTCCATGGATTTCTTCCAAGTAATTTTTCCACATTTCGAATTTTTCCAAAAATTTCTCAATGTAGAAGAAATCCATGGTGAAAATCAAAAATTTTTGCATAGGAGTGAAGCTCTTACCGAGAGAAGATGAAATCCGGTGTCAAAAAGTCTTGAAATCACTTCAAATCCGAGATCTCTCAAGCCCTAGGTCGGTTTTTTTGAAAATTTGAGGAAAGGGATGATGAATAGTGTCGGTTGACCAGTCAAATATAGGTCTTTTCGCGATCTCGTTGTCGGCAAGATTTTTCTCGCCGTCGGCGAGATAATTAATTTGATAAGGCAAAAGTTTCGGGAAAAATCTGCCGTCGGCGAGATCGGTCTCGCTGTCAGCGGGTTTTCTCGCTGTCGGCGAGATAATTCTCGCCGTCGGCGAGATCCCAAAATTTTTAAATTTTTGAAATTCGTCAATCATTTTTAACCTCGATTTACCTTTAATCAATCTTCCGATCACTTAATTTAATAATAGTATGAAGATTAGATACTAAAACTCACAAAAAGTTCACACAACACAAACAATATAACTTCATATATGAAATCCATGAAATTTACAAACTTCACACTAACAACTTAACACATACTTAACTTAAAATGTTAAAATCTATAATACTCAGCATCGCAATCCACACCACAATACTCTAAATGCTGAGACAAAACAATTACAAATAATCTCATCAAATCTGCGATGATCAAATCAAAGTTCGACTCAAAATAAAATCTAAATCCAAATCAACACATATATACATAAATATATGACATAAACATAGAAATCTTTCCTAATCTTCGATGTATCGAACTAACATCTTCTACGATATTTCCGATGCGACGCGAGTGCACAAATAAATTTTAGAAAGGCACGAAAGGGAATTCTACGATAGATTCTTCATTAATCCATCCTTTACGTCTTAGTAGATGAATAAAGCTGGCCTCCGGATGTCCGAGTATGATCAAAGTGCTCCTTCATTCTCCGATCGATGTGATCAAACATATCAGAGATATTGTCTATGGAATTCATCACATTTTGCAATTCTTTCTCTGATCCTTAAATCTTCTTCAGAATGAAATTAGTTTTATCAGTAATGGGCCTTGTTAAAGGATTGTTCTGTGATGCTCTGTCAGAAAAAATGTAATCTCATCATTGTTATCCAAAGTTGGAAACATATCAGTAGGATCCAGTGGTTTCCATGGTAGAAGTACTTTTTCCCAAGCCTCATAAGAAACTTGGTACTGACTGCATAAAGAAAATATAGTTGATGGGTGTCCAAGTCCATGCACTGACCCATGCACAATCAATCCCAATGCAGACTTTACTATTATTGTTCCAACATCGATAGGTACTCTAATTTGAATACAACAGTTTAAAATAGCGCATTCCTTCGAAACTTTATTTACCCTCTGTCGGCATATTTTTAGGTTGTGTTTTATTTTGAAAAGGGGAGTCGCCTAACAGAAGCTGTCGGCGAATTTTTAATTTAATTAAAATAAATAATTTGAAAAGTAGTATTTGATTTTGAAAATAATTTTAAATTTGAAGGTTTTAAGATATGAGATTAAACCGATCTCACATCCCAAATAGTTTATATAAACGAGCACCGCACCACAAACCGTGTATCCATCCCTAAGGATAGACACCTGCGCTTGACGGTGGGGCTCGATTAAATAAACTAGAAGATTTATGACATCCGTTTGGTCTGCGAACCAATTTTACAAGCCGAAACAAAATTCCCCTGCTTAATATGAAAACATTAAACGGGGTTTATATTACACAGGTTCTTTAAAATTCCCTATAAGGGCAAGCCCCTATAGTTAATTACATCTTAAGTGATGGGAATCACCTAAGAAAACTCTCGATAATAATCGATAATTCTGCTCTCGGGGATTTCAAAGTTTAAGTTTTCGAGGGATTGAATTTTGGAATTTCGATAGGGAATGGATCAAACTTGGAACATTTTGTTTTGTGAATCCAAAGGAAGAAAGGTAGGAGAAATCACAGATTCGAAGTAAACTTCGGTAATTTCCCGACTATCCTATTGTTTGGCTTGAATTTAGGAAAGTCCTAATGTCTATTTAACATTTCAGTCTTGCCAATTTTAATTAATTAGGGCTTATATTTGTATGATGAAATCAAACAAATAGCCTCGAAGATGTGAGGGTTTATTGTCGTACCGGACGACTACCTCGGAATCCTATGGCTTGGTTGTTTAATTCTAAGAAAGTTTTGCTGAAGTAGACTCAGGTTTTGCTGATGACGATGGCCGTGCTGCCCACCATGCTCCGAGCTCCTTGTTGTTGCAGAGGTTTAGTTTTAGAAATCATAAATCAGGAGATGAGAAAAGTGTTTTGGTTTAGAGAAAATCTTAATTTCCAAGTGTTTTCAATACTTTAATTAAAACAAATCTTAAAGTTGATTATAACGACACCGGTTAAGATCCCATGGTTCCATCCTTCCGGCATCATTATTTTTATCGGATTCACTTAGTCCAGATGAATTTGCTAAACTCAGCTGAATGAGTTCCACACTTTCATTTAGACCGTGGGAAATCCCGTTAGCAACACGTAGGTTACATCATCCGAGGTATTCCCGATCATCCAACGGGACGTTTTAATTTAGTTGCAATTGTAGTTTTGTGTTCGTTTGTGATTAAATTTTGAGTTGTTTTATATTTTGAAATGTTGTGGCGGTGAATTTTATCTTGCAGATGACTTTTAATTTAGTTTTGGTTTCGAGTTTTAGGGGCTATCCTAAAGGTGTGGGTTTTCATGCGACGGTTGTCTTATTATGCGAAAAGTAAAGTGCATTTGCAGATAAAGTAAATTGCAATAATGTAAATTGCAAGAAAGTAAATTGCAATAAAATAAAAGCGTACCTGGAGGGTCTTCCCGTCATCCGAAGCTACACTTAAAACACAATTAGAATATTTAAGCAAGTTCTAGGTAAAGCTAAGGGAAAGGTTATGGTTTTCTACCAAATTCCTTATCCTATAGCTAGTCATCTCCTATGACGTCTAGGTTCTTTGTGTTTTGGTTTGAAGACGATTTTCTTCATCAAAGAATAATTAAATTCAAATGTTCTTATAAATGTCCTATCATATTGAGGAAGTGCTTAAGAAGAATCTTAAACATCTTTTCAATATTTCTAGGATTGTTTTAAGTCCAAATGGGTTTAATTATACAAATGAATTAATCGTCCAGAGAATTCAAGTTTTGTTGTTATCTTGCTCGGTGAACTAGGACATTTGAATATCCTATAAGTGAAGTAACATTTCATTTAATGTTCGTTTAGGAGTTATGATAACTAATACTTTCGAGGGTAAATTGGTATTCAAATGATTTGATTTAAGTTAATGGGTTTAAATTTGGAATAGTGTTCAAGTTGCTTTATATTTAATTTCTTTCTGTTTTAGGTGATGTTATATTTAATTCAATTTAATTTAATTTAATTTAATTTAATTGAGTTTTAATTTAATTTAATTCAATTTAATTCAATTTAGTTTGATTTGATATTACATTAGATTAATTTAATTTAATTTAATTTTAATTTAAATTGATTTAATTTGATTTAATTTAATTTAATTTAATTTAATTTAATTTAATTCATTTAATTTGATTTAATTTAGTTTAATTTAATTTGATTTAATTTAAGTTATTTAATTTAATTTAATTTATTTATTTAATTTAATTTAATCTTTAATTTAATTTAATTTAATTCAACTTTTAATTTTAATTTAATTTAATTTAATTTAATTTACTTAATTTAATTTAATTTTTAATTTAATTTAATTTTTTAATTTTAATTGAAATTCTTAAAAGAGTTTAATAATTTAATTTTAGTTTAATGATTAAGTCTTTTAATGTTTTGAATTTGAGTTATCATTTTAATTAAGAATTGAATATTAATGAGATAATTAATTTAGGGATTTTTAAATTAAAGAATAAATCTCTTCCTAATAATATCCCTATTTTAATAATTCCAATTTTATTATTCTTCCAAATTTAATCAATTATTTAATTAAGGTTTAATCATTTTAAATTGCTTAATAGGTTTCTACCCTTTAATTATTTAAATTTCAATCATCCAAATCAGATTAGAATCAAATATTTTACTTGTTAATTTTTTATTAAACCTAAAGTTTTAATTAAGGATTAAGATTTTTAATTACCATTTTACCCTTTAAGCTTAATAATTTTATAACTCACTAAATTGAACTCAAATGAACTTGAAATTTTTATGTAACTTCACTCATATGTCAATAAAGACATGAGAGGAGAAAATGTGATTTTTCTGTATTTAATTTATTTATATAATTATTTTTGGTAGAAAATAGAGATTTTCAAGGAAAATTTAATAACATGACCAAGGGAAAGTTTCTGTTCTTAAGAAAATTAGGGGACATTCCTAATGGCCAGAGGACCACTTGGACCAATTTTGGTGATTTTTGAATTATATTATTTTTATTATAATTATTTTAAGTTTTGGAGTGTTAATTAATTTAAAAATAAAATAAATGTTGAAAAATGAATTTTATATTTTTCAAAAATCTCTCTGATATCAAGGAAATCAGAGAATTAAATTTTGCAATTTTCTAATTTTTCTATGATTTATTATAATTATTTTAGTGAAAATGCTAGAAAATACATTTTTTAATTTTAAAATTACCCTAGAGCTTTAAAATTTAATATCTCACTAAATAGACCTAAGAAAAATGTGGGGTTTGTTCCTAAGTGATTAAAATTCAAAATGTGACATTTTGGTGAATTTTATTATTTTTGTGATTTTTATTATTTTTAATTATTAAAATATTAAAATAATATTAAAAAATCAACTTTTTTAGAAAATTGAAATTTTAATTTTAATAAATTCCCCTAATATCAGAGAGGCTCCAAAACCAATTTGGTGAATTTTTAAAAAGTATTTTGAAAGTTATGAATTTTTAAAGTTTAAAATGGCTAAGTGGCTTAATCAACCCAATTAGTGGGGCTAACCAAGTCCAATTGACCTCAAACTTTTATGGTGGATTCCTCTGATCCTGAAGGTCAGTGGAGAATTGATTTCAAGTCAATTTGATGCCTGGTTAACTTTAATTAAATAAAGACCTATTTTGAATTTTTAAGCCAATTAGGGTTGTTTTAAATGAACTAAGTCAAAACCTATTTTTCCTAGGGTTCTCTGGTCATAAGGAACATTACCAAATTTTCCTAGAATTTATTTCACAACATGCTATTTATTAGAATTAAAATATTCAAAACAGTAACATGAACTTGAAAAATCAATAACTCTTCATAGGGATGGCCTCTGACTTTGGCAAATTTAGGGAATGTTCCCAAATTCAGAGGCTTCAAAAGCCCTATGGTCTCATGCCATGGTGAATTGTATACATACATGGAGAATTAAAATAATGCAGAGAGTAAATAAATTATAAAAAATAAAATACTTGATGAAATTAAATGATTTCTTTTCCACATTATTCTCCTCGCATTCACCGAGCGAGAGGGTATTTTTATTTTATTTTTCGATTTTTCTACACGAGAGATATGAATTTTTGAAGTTTAGGGAATTAAATAAATAGAAAAATACCCTAATTTTCTATTTATCCACGCGGCGCCGCGTCGGCCTCGACGACTCCGAACGCACACGCGTCGCGCTCCCGTTCGACGCCGCCACTCGAGTCGACGGCCGGGCCCCGCGGTTCTCGTACCATCTCTCGGTCCGACGCCATCCGAGCCGTTCGTCCGCGCGTGTATTGAATGGACGACATCCGTTCATCGTCCCCGAGCGTCCTCGCCCGAGAGCCGTCCACACTAAATCCCTAAGATCTCACTCGATACTCAATGGATTTTCATGTTCTTATGCTCTATGGATTCGTCTTGAAGAGACGAACACATCTATATGGTTAACATGCTTTGAAATTAAGGCATTTGAAATGGAGAATCTCCAGAAGCTCGGGATAAAGAATTAGTTCATACCTTTGCTCAGAGAAGTGTGGCTTCAATCTGAGAGTTGTTGCACCTTCGATTGGATCCCAGCGAAGCTCCGGATGAAGTCTCACGGTGCAGTGAATTGTCCGGATGTGATTTCGACCAAGCCGATCCACAAAGCTTGGAGGTCGGAGCAAGCCGGGTGGCTCGGAGATGGGGCTTTCTTCGGTGGACACCTTCCCTTGGTACGGTGAAGGTGTAGAACCAATCGATTTGGGAATTGGATCACCTGTGGAGAAGTGTCGTGGTTTTGGGTGGAATTTCGGTTGGGAAATTGGATTTTATCGGTGGGGATTAGAGGCAAATTGACACCGGGGATCAAGCTGCTCTAAGGGTGGAGAAGGGTGCGGAACAATTTTGGCGGAGTTTCGGCAAGGTTTGTGCTCGGCTCCTCTCGTGGCCGAGAGGGGTGGAGTTTAAATAGGAGAGGGTGGAGGGCCTCCCGGGGGAGTTGAGGCATGGGATCGAGTTTGCTCGGTGAGGAGAAGAACAACCATGGTGGCCATTGGGCATGGGGCGACTCGGCAGGTGAGAATTCCAAGCTTGGGCTCACATGATGCTCTCGGGTGTGGTGTTTTCCGGCGATCCGGGCGGCTGGCCGGCGGGCATGGGTCACCATCTTGACCGGGGAGGTCGGGGCTTGGCAATGGTGAAACCAGTTGGGCTTGGACATGTGTAAAGTGTTTGAATTAAAATGGAATGGGGAGGGGTCATTTTGGCCTTAATTTGGTCAACCCATTGGTTTGGGTTGGGTGCACCTCCCCATGGCCTGATTTTGGGCTGAGAAGATCGGTTGGGTCGACCAAGGGAGAGTGGTGTGGTCTCCATCCATGATGAGGTGGCTAAGCATGGTTTAGTGTGTGACATGCTTAAGGTAAAAAAGGGGTTAAGGAGAATTAGGAAAGGGGCCCCTCCTTTTGCCATTAATGGCTTGATCACATGTCAAGCCTTCCATGGCTTCATGTGGCTTGTCCATGGCTTTTATGGCTCACCTTTGGCTTGGGAAAAGGTTTGGTCAATTTCATGAAAATGGGTTTTAAGAATTTTTGGTAATTTGATGGAAATTTGTATGAAACTTGATTTGGAATAATTTGATTGTGAATTTAGGACTTAGGTAATGGATTTAATTAAGTGGATGACAAATGGAGATGTCATGTGGGCTTTAGGGTAGATTTTGGGCCTTTGGATGTGGTGAAGTGGGCTTTTAGGAAAGTTTAAGGGAAATGGGCTTTTGATTTTAGGATGGGCATTTGGATAAAACTTTTGTGAAGAACTTTGTCAAATAAATGTCATAATTGGTTTAGGGATGTTCTATGAAGGGCTTGAAATCAATTTGATGTGATCTGGAGTTGAATTGGTTTGAATTTGGATTTATTTGGTAAGTGGGCCTATGTAGGTCCAAGTGGGCCAAGTTGGGCTAATGTTGGGCCAGAGTTGAAATTGATATAAAATAAATGTTGAGAAATGTTTATGGGGGTGTTTCAAAGAGGTTTTGGCTTTGGTTGGGCTTTGATTTTGGGGTTTGGGCTCATTTGGGTTAGGTTTGGGTTTAGGTCAAAAATGGGTCCTTTAGCCTTGGGTTGAATTTGAGTGGGGTTTGGGTCTAAATTTGGGCAAATCATGTTAGTGTTTTGTTTGTGGGAATGTTAAGGAAGATTTAGAAAAGGTTTGGGGTTAATTGGAGTTGAATTGGGTGAGTTTGGGTTAGGTTTAGGTCATGGGTCCAAATTGGGCTTTAAGGCCAAAAGTGAGATTGGATCCAAATGTCAATCAAATTGGGCTTGGATTTGGTCTAGATTGGTATTTGGGATATTTATTTGAAGTTTAGAATTGAATTGGACCAAAATTGGGGTCAATTGGGTAGGTTTGGTTTGACATTGGGTGCACTTAGGGTTAAAATGGGTCAAATTGGGGGTTTTGACAAAAGTAGGGTAAATTGACAAAATTGGCCCATGGTGTAATTGGATAAAATGAAATTGGGAATATTTGGGATTTTCTGCAATTTTCTGGGAATTTTTTGAATTTTTGGATTTTTAGGCCAAGAGGGGTATTTTGGGTATTTGGAGGGTATTGGGAGGTTTTCTTGGAATTTTTGGTATTTTTGGGTATGGATGATCAGTTTAAGTGATGTGGAAATGTTTGGGATTGATTTTGGAGAATTTTGGGTAATTTGGAAATTTTTGAGAAATTTGGGTAATTTCGAGGGTTTTGGGTAAGCTAAGCGGGTGTAGGGTCCGGGGTCAAAATTGAAAATTTGGGAAATTAAAGATTGGGTGAATTTAAGTGGAAAGAAATCATTTTGGTTGAGCCATGAAGCCATATCAAGCCCACATGAGCCATGAAGGGACTCATTTGAGGCATTCACTATGTTGTTCCTAACCCTCTTGCCTGAGGGCTTAGGGGTTAAGGACCATCCATGTGAATCACCCACATGAGTCGGGGAGGTCGAGTTAGGTATGGGTGTGTGAAAGTGTAGTGTATAGGTGTAGTGTATAAGTGTAGTGTGTGTGTAAGTCGGCCCCTTCACTGGACCGGGCCGCCTGGGGCGGTCCTAAGGCCGAAGAGTCCTATAGGAACTCATCCTTTAAACTTCCACATTTGATTTCAACCCTCTAGGTGATTAGGGGTCTACGATCGAGTTTGTGGAGTTTGCGGGGAGTTAAGAAGTGGTTTGAATTTCTAAAAGGTGGGTCCCAATTCTAGTCCTCTAAGATAGTCGAAAGGAAAAGCCTGAAGGCTAGATCCTAAGTACTAAAGAGAAGAAGAGAAGACCTCATCGAAAATGAGGTCAACAAATGGACCCCTAATAGGTGTGGTGAGCTGACGGAGCAGCACCGCGCGTATTGGTGTCGGCCGAAGCGATCAACAAAACCAACACAAACGTCCAAGTGACAAACTTAGGACAAAGCAAAAGAATTTCCGCTGGGGAGTATCGGGTATGTTCCCAAAACTGGAGATACCTGAACTCTCGCTGGGGAAAAGAAAAGGAGGTGAATTCCGAATCACATGACCTGGGGGAATTCCAATTTAGATTTTATTTTGTTTCAATTTAAGTTTTGATGTGTGAGTTTAGATTTTAGTTTGGAGTTTCAATTTAGATTGAAGTTTGTCAAAATTAATTTGAAGGATTTGATTTGAAATGAAAATTGGAATTCTGAGGTTTTAGATTTAACATCTTCAACCTCGAAAGAAAATTGAATTGATTAGATTGAATCGTTGCAATGAGAAGAGATCTCAGAGTAATGCGGTGTCGGATGTAAAATCCTTAACCTCAAGAGTTTGATTTTGATGTATTTCAGTGCGATAGGAAAATAATCCTAAAGCAGTGCAGTCTTGGATGTAAAATCCTCGACCCAAAAGGTTTGAATTCGATGTATTTCAGTGCAATAGGGAAGAATCCTAAAGCGGTGCGGTCTTGGATGTAAAATCCTCGACCCAAAAAATTTGAATTCGATGTATTTCGGTACGATAGGAAAAGAATCCTAAAGCAGTGCAGTCTTGGATGTAAAATCCTCGACCCAAAAGTTTGAATTTGATGTATTTCAGTGCAATAGAAAAAGAATCCTAAAGCAGTGCAGTCTTGGATAGGAAAGAATCCTAAAGCAGTGCAATCTTGGATGTAAAATCCTCGACCCAAAAGTTTGAATTCGATGTACTTCAGTGCAATAGGAAAGAATCCTAAAGCAGTGCAGTCTTGGATATAAAATCCTCGACCCAAAAGGTTGAATTTGATGTACTTCAGTGCAATAGGAAAGAATCCTAAAGCAATGCGGTCTTGGATGTAAAATCCTCGACCCAAAAGGTTGAATTTGATGTACTTCAGGTGCAATAGAAAAGAATCCTAAAGCGGTGCGGTCTTGGATGTAAAATCCTCGACCCAAAAGGTTTGAATTTGATGTATTTCGGTGCGATAGGAAAGAATCCTAAAGCGAGTGTAGTCTTGGATGTAAAATCCTCGACCCAAAAGTTTGAATTTGATGTATTTCGGTGCAATAGGAAAAGAATCCTAAAGCGGTGCGGTCTTGGATGTAAAATCCTCGACCCAAAAGTTTGAATTCGATGTACTTCGAGTGCAATAGGAAAGAATCCTAAAGCGAGTGCGGTCTTGGATATAAAATCCTCGACCCAAAAGGTTGAATTTGATGTACTTCGGTGCAATAGGAAAGAATCCTAAAGCGAGTGCGGTCTTGGATGTAAAATCCTCGACCCAAAAGGTTGAATTTGATGTACTTCGATGAAATAGGAAAGAATCCTAAAGCGGTGCGGTCTTGGATGTAAAATCCTCGACCCAAAAGGTTTGAATTTGATGTATTTCGGTGCGATAGGAAAGAATCCTAAAGCGAGTGCGAGTCTTGGATGTAAAATCCTCGACCTAAAAGTTTGAATTTGATGTACTTCGGTGCGATAGGAAAAGAATCCTAAAGCGAGTGCGGTCTTGGATGTAAAATCCTCGACCCAAAAGTTTGAATTCGATGTACTTCGGTGCGATAGAAAAGAATCCTAAAGCGAGTGCGATCTTGGATGTAAAATCCTCGACCCAAAAGTTTGAATTCGATGTACTTCGGTGCAATAGGAAAGAATCCTAAAGCGGTGCGGTCTTGGATGTAAAATCCTCGACCCAAAAGGTTGAATTTGATTGAGATTTGAAATGCGGAAAGATTGAATTTGAGATTTGGAAGGATGAGTTTGAACTCGATTGAAATTTGATTTAAGATTTGATTTGAAATTTGGAAGATCAAATTTGAAATTTGATCGAGATTGGATTTGAAATTTGATTGAGAATTTGAAAAGATTGAAATTTGATTTGGAATTTGGAAAGATTGAATTTGAAATTTGATTTGAAATTTGGAAGGATGGAATTTGAGATTTGTGTTGATTTCGTTTATCTTTTAATGATTCAAATTTTATTTTATCGTTTATTTAATGTTCACGTGAATTTGGTGTTTGTCATTTTAGATTTTTAAAGAAAGTTTTCTTTTATCCCCTTTTTTTATTTATTTCTTTTCTGTTCTTTGTTCGAAGTTCATTTAACTTTAATGGCGTTTCCCAATCAATTTGCACAAAAGAGGTGAAGGCCAAAAACGTGACATTGTCACTTTCATTCCAATCATGTTGAAAATACATCATACAACTCGATCTGGCATATATCTCATACAATCCATGTAGACTCAAAACGGACTGTGTATGATCTTTGTTGGTCCATCAAAAGAAGCATTTGTCAAAAAAAAATCCATGTCTGAATAGTGGGGTACATGGTTAATAACATCACCTTCCAAGCCATCCTTGGCGAGGATGCCGAGTTGGATGTACGTTGGAGGTGTGATATTTCCCATGTAACTCACGAGCTCGTAAGGCCGGAGGTTCTCTAGCTCTGGGTCTGGTTGGAAATGGTAAGGTATCTTCTTGTCGTCCATTCTCCTGAAAGTAACTGAGATCCGCTCCATCGGCACTCCTGGTATGCAATGCTTAGCGATATCTGCTCCGTTGCCCTTCAGTATCATGACGGAACCCACCGGTAAAGGTATCTTTCGCGGCCCTCGGAACTCACCCGGGCATGCTATCCGGAGGTCGGATCCGAACATGATGTCACACTCGTTCAAGAAAGAGGCTGCGTGCAGAAGGTCGACGAAGTCGTGGTGATCTATATGTGGGGGTATGCGGTCACCTTGTTTGTAGATGTTGATAATGCGGCTATTAGGTATGCAATCTGTGCGCGATACCCTCCATGTTATCAATCTTTTTACCATTCTCTTGATGACTAATGGCATCGGATCTACTTGCCCATGACGGAGTATCCCGGTGGGTTTCCCTTCTGTCTTCGAGCAAAGTTGTAGCGAGCATCCGCATTGTATTGTGATTCTTCCTTTCCACGGCATCCATCTCCGGGGTTCCGAGTATGTGTTTTCCCTCGGGCGGCTCGCTCGGCCCATTCTTTTCGGATCCCGGATACAATCCACGATTTGCTCGTTGTTCATACTGCGAGAATACGTCGGTATGTAGCTCGAGGCACTCCAGTATGTTGATCCTTCTTCCTTTAATTCTCTCGAAGTATTCAAAAGTTTTCTTTTCAACATTCCGCATTCTCTCCAGCTCGTATTCCGGAATGATCTGCGGATGGCGAGGCCTTGTGACATATTGTGGGATATATGGTTCAATCCCTTCACATTCCCTCGCATACCTCGGCTCCTCGGGGATGATGCTGTCGGGACATCCCCGGGGTTGCTTCACGCAACAAGGTCATGCATTATTGGTGGTTCTATCCGGTGGCGTGGTAGCCTTCTTTCTTCGATCTTCCGGAGATTTCCACGGTTCTTTCTGTTATCCTAGGAGGCGGCCTCCTTTCTTCGGGTTGCTGGTGAACCGGTGTCCTTGAAATGTGTGTGCTTGGCATTAGCAATTGTCTCGTCACGCCGGTCCGCGGCTAGTTTTGTTAACATCTTACGGATACGGCGATTCTTATTTCTTCGTTGCGTGGTCGCGAGAGTAGCTCTCCGCACTTCTTGAATCTCCGTGGGCGCGGCGGCGGCAAGCCTGCCCTCCGCCGTAGCGACTACGGACTTCATTTTCTTATCTTCTTCGGTGTTTGCTTTTCTTTTCTTGTTGTTGGATTGGTGGCTTGGGCCACCCACTTTCATCACTTGTACGCCCGGGTAGTTCTTCTCGGTTAGCGGGACCCGGTCACTTTCCTCGTCTCGTAGGCTCGCCGGTGCGAAGTCCGAGTCAATCTCGATTATCGCTCCATCTTTCACCCTCTTTTCATCGAGTGCAAGGCTTATACCATTCTTAAAGTTCAAGACCAACCGCCCGTTCGACATTTCCCTGCGAAAAGACAAGGAAAAGGATCAGGGGCTGTACTAAGAACAAGAACATTAAGAAAATATTTATTAAAGACATTTTTTTTATTTCTCCTATATTTAAAATTTAACAGGAATGAAGTAGGATAAGATCAGGGAAGAGATTTTGATTTAGAAAGGAAAACAAGGAAAACTTTATTATCATGATTTTATTTATCTTAGCACATTTTATTATTTTTGGGTTCGGACCCAATCATAAGTAATTACTTCGTTTGTGTTTCTTAGGGATGAAGAATTCATTCCTTCGAAACATCAGGTAGCGTAATACTTTTTCGAAGTATCGTCCGTTGATCGGAAGCATATGTCGTTCTCCCCGGCAATTCACTAGGCGGTAGGAACCTCCCGAGTATCTTGCTTCGACCACGAACGGTCCTTCCCGAGTGGGTTCAAATTTTCCTCCTATCTTGCGGTGTGCGAGAATAGGTCTCTTGAGAACGAGAACTAAGTCACCAACTTTGAAGGTTCTTGGGCGGACCGGTTTGTCATGGGCTTGAACCATCTTAGCTTGGTATAGTTCTAAATTCTGTTGCGGCTGCAAGTCTTTTCCCTTCCAAGCTTTCTAATTCTTCGAGTCGTAATCTGGCGTTTTCTTCGTCGTGTTCTTGTTTGCAAGCGCAATTCGAGTGAAGGAAGCTGAACCTCTAAAGGTAACATCGCCTCGGACCCATACACTAGAGCGTAAGGTGTAGCTTGAGTAGGAGTTACGAAGGTTGTCCGTGTAGGCTCATAAGGCTTCTAACAATTTCTCGTGCCAATTTCTCTTATTATCGTCCAAGGTTTTCTTTAAGATTTGAACGAGAGTTTTATTAAAAGCCTCGGCGAGACCGTTTGCTCTTGGGTAGTAAATTGTTGAGTATCGCCGGTCGATTCGTGTGTCACGACAAAATTGTTGATTTGTGTGCTTCGAATGCTGACCCATTATACGAGATGATCTGCGCGGCACTCCGAAACGGTAGACAACTTGGTTCTTGAAAAGCGCAGCACGTGGTGTGCTTTCACTTTTCTAAGTGGGACGCTTCGCGCACTTGGAAAAGTAATCCGTAGCCGCAAGAATGAAACGATGTCCTTTTGAAGATGGTGGTTCTATCGGACCCACTATATACGTGCCCCAACATTCGAATGGCCACGACGCAATTGTCGGGTGCGGCACATTTGGAGGTTGGTGTAGAACCACTCCGTGCACTTAGCATTGGTGACGGCTCTTGGCGATTTTCATGCGGTCGGTCATCATCGAGGGCCGGTAGTACCCTAGTCTTTTAATTTTCATTTTCATCTTCGGACCCGGCTGGTGAGCGCCACGGAGTCTCGAATGCACCTCTTTAACAATTTCACGGGCCTCGGACCCGCTTAGGCACCTTAGCCGCATTTGATCAAAAGACCTTACGTATAATGTGTTGTTTATTAATGCGTAGGACGGAGTTCTTTTCTTGATCCGATGGGCTAGCGACCTATCGTCCGGTAGCTTTCTGTTTGCGGGTAGTGCATCGATGGTCGTCACCGATCTTCCGTGTTTTTCGTCCACTGCTGCAACTACTTCTTTTTCTTTTCGATTTGTGTATTGTGTCTATGTCGAGTTGTGATAGGACTCGACGTCCGTGAACCGACACTTCCACTGATTCATCTTGCAAACGAGCAAATTCTTTTGCGAGACGGGCTAAAGCATACTGCTAAAGCATTCTCTTTTCTGGGAATTTCGTAGATTGTCACATTTGGAATCTGTTCCAACTGCTGTATGGCATACTGGAAGTATTGTTCGAGTCTTGGTTTAAAAATTCTGTATTGTCCGACGATCTGCTGAATGATTAACTGTGAATCCCCGTAGATGTTCATGTATGTTATCCCCATTTGAATAGTTAATTCCAGTCCCGTTATGAGGGCTTCGTATTACTGCTTCGTTGTTTGTACACGGTTACGTCGAGTGGTAGGAGTATCTTAACATCCCCCGCTCCGGCGTTATAAAGATTAGCCGATTCTGCCTTACGGGCACTTATCACTTGCGATTCTTCGTCTTTGTGTGCTCGAAGATGCTCCGTCGAAATATAATTCCCAATGTCGATCATCGGGGTCTTCTAGGTTCATTATTTGTTCATCCGGCAAATCGTCATTGAGAGGAGATTCGGCCGCAAAGGGTGTGCTTGCGAGGAAGTCTGCTAAGACTTGTCCCTTTACGGCACGCGAGAGGCACGAAAGTTATATCGAATTGCAATAATATCATTGACCATACGGCAAGTCCGCCGGAAAGTGTTGGACGAGTCATCGAAGTATTACAATGGATTAAACTTCGAGATCGGGTTGACCTTATGAGAAAGCATGTAGTGCACGAGCTTTTGAGCGGCGAAGATCGGGGCTAAACAATGCTTTTCAATTGCGGGATACCTTACTTCCGTCGGAAGTAAACGACGGCTTAAGTAGTAAAGAGCATTTTCTTTACCCCCATCATTGACACGGACTAACGGGGCTCCGAGAGAGTCGTCTAAAGCCGCGGTGTAAAGTATCAGCGGTCTACACGAGGCCGGGGCTGCTAAGACATGAGGTGTCATTAAATATTGTTTAATGTCCTCGAAGGCCTTCGGCATTTCTCTTCCCAAATAAATTTGGCGTCCTTTTTAACTAGTGCCGAGAAAGGTCGACACCTACCGACGGGTTTGAGATAAAGCGTCGAAGATATGCTAACTTCCCTTGAAAAGATCGTAGTTGTTTTAAGGTTTTGGGAGGCGGCATTTCTAAGATAGCTTTAATCTTTTCCGGGTCGATTTCAATTCCACGATGTCGGACAACAAATCCTAAGAATTTCCGGAGGTGACACCGAAGGCGCATTTTAAGGGATTCATCTTAAGGTTAAATTGTCTTAATCGTTCGAAAACAATTCTCAAATCATACGGGTGGTTTTCCTTTACTTTGCTTTTGATGACCACATCGTCCACGTAGCATTCGACTTGATTGTGGATGAGATCATCAAAAATTCTTGTCATTGCTCTCGGTAAGTTGCTCCTGCGTTCTTCGGTCCGAATGGCATCCTCTGTGTAGCAAAATACTCCGATCGGCGTTACGAATGTTGTAAGCTTTTCATCTTACGGAGCCATTTTTATCCGGTTGTACCACGAAGATCCATCCATGAATGAGAATATTTCATGTGTTGAAGCAATGTCGATCATTAATTACGGGATCGGTAGAGGGAATTCATCCTTTGGACATGCCTTGTTTAAATCTGCTGAAGTCCACACAAATTCGATCGACCATTCTTCTTTCGACTGGCACCACATTGGCTAACCAAGTCGGGTATTGTTCTTCACGGACAAATTTGGCGTCTATTAGCTTTTTAACTTCGGCTATGACTTGTTGTTCGATTTCTAGATGCATTCTTCGGGACCTTGTCCGGCGGGACGAAGTAGGATCCACTCCTAGCTTATGGATCGCAACCTCTAGAGCCAATCCTGGCATTTCATCGTAGTTCCAAGCAAAACAGTCCTTAAATTCCATTAATAATTTGATTATTTCTTCGGAGTCTTCTTTGTTAAGTAAGGAGCTAACAAAGGTAGGTCTAGGCTCTTTGCTAGTACCTAAGTTAACTTCCGTTAACTCATCTATTGTAGATTTGATTTCTTCTTCGAATTCCGGTGGAGCGTCTCCAATTTGTAAATCTTCGAGTTCGTCTGTAGTTTCCATGCGGTTTTCATTGGACTTGCAAGTGACAACCAAGCAAAATTCGGTATCGTCAGTCGACCCTATTGTGCCGAATCCGAGTCCATACTTTGAATTGGGTGGGCGACCGGAGTTATTCCATAATTTTTCAAAATGTTGTGATTGGCCTTTTGTCCATTGTCGAGATAAGAAACCACGTTGAATTAAATTTTGAACACAGGGAGAGTACCACTCAAAAGGTAATTCCATTAATTCGATGAAGTGACATCTTCGAATTGTACATTATTTTCGAGTTTTGGAGGAAGAAGCACCACGGTAGAATTTGATTGGCCTTGCACCGTCGTTATGTACCTCTTTGACCACCATACCCTCGATCTTATTAGAATGGATCGGGCTTAGGGTCATAGTATGTACGTAGTGGTTAATCTTCTCGTACATCGATTTATATTCTTCATTCTTTTCATCTTCGAGGAGATCTTGAATTGCGGCTTCTTCGAGCTTATTGTCGCTGCTTCTCGCTTGATTTCTTTTTCTTCTTCGAACTATCATTCCAATCGACATCGATGGCTGGTTTCTTCAGTCCAATTGTCCTAGTGTCTCTACCACGACCTTGTCCCCGGCCTCGACCTCGGATGCGAGTTGTGGAGAAACCTTCACCATCTCGCCGGAAGGGAGTGGTGAGTGACTGTTGGACTAGAACTTCAGGTTCTTCGTCATCCTGAACTTTCTTTGCTTCATTTGTTACGGTATCTGCGGAGAAGATTGTTTTCTTTGGTGGTGCATAATAAGTCTGCATCTTCATGGATTCCAATCTCATGTACGGAGAATGGTTGCAAGTCGCCTTTGATGCCTTTGTTCCCCTCCATCGTAGTATTTGATGCATCGGTGCAGAGATGATGGTACCATCCTGTTTTCATGTATCCATGGTCGGCCCGGTAGAGCGTTGAACGACGTTTACGAATCGATTATATGAAATTTTGCGGTTGTCTTTGCTAAGTCACCGGTCTTCATCGATAGCGTTATTGACCCGAGGGCTCTTTCTCCTTTACGGTTGAATCCTCTTAATAACATTTTGTACGCTTCGAGCTCGCGAGCATCAATTTCCAAGTATGCTTAGTGTTCGAAGACTCATTATTTTGATTGATGCTCCTGGATCCACCAATACTGCGGAGAGCGTAAACTTCCCGATTGTAACCGAAATGTACAACGGTCGGTTGTGATCTGTCGTCCCAAGTAGTAGGTCATTGTCCGTGAAGGTAACGCCTCGTTGTTCCTTTAATGAGCAAACCTCATCTAAGGAATCTCCGACCATTTGAGCTAAGCAAATTTACGGATCAAGTAAGGCTTTGATCGAGCTTCTCTCATCTCCTTTGATAAGATGAGAGCATCGTAAATGCTCGGTTTGGCCGGTAGTTTCCTAAGATGGGCTAGCACGTTGTAGTCCACTTTGTTCTCATGCGTCTCGGCTTCTTCTCGAATGGGTATTTCTTCTGCGGGGTTGGTTCTTCTTGAACAACCACACGCTTTCCTTTTCTTTTGGACCCATTCTTGGAGGTAGAACTTTTCCACTTCTCAAGTTGACTTCGTAATTTCTTACGAATCTAGTGTTGAACTTGCCGGTGTCTTCTCCTGAATCGGAATGATCGGCTCTTCCGGATTATCTTCAAAATCGAAGGCTCTAACTCTATCGTAGCCGGAGCTCCTCGAAACTCACGAGATAGATCCGTTGCTTGTTGAACTCTCGTAGCCTCCTTGATGGATATCTTCTTCGTTTTTTGATTGTCGAGATCGTGTATGATTTGAGAATTGTTGTTGGCATCGAAGTCGATGTCCGGATTGTCGCTAGTTACGTAATCGTTAGAAACGAGTCAAAACGTAGCCAACGCCATCACCCTTATCATTATATGATCCCACCGAAGTGAGCGGATAATCATACAAAATCGAGAGGTTCGAGGGATTTCTCCCCCGAATCGGAAACAACTATCCTAGGATAAGCAGCCCCTAGTCTAGCCTTAGGAATCTCGGTCCCCTCTTCTTCGTCAATTTTCTTCTTTTCTTCGATCGTCTCCTGTCGAGGTGGTTCTTCTATCGCAAGTGATAGTACCGGTTTAACAGGTCTCGAACTGCGAATTGAAGCTCGCACCGAAGCGGTTCGGATGCTTGTCTAAAATCTTCTTCGAAGACCTCGCCGAGGGCGGTAGTCCATCCATCGTCGGTTGCATAGGGATCCATCGGAATGACGGGATCGGTCGAGATAACATTGACGGAACCTCCTTTACGGGGTTCCTTCATGTACTCCTTCGGGATTGTTATATTTCCTTTCCGAAGGTTGTCGTTGAGCCAACTTTTAAAGGTAATGCAATCTTCTATCTTGTGCCCGAGCATCCGATGGTAGGGGCAAAAGTTGGGATCACCGTTCTTGTTGACTTCCTGCGGTCTTTTAGGTTCTGGCGGTTGGAAATCCGGAGTCTTCATTAGGCTACGGAACATTTTCGATCTTGCTTCATTTTTGAACGGATATTCTCTCGCTCGAAGCTCTCTCGATGTACGTTGCGGACGAGGCGGTTGTTCATCTTGCGGAGATGACTGATAGGCTGGACCGGGGTTGCTTGGTAATTCTGTTGTGGTTCTCTGCGGCCGTTCTGGTGGTATTTGCATCGGTTGCTTGCCTTTATCAACTGCTGCAACGATCCCGGATTTCTTTTCGAAGGTCTTCACCGGCTTCTGCTTGTCCGTCTTATCGGCAAAACTTAATTGCTTCGCCTCTTCTTGCAAGCTTCCGGCCTTGCTTAACAACTTCTCAAAAGTCTTAATAGTGAATCCTTTGAGGAGAAGTGCTATCGGGCCGTGAATGCTTTTAAGCAAGATGCCGATCGCATGTTGTTCTTGCGGTTGTGGTTCACACTTCATACTTAAATTTCTCCATCGAAGTATGTAATCCACCAAAGTTTCATTCGACCTTTGTTTCTCTACCACTAAATCACCTATAGTGATGTGGTGCTGAGACTCCGACAAATCGCTTGATGAAGAGGCTCTCTAGCTGCGAGAATGTCTTCACCGAGCCATTGGGTAATCCGCATACCGGTCGAAGGCGATTCCCGACGGACTGGCGACGAGCTGTCGGAAGAGTAGCGCATCGCTCCCGCCGGCATTGCAACAAGCGGCACGAAAGTGTGCAACATGCTTGTCGGGGTTCCCGGTTCCGTCGAAGGTCTTGAACAGAGGTGGTACGAAGCCTTTCGGGTATTGGACGGCGTCGAATTCTTGCAGGTAAGGTCTGCCCGTCCGAATGGATGTCCCGTTCTTCGATTGTGCTAAGGCTTCTCGCACTCTGCTGTTCTACCAAGTTCTTGATATCCTTTTAAGGGATCATACTTTGTGTCGTATCCTTTTAGTTGGTCATCCCCATTGACGGATGTAATCTCCTTTCCTCCGTCTGCAATGTGAATGACCTGCGGGGGTGTTTCTACATGTGGTTGTACTTGACTGCGGAGAGTGGCCGAAGCTACGGCCATCTCTTCCATCCTTTTCGCCATTTGAGCGATCGTGTCGTCCTTTTCTCGAAGGCTGTCTTCTCATCGGTTCCGGCTCCTCTCTTTCTGCGAGCTGCGGGAGCACCTTGCGAAGGCGATGAAGCTCGTGTCTCGACCATATTGATTTCCGCGTATTCGTCGTCCATGAACTCAGATGAATCGATCTCATCTCCGAACTTTTCTTCTCTTTCTTTTGCCAACCGTCGGATATCGGTTCTCGGCTTTTCCATGGCGTCTTCTAGAGGAGCTTTACGTGTGTCTTTGCGGTTGTCATGCGATAGTTGCCGGGTCCCTTTTCACGAGTCCCCTTTATCGCGGTAGCACTTTCTTCGATTCCGGCCTCTGGAGAGACTTTCTTTCTCGAGCTGCTTGTTTCGATCTCAGCTGCCCGTAGTGGGACGCCATACCATCCTTCGCAGCGAGAAGGTCCAGGACCGAGATGGTGCGTCGGCCAAATGCTTGGAAGGTGGTATCCTCCCTAATCCGTAGTCCCGAGACTACGACGGGCGGGCTAGCCTTCATTCTCTTGCTTGGCTTTTACATCATGATGGCGGGCTCACTCGGGGCCCGAGACGGGATTGAGCGGCACCCGCCCTATCCTTCGTAGAATTTCCGATACGGGGCGGTTTTCCTTCCTTGCTAACTTTTCTACCAAAGTTTGCGGTCGAGCAAACGGCGTAGTTCTAGTTCTTTTCTTGCGGCTATCGTTGTAGTATGCGGGCGAGGTAATGTGGCGACAATCTTGCGAACATTCTCCTCATCTCTGCGGCGGAGAGGGGATGGAACTCTGCTTCCTCCCAAAAGTGGTATGTAGTCGGGCGGCGGTGTATATTACGGTAGCGGTGTATATCTTGGCGGCTACGGAATTTCCTCGGGAAAGCGATTTCGGCGGCTACGGCTTCTCCGGCGATCCTTCTACTTCGTTTCTTCTTTGGGTTTTTGTCGATGACGGAATCTTTGAGCCGGACCCGATTTCGAAAACGAAGGTCTTACGGAGAAGATGCTGTACCCTCCACGGTAATAGGTTTACCATAATTCTGGATTTCTTTCCCCTTTGATTTGGCAGAAGTCGGGGTAGGTGCAGAAACAACTAGACCAGTGGGGGTAGTAAGAACAGTCCTCCTGCGGACGGCGATACTCCTCCTAATCGGGATCCTTTGCGGGGGAGGAAACTCTTGGGTCGACTGAGGTTGAACTCGAGCGGTGGCTCCTCGGCTTCGGATACCTTGTTTGTCGGTGCGAAGAGGAGACGTCGGTGACCTTGACGTTCGTGTTTTCAAATCCCTGTCCAAATCGGATGATCCCATTGTCGGGCGGCTCATCCTTATAGACGGCGAAGTCCGGTCCGTTGGTGAAGGAGAAAATTAGTTTCGGGGCTTCCATTTCGCGGGGTAGCTTCGGTTGTCGGTCCCGAGTTATGCTTCTTTTCATTAGGACGAAAAGAAAGGAATTGAAAAGAGTCCGAACTCATTCTTGTTCATGTATTTATAAGAAAGAATCATTTGTTAAAAGAATCACTTATTAGAGAGTTTGTTTATTTAGAACTGAATGTTCCAAGGTGTAAAGAAGGTAAGGAATACGATTCAGAGTTGGAAAGGAAAAGAAAGTCTTAAGCAAGACTTCTCGACTCGAAGGATCATTCCTAAACTAACACCTATTGGGGGTCCGCCCCACCTCGAAAATGAGGTAAAAGGATCTCGGAACCTCTCCGTTTAGGGGTGTCTAAACGAGTGGCTCCTAAATCCGAGAGAATGTTGGCTATACTCATTCAAGATAGAAATGAACATAGTATTCCAACGGAAAGAAGGGTAGTTTGATCCACTAAGGACATGGATGCACTACCGATTTTTGAAAGCAGAATTATCTGATTATAATGGAGAGAGGAATTTTCCCCAGCAGAGTCGCCAGAAATCTGTCGGCATATTTTTAGGTTGTGTTTTATTTTGAAAAGGGGAGTCGCCTAACAGAAGCTGTCGGCGAATTTTTAATTTAATTAAAATAAATAATTTGAAAAGTAGTATTTGATTTTGAAAATAATTTTAAATTTGAAGGTTTTAAGATATGAGATTAAACCGATCTCACATCCCAAATAGTTTATATAAACGAACACCGCACCACAAACCGTGTATCCATCCCTAAGGATAGACACACTGCTTGACGGTGGGGCTCGATTAAATAAACTAGAAGATTTATGACATCCATTTGGTCTGCGAACCAATTTTACAAGCCGACAAAATTCCACTCGCTTAATATGAAAACATTAAACGGGGTTTATATTACACAGGTTCTTTAAAATTCCCTATAAAGGGCAAGCCACTATAGTTATTTACATCTTAAGTGATGGGAATCACCTAAGAAAACTCTCGATAATAATCAATAATTCTGCTCTCGGGGATTTCGAAGTTTAAGTTTTCGAGGGATTGAATTTTGGAATTTCGATAGGGAATGGATCAAACTTGGAACATTTTGTTTTGTGAATCCAAAGGAAGAAAGGTAGGAGAAATCACGGATTCGAAGTAAACTTCGGTAATTTCCGACTATCCTATTGTTTGGCTTGAATTTAGGAAAGTCTAATGTCTATTTAACATTTCGGTCTTGCCGATTTTAATTAATTAGGGCTTATATTTGTATGATGAAATCAAACAAATAGCCTCGAAGATGTGAGGGTTTATTGTCGTACTAGGACGACTACCTCGGAATCCTATGGCTTGGTTGTTTAATTCTAAGAAAGTTTTGCTTGAAGTAGACTCGGGTTTTTGCTGATGACGATGGTCGTGCTTGCCCACCAGTGCTCCGAGCTCCTTGTTGTTGCGAGAGGTTTAGTTTTAGAAATCATAAATCGGGAGATGAGAAAAGTGTTTTGGTTTAGAGAAAATCTTAATTTCCAAGTGTTTTCAATACTTTAATTAAAACAAATCTTAAAGTTGATTATAACGACACGGTTAAGATCCCACGGTTCCATCCTTCCGGCATCATTATTTTTATCGGATTCACTTAGTCCAAATGAATTTGCTAAACTCGATTGAATGAGTTCCACACTTTCATTTAGACCAGTGGGAAATCCCGTTAGCAACACGTAGGTTACATCATCATAGGTATTCCCGATCATCCAACGGGACGTTTTAATTTAGTTGCAATTGTAGTTTTGTGTTACGTTTGTGATTAAATTTTGAGTTGTTTTATATTTTGAAATGTTGTGGCGGTGAATTTTATCTTGCAATGACTTTTAATTTAGTTTTGGTTTCGGTTTTAGGGGCTATCCTAAAGGTGTGGGTTTTCATGCAACGAGTTGTCTTATCATGCGAGAAAAGTAAAGTGCATTTGCAATAAAGTAAATTGCAATAATGTAAATTGCAAGAAAGTAAATTGCGATAAAATAAAAGCGTACACTGGAGGGTCTTCCCGTCATCCCAAGCTACACTTAAAACACAATTAGAATATTTAAGCAAGTTCCTAGGTAAAGCTAAGGGAATGTTATGGTTTTATACCAAATTCCTAATCCTATGCTTGAGTCATCTCCTATGACGTCTAGGTTCTTTGTGTTTTGGTTTGAAGACGATTTTCTTCATCGAAGAATAATTAAATTCAATTGTTCTTATAAATGTCCTATCATATTGAGGAAGTGCTTAAGAAGAATCTTAAACATCTTTTCGATATTTCTAGGATTGTTTTAAGTTGAAATGAGTTTAATTATACAAATGAATTAATCGTCCGAGAATTCAAGTTTTGTTGTTATCTTGCTCGGTGAACTAGGACATTTGAATATCCTATAAGTGAAGTAACATTTCATTTAATGTTACGTTTAGGAGTTATGATAACTAAAACTTTCGAGGGTAAATTGGTATTGAATGATTTGATTTAAGTTAATGGGTTTAAATTTGGAATAGTGTTGAAGTTGCTTTATATTTAATTTCTTTCTGTTTTAGGTGATGTTATATTTAATTCAATTTAATTTAATTTAATTTAATTTAATTGAGTTTTAATTTAATTTAATTCAATTTAATTCAATTTAGTTTGATTTGATATTACATTAGATTAATTTAATTTAATTTAATTTTAATTTAAATTGATTTAATTTGATTTAATTTAATTTAATTTAATTTAATTTAATTTAATTCATTTAATTTGATTTAATTTAGTTTAATTTAATTTGATTTAATTTAAGTTATTTAATTTAATTTAATTTATTTATTTAATTTAATTTAATCTTTAATTTAATTTAATTTAATTCAACTTTTAATTTTAATTTAATTTAATTTAATTTACTTAATTTAATTTAATTTTTAATTTAATTTTATTTTTTAATTTTAATTGAAATTCTTAAAAGAGTTTAATAATTTAATTTTAGTTTAATGATTAAGTCTTTTAATGTTTTGAATTTGAGTTATCATTTTAATTAAGAATTGAATATTAATGAGATAATTAATTTAGGGATTTTTAAATTAAAGAATAAATATCTTCCTAATAATATCCCTATTTTAATAATTCCAATTTTATTATTCTTCCAAATTTAATCAATTATTTAATTAAGGTTTAATCATTTTAAATTGCTTAATGGGTTTCTACCCTTTAATTATTTAAATTTCAATCATCCAAATCAGATTAGGATCAAATATTTTACTTGTTAATTTTTTATTAAACCTAAAGTTTTAATTAAGGATTAAGATTTTTAATTACCATTTTACCCTTTAAGCTTAATAATTTCATAACTCACTAAATTGAACTCAAATGAACTTGAAATTTTTATGTAACTTCACTCATATGTCAATAAAGACATGAGAGGAGAAAATATGATTTTTCTATATTTAATTTATTTATATAATTATATTTGGTAGAAAATAGAGATTTTCAAGGAAAATTTAATAACATGACCAAGGGAAAGTTTCTGTCCTTAAGAAAATTAGGCGACATTCCTAATGACCAGAGGACCACTTGGACCAATTTTGGTGATTTTTTAAATTATATTATTTTTATTATAATTATTTTAAGTTTTGGAGTGTTAATTAATTTAAAAATAAAATAAATGTTGAAAAATGAATTTTATATTTTTCAAAAATCTCTCTGATATTAAGGAAATCTGAGAATTAAATTTTGCAATTTTCTGATTTTTCTATGATTTATTATAATTATTTTAGTGAAAATGCTAGAAAATACATTTTTTTAATTTTAAAATTACCCTAGAGCTTTAAAATTTAATATCTCACTAAATAGACCTAAGAAAAATGTGGGGTTTATTCCTAAGTGATTAAAATTCAAAATGTGACATTTTGGTGAATTTTATTATTTTTGTGATTTTTATTATTTTTAATTATTAAAATATTAAAATAATATTAAAAAATCAACTTTTTTAGAAAATTGAAATTTTAATTTTATTAAATTCCCCTAATATCAGAGAGGCTCCAAAACCAATTTGGTGAATTTTTAAAAAGTATTTTGAAAGTTATGAATTTTTAAAGTTTTAAATGGCTAAGTGGCTTAATCAACCCAATTAGTGGGGCTAACCAAGTCCAATTGACCTCAAACTTTTATGGTGGATTCCTCTGATCCTGAAGGTCAGTGGAGAATTGATTTCAAGTCAATTTGATGCCTGGTTAACTCTAATTAAATAAAGACCTATTTTGGGTTTTTAAGCCAATTAGGGTTGTTTTAAATGAACTAAGTCAAAACCTATTTTTCCTAGGGTTCTCTAGTCATAAGGAATATCACCAAATTTTTCTAGAATTTATTTCACAACATGCTATTTATTGGAATTAAAATATTCAAAACAGTAACATGAACTTGAAAAATCAATAACTTTTCATAGGGATGGCCTACGACTTTGGAAAATTCGGGGAATGTTCCCAAATTCGAGGCTTAAAAGCCTTATGGTCTCATGCCATGGTGAATTGTATACATGCATGGAGAATTAAAATAATGCAGAGATTAAATAAATTATAAAAAATTAAATACTTGATGAAATTAAATGATTTCTTTTCCACATTATTCTCCTACGATTCACCGAGCGAGAGGGTATTTTTATTTTATTTTTCCGATTTTTCTACACGGAGATATGAATTTTTGAAGTTTAGGGAATTAAATAAATAGAAAAATACCCTAATTTTCTATTTATCCACGCGGCGCCGCGTCGACCTCGGCAGACTCCGAACGCACACGCGTCGCACTCCTATTCGACGCCGCCACCTGAGTCAGCAGCCCGGGCCCCGCGGTTCTCGTACCGTCTCCTGGTCTGACTCCATCTGAGCCGTTCGTCCGCGTGTGTATTGAATGGACGACATCAGTTCATCGTCCCCAAGCGTCCTCACACGAGAGCCGTCCACAATAAATCCCTAAGATCTCACTCGATACTCAATGGATTTTCATGTTCTTATGCTCTGTGGATACGTCTTGAAGAGACGAACACATCTATACGGTTAACATGCTTTGAAATTAAGGCATTTGAAATGGAGAATCTCCAGAAGCTCGGGATAAAGAATTAGCTCATACCTTTGCTCAGAGAAGTGTGGCTTCAATCTGAGAGTTGTTGCACCTTCGATTGGATCCGCAAGCTCCGGATGAAGTCTCCTGGTCCGGTGAATTGTCCGGATGTGATTTCGACCAAGCCCGATCACAAAGCTTGGAGGCTGGAGCAACCGGGTGGCTCGGAGATGGGGCTTTTCTTGGTGGACACCTTCCCTTGGTACGGTGAAGGTGTAGAACCAATCAATTTGGGAATTGGCTCACTTGTGGAGAAGTGTCCTGGTTTTGGGTGGAATTTCGGTTGGGAAATTGGATTTTATCGGTGGGGATTATGGCAAATTGACACTCGGGGATCAAGTCGCTCTAAGGGTGGAGAAGGGTCCGGAACGGTTTTGGCGAGTTTCGGCAAGGTTTGTGCTCGGCTCCTCTCATGGCCGAGAGGGGTGGAGTTTAAATAGGAGAGGGTGGAGGGCCTCTGGGGGAGTTGAGGCATGGGATCGGCTGCTGCGGTGAGGAGAAGAACGACCATGGTTGCCATTGGGCATGGGGCGACTCGGCAGGTGAGAATTCCAAGCTTGGGCTCACATGATGCTCTCGGGTGTGGTGTTTTCCGGCGATCCGGGCGGGCGGCCGGCGAGCATGGGTCACCATCTTGACCGGGGAGGTCGGGGCTTGGCAATGTTGAAGTCGATTGGGCTTGGACATGTGTAAAGTGTTTGAATTAAAATGGAATGGGGAGGGGTCATTTTGGCCTTAATTTGGTCAACCCATTGGTTTGGGTTGGGTGCACCTCCCCATGGCTCGATTTTGGGTCGAGAAGATCGGTTAGGTCGGCCAGGGAGAGTGGTGTGGTCTCCATCCATGATGAGGTGGCTAAGCATGGTTTAGTGTGTGACATGCTTAAGGTAAAAAAGGGGTTAAGGAGGATTAGGAAAGGGGCCCCTCCTTTTGCCATTAATGGCTTGATCACATGTCGAAGCCTTCCATGGCTTCATGTGGCTTGTCCATGGCTTGCATGGCTCACCTTTGGCTTGGGAAAAGGTTTGGTCGATTTCATGAAAATGGGTTTTAAGAATTTTTGGTAATTTGATGGAAATTTGTATGAAACTTGATTTGGAATAATTTGATGGTGAATTTAGGACTTAGGTAATGGATTTAATTAAGTGGATGACAAATGGAGATGTCATGTGGGCTTTAGGGTAGATTTTGGGCCTTTGGATGTGGTGAAGTGGGCTTTTAGGAAAGTTTAAGGGAAATGGGCTTTTGATTTTAGGATGGGCATTTGGATAAAAATTTTGTGAAGAACTTTGTCAAATAAATTTCATAATTGGTTTAGGGATGTTCTATGAAGGGCTTGAAATCAATTTGATGTGATTTGGAGTTGAATTGGTTTGAATTTGGATTTATTTGGTAAGTGGGCCTATGTAGGTCCAAGTGGGCCAAGTTGGGCTAATGTTGGGCTAGAGTTGAAATTGATATAAAATCAATGTTGAGAAATGTTTATGGGGGTGTTTCAAAGAGGTTTTGGCTTTGGTTGGGCTTTGATTTTGGGGTTTGGGCTCATTTGGGTTAGGTTTGGGTTTAGGTCAAAAATGGGTCCTTTAACCTTGGGTTGAATTTGAGTGGGGTTTGGGTCTAAATTTGGGCAAATCATGTTAGTGTTTTGTTTGTGGGAATGTTAAGGAAGATTTAGAAAAGGTTTGGGGTTAATTGGAGTTGAATTGGGTGAGTTTGGGTTAGGTTTAGGTCATGGGTCCAAATTGGGCTTTAAGGCCAAAAGTGAGATTGGATCCAAATGTCAATCAAATTGGGCTTGGATTTGGTCTATATTGGTATTTGGGATATTGATTTGAAGTTTAGAATTGAATTGGACCAAAATTGGGGTCAATTGGGTAGGTTTGGTTTGACATTGGGTGCACTTAGGGTTAAAATGGGTCAAATTGGGGTTTTGACAAAAGTAGGGTAAATTGACAAAATTGGCCCATGGTGTAATTGGACAAAATGAAATTGGAAATATTTGGAATTTTCTGGAATTTTCTGGGAATTTTCTGAATTTTTGGATTTTTAGGCCAAGAGGGGTATTTTGGGTATTTGGAGGGTATTGGGAGGTTTTCTTGGAATTTTTGGTATTTTTGGGTATGGATGATCAGTTTAAGTGATGTGGAAATGTTTGGGATTGATTTTGGAGAATTTTGGGTAATTTGGAAATTTTTGAGAAATTTGGGTAATTTCGAGGGTTTTGGGTAAGTTAGCGGGTGTAGGGTCCCGGGGGTCAAAAATTGAAAATTTGGGAAATTGAAAATTGGGTGAATTTAAGTGGAAAGAAATCATTTTGGTTGAGCCATGAAGCCATATCAAGCCCACATGAGCCATGAAGGGACTCATTTGAGGCATTCACTATGTTGTTCCTAACCCCTGCGCGAGGGCTTAGGGGTTAAGGACCATCCATGTGAATCACCCACATGAGTCGGGAGGTCGAGTTAGGTATGGGTGTGTGAAAGTGTAGTGTATAGGTGTAGTGTATAAGTGTAGTGTGTGTGTAAGTCAGCCCCTTCACGCAGACCGAGCCACCGGGCGGTCCTGAGGCCAAAGAGTCCTATAGGAACTCATCCTTTAAACTTCCACATTTGATTTCAACCCTCCAAGTGATTAGGGGTCTACTTGTCAAGTTTGTGGAGTTTGCGGGGAGTTAAGAAGTGGTTTGAATTTCTAAAAGGTGGGTCCCAATTCTAGTCCTCTAAGATAGTCAAAGGAAAAGCCTAAGGCTAGATCCTAAGTACTAAAGAGAAGAAGAGAAGACCTCATCAAAAATGAGGTCAACACCCTCATAGTAGGTAATAATTTTGATGATATAAAGAAATGTCAATGCTTCGAGACAGGGTTAAGAAGTGATGCAGAAAAACTAACATACCCATCTTCACGTAACTCCCAATCATCTGGTTCGTCGGTCAGATACTATAGATCTCGTTCATATTGTATCTTGAAGGCACAAAGTTGGAAGAATGACAAAAAGAGGTATTCTCTATAGAAAATAATTCATTTACCCTTGAAGGAGTAAATGTTACCCATCTTCCTCTGACGTAGACATTTCTATTGTTGATCGCATGTAAATTAGAGTAAAACTCTTTAACTACTGGAATAACTACAGCGGATGTTGTATAACAAAATACCTCCCAATGCTCGCCGTGCGATCATTTCTTCGATTTTTTTAGTGGAATTTTCTACTCCTCTCGTTGACAAATCCTCTTTCTTTAATAAGTCTTTTCTTCATCGAACCTTTGTTGAAGATACGCCGCGCCTCCGAGCCGATGAATTTTCTTCGGTTGAAAACTTCGGCTTTTGTGGTTTCTAAGAGTTTGGTGGCCATTTCGGATCGAAAGGATTGGTCTCTAGTCGTTTCTAAGGAAGAAAACGGTGAAAATTTGGATTTGGGATAGTTTCCTACGAAGAAATGGCTTAGATCCGTCCAAAACCGAACGAAAAATCTTTAAGAAACCAAATTTTCAACAACCTCGCCGTCGGCGGGACGTTTCTCGCTGTCGGCGAGCTAGTTATAGAACTGACTCCAATTTTGCACGAGATCTCGCTGTCGGCGAGAATCGACCTCGCCGTCGGTGAGATTTCATAAAATTGTCCAATTTTGCTCTGGTCCGAATATTTTCTAATCTCATCATATAGGTTCAACTTTGTGATGATTCTTATAAAAAATTTGAGTAGTAAGATTTGTTTTAAATAATATAGACTCACTAATTTGCAGATAATTAAAAGAAACGACTACTATGGGTTGCCTCCCATAAAGCGCTTGATTTAACGTCGTCAGCCCGACCTAATTCAATTTTGGGTATTTGGAGGGTATTGGGAGGTATTTTTGGAATTTTTGGCTATGGATGGTCAATTTGAGTGATGTGTGAATGTTTGGGATTGGTCTTGAGGAATTTGAGTGATTTGGAGATTTTTGGAAAATTTTAAGGGTTCTGGGGGTCAAAAATTGAAAATTTGGAAAAATGAAGATTGAGTAATTGTAAGTGGAATGAAATCATTTTGGTTGAGCCATGAAGCCATATTAAGCCCACATGAGCCATGAAGGGACTCATTTGAGGCATCCACTATGTTGTTCCTAACCCTCTTAGCAAGGGCTTAGGGGTTAAGGACCATCCATGTGAATCACCTTTATGAGTCGGGAGGTCGAGTTAGGTATGGGTGTGTTTTTAGGATGTGTGTGAAAGTGTAGTGTATAGGTGTAGTGTGTGTGTGTAGGTCGGCCCTTCACCGGACCGAGCCACCCAGGCGGTCCTAAGGCCAAAGAGTCACATAGGAACTCATCCCGTAAACTTCCACATCCGATTTCAACCCTCAGGTGATTAGGGCTCTACAATCAAGTTTTGTGGAGTTTGCGGGGAGTTAAGAAGTGGTTTGAATTTCTAAGTGGTGGGTCCCAACTCTAATCCTCTAAGATAGTCAAAGGAAAAGCCTAAGGCTAGATCCTAAGTACTAAAGAGAAGAAGAGAAGACCTCATCAAGAATGAGGTCAACAGTGTTAATTTGAAGTTAGGTTTTATTATGAGTCGAAGTTTGATTAGATCATCTCAAATTTGATGAGATTATTTTTAAATTGTTATGTCTCAGCATTTAGAGTGTTGTGGTGTGGATTGCGATGCTGAGTATTATGGATTTGAACATTTAAGTGAAGTATGTGTGAAGTTGTCAGTGTGAAAATTGTAAGTTTCATGGATTTCATATATAAAGTTATATTGTTTGTGTTGTGAGAATTTTAGAGAGTATAAGTATCTAATCTTCATATTATTATTAAATTAAGTGATCGGAAGATGGATTAAAGGCAATTAGAGGTTGAAAATAACTGATGAATTTCAAAAATTTAAAATTTTTGGGACCTCACCGACGGCGAGAATTATCTCGCCGACAGCGAGAAAACCCACTGACAGCGAGACCGAGCTCGCCGACGGCGGATTTTTCCTGAAACTTTTGCCTTATGGAATTAATTAGCTCGCCGACGGAGAGAAAAACCTCGCTGACAGCGAGAACGCGAAAAGACATATATTTGACCAGTTAATCGACACTATTCATCATCCCTTTCCTCAAATTTTCGAAAAAACCGACCTGAGGCTTGAGAGATCTCGGATTTGAAGCAATTTCAAGACTTTTTGACACCGGATTTCATCTTCCATTGGTAAGAGCTTCACTCCTATACAAAAATTTTTGATTTTCACCATTGATTTCTTCTACATTGGGATATTTTGAAAATTTTTGAAATGTGAAGAAAATACTTTGAAGAATTTCATAGAAATTGATTTAAATGGATTTTAGTTGTTGTAGGAAGCCTTCTTAGTAATATTTTGGAGTTTAGTTAAATTTTTTGCAAATTTCACAGATCGAGAAATGGCTCCATGACAAAAGCAACTAATAGAATATGACGAAACTCGATTCATTAATGCGAGAGCACGAACTTGATATTTTCAAAACATTCAAGCAAGAAAGTGCATACAAGATCGAGTTTTCAAGAATCCAGGAGGAGAAGTGGAACGAGTTATAAAAGAGCGAGGATGGGAAAACTTCTGGTACGTTACCAACAGAGCAGCTGTAGAAGTAGTAAAGGAATTTTATATAAATTTAACACAGGTTGAAGATGCACCGGTTAAGGTTAGAGGATTTTTTGTAGATTTCAACGATGCTAGAATAAACGCTTATTATGAAGTACGAGACACCTACATGAGCGAGTATGAAACTTTTGAAACTATGGAAGGACCAATGGAAGAGGTGATCTACTTTCTCACTGATGGGAAAGGAGTCTGGAAGATAAAGCAGCGGGAACGGGTAAACTTCCATCTTTCTATGCTAAATGCAACATCTAAAGCCTGACATTATTTTATTTGTTCTACTTTGTTACCTACCTACCACCATAGTGAGGTAACAAAAGATAGAGCAGTTCTGAATTTCTGTATTCAGAACCGTAAGAGTATTAATGTGGGAAATGTTATTTATAAAAACATATTAGCCACTGCTAGAAATGAAAGTGGACGAGGACTAGGACATCCTGGTCTTATCTATGCACTTTGCCAATTATCTGGGGTAGAAGCAAGAGATGATGAGGAATGGATAAAGCCTATGAAACCCCTTACTCAGGCTAATATAAAAAAATATGAATCCCATGAAGGATGGAGATCTGGGACAAGGGATTATGTACCTTCTTCAAGTAGAGATATACCCTCTACTAGTTATGAACCACCCCCTCAGTACACCACTCCTACCCTTCAAGATCTGATGAATGAGTTAACCCTGAGTAGAAAGAGTTTTGAGTTATTTGGAGAAAATATGGAAAGAAGATTTGAGCATATAGATCAAAGGATCAGAGGCTTGGAGAGAAGACACTATTATGATAGCGAATATCTCCAGCGACACTCAGAGTACGAGATTGCATACTATGAAGCTGAGCGTCGATGTAGGAGTGGTGATTTAGATGTTGTCTTTCCTGAGTGCCCCCGATATTCACAGTACCAGCCTGCTCAGCCTTCACAGCATGGAGATCAGGGAGATGACATAGTTTGGGATTTTGATGCAAAAGATTAGAATCTTTGTTTAGTTTGTTTGGTTTGTTTAGATTTATTGTTTTGCAAACTTTTTTATTTTTGTGTGTAATATTTCAGTACTCTCTGTGGACTTTGGACTTGATATGTTGTTTGTTTTCTTGAGCTGTGAAATTAGATTTCTTATGTGTGTTAAATTAGTTGCAAATTTTTATATATATATGATTTTAGTCTTTCTTTAATGTATTGTTTAAATTTTAAATGTATGTGTAGTAATAGATTAAGTTTTCTTCGTTATGTTTGATACTTATTTTAAAATTTACATCCCTACACTTTCCTTTTAAAATATTATATGCAGAAGAATACTAACAGTACAGGTTCTGTAAGTAATGAAAAAGCCTGCGAAAATTTCAAAGAAAAGAAATACCTAAAGCTCAAAGGTATGATGAATTTTATTTATATACTTTCCCTTTTTCACTATGTAGTAAAGATAGAAAAATTTAAGTTTGGGGGAAGGTAAAAATACAAATTTAATTATTAAAATTGTTCTCAATTTCAATTTTCAAAAATTATTATTAAATGATTTTCTATAGTAATTTTTAATTCAATAAATATGAGTTACTTTATTTAATTATTATATAAAGTTAAAGAAAATATTTCTAGTAAATCAATTAATTAATTGAATAAGATATTTGGTTAAAGGTAATAAGAATATAGTAAACTATTTAAAATAAGGGAAACTATATTCTAAAAAATTGAAAATTCTTAAGTATTTAAGTGAAAAAGAAAGGATAGAAACTCAATGAAGTAAAAGCTATGAAATATATATAAGCAAAGAAATATTTTGAGTTTCAAATTTAGGAAGAGAAATTGAAGTTCAAAATTATTAACAGGCTATCCAGATACAGTAATCCTCACTTGAAAATGAAAAGAAAAAGAAAAGAAAAAGAAAAGAAAAGAAAAAGAAAAGAAAAGAAAAGAAAGGGAAAATATAAGTGAGGAGAAGCTTGAGGAGATGCCTTATCAAAAATTGGCTTCAATGGAATCAACCTAAAGGGTAGAACTTAATTATATTTCTAAACTTATATTTATGGATTAGTATTTTACTAAATAGTGATTTCTTGAACTTCCTATCATCTAAATATCTTAAGTAATTTACTATTTTTAAATATAGTCATTCCTGAAATAAATATAAAGCTAGAAGTCTTAGAGCTGATAACTAAATAATCTTATCTCTATAAAGTTAATTTAATTACTTAGAAATATTTCTATTCAACTTTATTATAATGTTATTTAAATTTAATTCATATAGTATTTGGATTGAAAAAATTCTATTATAGAAATCATTATTATTATTTATTTAGTATTAAAATTACTTGACGACAAGTAATAATTAAGTTTGGGGATTTTGATCACGTGAAAAATACATCAAGAAATTCATATCTATTTTTGATGAAATTGCGCTTTAAAGAAAGGTATTTTCTTTATTTTATTGCAGGAATAAAGATTTATAAGTGATGGAAGCAAAAAACATGAAATGTAGCAAATTTGGATCAAAAGGAGGAAATTCATGCAAATATAACTACTTCGCCGACGGCGAGATCGTGAGGAGAATTTCTGAAAGAATTATAACTACCTCGCCGACAGCGAGCCCGAGCCCGCCGACAGCGAGATCGCACGGTTTGAAGATCTTCTAGAAGCCCCGCTGACGGCGAGGTCGTTCCACGCCGACGGCGAGGCAGTTCAAAATGCATATACATTGAACCTGGACACTTTTTAAAGAGGTGTTTAAGCACCCCTTGGACCTTTTCTTACCTCTATAAATAGAGGCCGAATGTGTGTATCATTGGAGTGTCTTTTGAGTCTTAAAAAAAAAGTTTCTCTAGAGTCTTTTATGTAAGTCTGAGTGTGTTTAGTGAGTTGATTAGTTGAGTGCTATTTAGTTTGTTGTACTAGAAGGAAAAGTCAAAAGAACTTCAAGGAGTCTGCTTGGGGAGGAAATTAAGATAAGTATCTTTGTCTATTGTTGTTAACTTTAAATGAAATCCATGCTTTGTTTTATTCCCATGCATTCTGAGTAGTTTTCTTAGTCTTTCTCCTTGTTTATGAAAATTATGCGGATTGATGAAATTAAATAGAAGCACATAATATAATATTAAAATAAATTGTGATATTTTTTTACTTAAAACTTAATTTACTTTCAATCTTGCCAATTAAGTAGTTAAAATATGTTGAATTATCAACTATAGTAAAAATTACATCCAATATTCAGGGAAGTCAAAAGCCTTGGAAGGCGGGTGCAAATAAATATGGAAATATTAATTATCAGGCGTAGAATTGGATATATTAGTGTGACGTACTAAAATACTCAATTCGGTCCTATTGTTCGAGAGTCGAAGTGTAGATGTTAGCCCTCGAGTGAGGGGAACATGGGAGCTCCGAAGTGGCAGCCAGTATCCTCCCAGCCTAGCCGCAGATTCAGTAATTAAACATAGGATTAGTCAATGTTCTTTGCACCTGGACTAAAGGGTAAAGAATAGGAATGCTCCTATTTGTCACAATAAAATTTAAAAATTCTATTTAAATTCATCATTCACTTAACTTTCTAAAAATAAGGAGAAGGATATTTTTTTTCTGAATTATTTAAATCAACTTATTTTAAGCATTAGTTTACTTTAGTTTATTTTAGTTACTTTGAATTTCTGTTCACTTTATTCGTAAGTAATTCCTTTAAATTTAGCTGATAACAAATCTGTTAAAAACTTCCCTGTGGGATCGATAACCTGGACTCCACTAGAGCCCTGTATTACTTGATACGATACGTATACTTGCGTAGAATCCACATTATACATTAAATCATATATCTATATTTTAAGCGGGATCAAGTTTTTTGGTGTCGTTGCTATAAACATAAATTGCATAAATATTAAAAAGTGGGTCAATTTAATATTAATTCTTCTATTGATAATTTCTTGTCTTTAAATTGTGTGTTATTATTATTAAATCCAGGTGGATAATTAGGTTTATAATTAGGATTTACTTGATTTGATGGATTTCCTAATGGTTGTGTCATATTATTCATTCATGGTTAATTAGTTATGTTATTATTCTAATTAAAGTTAGGATGATTTTTCCATCCAAGATTATAATAATTTGCATAAGGATTATTGGGTCTGTTGTTAATTGCATTAATAGTTTCATATTGAGATTGAGATTCTAAAAGTTGTCCAGATGAATTTTCTTCTGATATATTTGTAGAGTAATTCATTCCAAAATGATCTAATTTTTTAGATACAGCAGTGATTTGCGAAGCTAACATAGATATTGCATCATTTTCATGAATACTAGCTATCTTTTTTCGGATTCATTCTATCAGCAGGCCATTGAAAATTATTAGTTGTCATTTCTTCAATTAGTGCATAGGCATCATCAAATGGTTTTGACATTAATGATCCTCCAGCAGCAGCACGATGATTGATCTTAAAGATCATACTAATCCATTATGAAAAGTTTGAATAATTAACCAATCTGGTAACGCATGATGTGGGCATTTCTTAAGAAGTTCTTTAAATCTCTCCCAAGCTTCATATATAGACTCTCCATCAAACTGACTAAAAGAAGTTATATCATTTCTAAGCTTAGCAGTTTTAGATGGTGGAAAATATTTGGATAGAAATTTTTGTGATAATTCTCCCCAAGTTTTAATAGATCCAAGTGCTAACGAATTTAACCACATTTTAGCCTTATCCCTTAAAGAAAAAGGAAAAAGTCTAAGTCTAATAGCATCGTTAGATACTCCTTCATATTTGAAAGTAGCACATAGTTCTAAAAAACTAGCAAGATGTAAATTAGGATCTTCAGTAGGTGAACCACTAAATTGATTATTTTGTACCATTTGGATAATTGCAGGTTTAAGTTTGAATGAATTAGCAGCTACATCAGTGTTTTGAATAGTTAAATGAATTTCATCTAATGTAGGGTTGGCATAATCTCGTAATGGTCTTGGTTGATTGATATTTTCATTTTCAGGAATATTTCCCATTTGTGTTAAATTTATAATTTCTCTTTTTTGTTTTCTAAATCTTTTAATTGTACGCTCTAATTCTGAATCGTATGGTATTAAGTTTTCGTTTCCAAATTTTCGCATACAATTTTATAAAATAAATTTAAAATAGTCCGTTACTCTAGTAAATAATTTCTTTACTTCCCCGGCAACGGCGCCAAAAACTTGACCCACTTTTTAATATGTTTGTAATTTATGTTATAGCAACAACACTAAAAACTTGATTCCACTTTAATATATATATTTAATGATTGAATGCTTAATGTGGATTCTACGCAAGTATACGTATCGTATTAAGTAATACAGGGCTCTAGTGGAGTCCTGATTATCGATCCCACAAGGAAGTTTTTAACAAAATTGTTATCAGCTAAATTTAAAGGAATTACTTACTAATCTAGTAGACGGAAATTTAAAGTAACTTAAAGTAAACTAAAGTAAACTATTGCTTGAAATAAAGTTGATTTAACTAATTCAGAAAAAGTATCATTCTCCTTGTTTTTAGAAAATTAAGTGAATGATGATTTTAAATAGAATTCTTAAATTGTATTTTGACAAATAGGAGCATTCCTATTCTTTACCCTTTGGTCCAGGTGCAAAGAACATTGACTAATCCTATGTTTGATTACTGAATCTGCGGCTAGGCTGGGAGGATATTGGCTGCCACTTCAGAGCTCCCATGTTCCCCTCACTCGAGGGCTAACATCTACACTTCAGCTCTCAAACAATAGGACCAAATTGAATATTTTAGTCTGTCACACTAAAATGTCCAATTCTACATCCAATAATTAATATTTCCCTATTTATTTGCACCCTCCTTCCAAGGCTTTTGACTTCCCTGAATATTGGATGTAATTTTTACTATAGTTGATAATTCAACATATTTTAACAACTCAATTGGCAGTATTGAAAGTAAATTAAGTTTTAAGTAAAAATTATCACAATTTATTTTAATATATTAGGTACTTCTATTTAATTTCATCAATTCGCATAACTTTCATAAACAAGGAGAAAGACTAAGAAAACTACTCAGAATGCATGGGAATAAAACAAAGCATGGATTTCATTTAAAGTTAACAACAAAGATACTTATCTTAATTTCCTCCCCAAGCAGACTCCTTGAAGTTCCTTTGACTTTTCCTTCTAGTACAACAAACTAAATAGCAGTCAAATAAACTACAGAAACTTATTAAACACACTCAGACTTACTAAAATAGACACAGAAGACTCAAGAGACACACTAAGACACTAGAATTCAGCTTCTATTTATAGAGGTAAGCAAAGGTCCAAGGGGTGCTTAAACATCTCTTCAAAAAGTGTCCAGGTTCAAAGTATTTGCATTTTGAACTATCTCGCCGTCAGCGGGAAACGATCTCGCCGTCGGTGGGGCTTCTAGAAGGTCTTCAAACCGCGCGATCTCGCTGTCGGCGGGCTCGGGCTCGCTATCGGCGAGGTAGTTATAAATCCTTCAGAAATTCTCCCTAGTAATCTCGCCGTCGGCGGCCTCGATCTCGCCGTCGCGACTTAGTTCAATTTGCATGAATTTCTTCCTTTTTGATCCAAATTTGCTCCATTTCATGCTTTTTGCTTCCATCACTTATAAATCTTCATTCCTGCAGTAAAATAAAGAAAATACCTTTCTTTAAAGTGCAATTTCATCAAAAATAGATATGAATTTCTTAATGTATTTTTCTGTGATCATCAGCTCAACCTATTTTCTGAAGCTTGATAATGCAGTCCACAATCTGTTGTTGTTCGTAATCTGAGAACACATCCATATGCAGCTCAAGGCCTTCCAAGATGTTGACCCTCTTGCCTCAAATTCTCTCAAAGTATTCAAAAGTTTTCTTTTCAACTTTCTGTAATTTCTCCAGCTCGTATTCCGGGATTATCTGAAGTCCTCGGGGTCCGGTAACATCATCGCGGGATGTACGGCTCAACCCCAGCACACTCTCCTGCATGTCTCGGCTCCTCGAGGATAGTCTCTGTCGGGACATCCTCCGGGGTTGCTTTCGCAACAAGACTCTTCAAAACTGGTAGCTCTGTCTGGCGTCGTGGCACTATCTCCGTTTCTATTTTCCTTGGGATTTCTTTCATCATTTCTGCTGTTCTTGGAATTGACTTCCTCCTTTCTGGTTCCTGACGAACTAATCTCTTCAAAGTATTTGTACTGACGGTAGCGACTGTCTCTTCATGCTGATCTGCTGCCAGCTTTGTCAGCATCTTGTGAATGTGACAGTTCTTGTTTCTCCGTTGAGTCGGAGTGAGAGTGGCTCTCCTCACCTCTTGAATTTCTGTAGGCATGACGCTGACAAGTCTGCCTTCTGCTGTAGCCACCATGGACTTAACTTTCTTATCCTCTCCTGTTGCATGAGCGGCGTTTGCTTTTCTTTTCTTTCTAGTAGACGGCTGACTTGGGCCACCCAATTTCATTACTGTCTCGCTGTGGAATTCTTTCCGGTCAATCGGGTTCCAATCAGTTTCTTCGTACTGTAGCCCGGCCGGTGTGAAATCAGAAGCAATCTCAATCACGACCTCATGCTTCATCCTCTTTTCATCGAGTGCTAGACTCACAGCATTCTTAAAGTTCAGAACCAATCGCCTGTTTGACATTTCCCTGTAAAAACAAGGAAAGGATCAGGGGCTGTACTAAGAACAAGAATAATAAGAAAAAAAAATTTATCAAGGAAAAGGTTTTATTCATTTCCTCTTTCAAATTTTAATAAGAGTAGGAAAGGATGAGGAAAGATCAGGAATGCGCTAATTTAAAAGAAAAGATCAAAATTTTATCATTTCACATATTTTCTTTTTAACACATTTTTTTGTTAATGATTTTTTTTATCTTATCATCCATTTTTTTAGATTTTGGGTTCGGACCCAGGTACGAAGGATTACTCTACCCGTGTTTCTAAGAATGAGACTCCACTTTTAAAGTCCATCCTTCGAAACATCAGGTTGCGTATTATTTCCTCAAATATCGTCCATTAATTGGAAGCATAGGTCGTTCTCCACGACAGTTAACAAGCTGGTAGGAACCCCCTGAGTAGACTGTCTCAACCACGAAAGACCCTTCCCAAGTAGGTTGAAATTTACCTCCTATCTTCCGGTGTGCAGGAATAGGTCTTCTGAGTACTAGAACCAAATCACCGACTTTGAATGTCCTTGGGCTGACCAGTTTATCGTGGGCCTTGATCATCTTGGCTTGATACAGTTCTAAATTTTGCTGCGCTGAAAGTTGTTTCCCTTCTAAGCTTTCCAATTCTTCTAGTCGTAATTTGGCATTTTTTTCTATAGTTATCTTGTTTGCAACTGCAATTCTGAGTGACGGAAGCTGAACCTCTAAGGGTAAAACGGCCTCGGACCCATACACTAAGGCGTAAGGCGTAGACTGGGTAGGAGTTCTGAAAGTCATTCTGTAGGCCCATAAAGCTTCTAACAACTTCTCGTGCCAATTTCTTTTGTTGTCATCCAAAATTTTCTTTAATATTTAGACGAGAGTTTTATTAAAAGCTTCAGCCAAGACGTTTGCTCTTGGGTAGTAAATCGTCGAATAACACTAGTCGATCCCGTGTCTCCTGACAAAATTGTTAATCTTCGTACTCTTGAACGCTGACCCATTATCTAAAATGATTCTGCGCGGTACCCCGAAACAGTAGACAATTTGATTCTTAAAGAACTGTAGCACGTGGTGTGCCTTCACTTCTCTGAGCGGTACTGCTTTTGCCCACTTGGAAAAGTAATATGTTGCTGCAAGAAGGAAGCGATGTCCTCTTGAAGAAGGCGGTTCTATCAGACCCACAATATCTGTGCCCCAACACTCAAATGGCCACGATGCGATTGTCAGATGTAGCACATTCGGAGGCTGATGTATAACCACTCCATGCACTTGACATTGGTGACAACTCTTGGAAACTTTCAAGCAATCGGTCATCATCGAGGGCCAGTAGTACCCTAGTCTCTTAATCTTCATTTTCATCTTCGGACCCGACTGATGAGCGCCAGAAAGTCCTAAGTGCACTTCTTTAACAATTTCACGAGCTTCGGACTCGCTCAGGCACCTTATCCACATCTGGTTAAAAGACCTTCTGTATAACATATTGTTTATCAATGTGTAAGACAATGTTCTTTTCTTAATCTGACGAGCTAATGACTTATCGTTCGGTAGGTTTCCTGTTTGCAGGTAGTCTATTAGCGGCTGACGCCAGTCTTCTGCATTTTCTGTTACTGCCACAATTGTTTCTTCTTCTCTTCCTGACTTGTGTATCGTGTCCATGTCGAACCATGAGAGAACTTGACGTCCCTGAACTGACACTTCAACTGATTCATCCTGTAAGCAGGCAAATTCTTTTGCAAGGCGGGCTAACACATCTGCAAGAGTGTTTTCTCTCTTGGGAATCTTGTAGATCGTTACATTCGGAATCTGCTCCAACAATTTCATGGCATAATAAAAGTACTGCTCGAGTCTTGGCTTTAGAATTCTGTATTGTCTGGCGACCTGTTGAATGATCAACTGAGAATCCCCATAGATGTTGATATCCGTTATCCCCATCTGAATGGTTAATTCCAATCCGGTTATAAGGGCTTCGTATTCTGCTTCATTTTTTGTACACGGTTCTATTAAGTGGTATGAGTACCTTAACATCCCCCGCTCCGGTGTTATAAATACTAGTCTGATTCCTGCCTTACCGGGCATTATCATTTGCAATTCTTTATTTCTCTGTGCTGAAGATGCTCCGTCGAAGTACAGTTCCCAATGTCGATCGTAGGGGTCTTCTAGGCTCATTATCTGATCGTCTGGCAAGTCGTCATTAAGAGGCGATTCTGCCGATAAATGGTGTGTTGCGAGGAAGTCTGTTAGGACTTGTCTCTTTACGGCACGAAAAGGAACAAAAGTTATATCGAATTGCAATAGTATCATCGACCACCTAGCAAGTCTGTCGGAAAGCGTCGGGCGAGTCATTAAATATTGCAATGGATTAACTTTTGAGATAAGGTTGACCTTATGAGAAAGCATGTAATGCCTGAGCTTTTGAGCGGCGAAGATCAGGGCCAAACAATGCTTCTCAATCGGGGGATACTTTACTTCCGTCAGAATTAGACGACGACTTAAGTAGTAGAGAGCATTTTCTTTCCCTTCGTCATTGACCTAGGCTAGCAGGGCTCCAAGGGAGCGTCTAAAGCTGCAGTATAAAGTATTAACGGTCTACCTGAGACTGAGGCTGCTAAGACAGGAGGTGTCATTAAATATTGTTTGATGTCATCGAATGCATGTTGACATTTGGAGTCCCAAGTAAACTTGGCATCCTTCTTAACTAAAGCAGAAAAAGGCTGACACCTTCCTGACAAATTCGAAATAAAGCATCGAAGATATGCCAACTTCCCTTGAAAGGATCGTAATTGTTTCAAGGTTTTGGAAGGTGGCATTTCTAAGATAGCTTTAATCTTCTTCGGATCGATTTTAATTCCACGATGTCGGACAAAAAATCCTAATAATTTCCCAGAGGTGACGCCGAAGGTGCATTTCAAGGGATTCATCTTAAGGTTATATTGTCTTAATCGCTCGAAAACAATTCTCAAATCATACAAATGATCTTCCTTCAGTTTGCTTTTGATGACTACATCATCCACATAGAATTCAACTTGGTTGTGAATGAGATCATCAAAAATTCTCGTCGTAGCTCTTTGGTATGTTGCTCCTGCGTTCTTCAATCCGAAAGGCATCACTGTGTAGCAGTATATTCCGATTGGCATTCTGAAGGCTGTGAGCTTTTCATCTTTCGGTGCCATCATTATCTGGTTGTATCCTGAAGATCCATCCATGAAAGAGAAGACTTCGTGTGTTGAGGCGATGTCATCATCAGTTCTGGAATTGGTAGAGGGAATTCATCCTTTGGACACACTTTGTTCAAATCTCTGAAATCTATGCAGATTCTAATCTGTCCATTCTTCTTTCTGACTGGTACCACGTTAGCTAACCAAGTTAGATATTGTTCTTCACAAACAAATTTAGAGTCTATTAGCTTCTTAACTTCAGCTATTACCTGTTGTTTGATTTCTAGACGCATTCTTCTCAGAGCATGCCTGACTGGAACAACAGTCTGATCCATTCCTAGCTTGTGAACTGCAACCTCTGGAGCTAATCCAGGCATTTCATCGTAACTCCAAGCAAAACAGACCTTGAATTCCATCAGTAGCTTAATCATTTCTTCAGAGTCTTCTTTATTGTGTAAGGAACTAACAAAGGTCGGCCTAGGCTCTTCGCTAGTACCTAAGTTAACTTCCATTAACTCGTCTATTGTAGATTTAATTTCATCTTCAAATTCTGGTGGAGCATCTCCGATTTTTAGATCTCCGAGATCATCTGAGGTTTCCAAGCAATCGTCATTAGGCTTGCAAGTGACAACCAAGCAACATCCCGTATCATCAACTGATCCTACTATGCCGAATCTGACACCATGTTTCGAATTGGGAGGCCGACAGACATTATTCTATAATTTTTCAAAGTATTGTGATCGACCTTTTGTCCATTATTTAGGTAAGACACCACGTTGAATTAAATTCTGAACACAGGGAGAATACCACTCAAAAGGCAATTTCATTAATTCAGAAGAAGTAACATCTTCAAATTGTACATCATTTTCAGTTTTGGAGAAGAAGCACCACGGTAGAATTTGATCGGCTTAGCACCACCACCATGCACTTCCTTGACCACCATACCCTCGATCTTATTAGAATGGATCGGGTCAGGGTCATAGTATGCACATAGTGGTTAACCTTCTTGTACATTGATTTGTATTCTTCATTCTTTTCATCTTCGAGAGAGATCTTTAACTGTGGTTTCTTTTGATTTATTGTTGCTGCTTCTTTCTTGATTTCTTCATCTTTGGAACTGTTCTCCCAATCAACGTCGATGACTGGTTTCTTCCATCCAACTGTTCCAACGTCTCTTCCACGACCTTGTCCCCGGCCTCGACCTTGGGTGCGAGTTCTGGAAAAACCTTCACCATCTCGCCGTAAGGGAGTGGTGAGTAACTGTTGGACTAGAATTTCAGGTTCTTCGTCACCCCGAACTTCTTTTGCTTCATTTGGTAAGGTATTTCTAGAGAAGATTGTTTTCTTTGGAGGTGCGTAATAGGCTGCATCTTCATGAATTTCAATCTCGTGTACGGAGAATGGTTGCAAGTCACCCTTAATACACTGTTCTCCTCCTTCATAATACTTTATGCACTGGTGCAGAGACGACGATACCATCCGGTTTTCATGGATCCATGGCCGACCCAGTAGAGCGTTGAATGATGTCTCAGAATCAATTATATGGAATTTTGCAGTTATCTTTGCTAAGTCACCGGTCTTCATTAATAGTGTTATCGATCCAAGGGCTCTTTCTCCTTTATGATTGAAGCCTCTTAATAACATCTTGTCTGCTTCGAGTTCGCGAGCATCAATTTCCAAATATGCTAGCGTCCGAAGATTCATTATGTTGATTGATGCTCCCGGATCAACCAACACTCTGGAGAGCGCAAACTTTCCAATAGTGACTGAAATGTACAACGGTCGGTTGTGATCTGTTGTTCCCAGTAGTAGATCATAGTCCGTGGAGGTAACACCTCGCTGTTCTTTTAACAAGCAAACCTCGTCGAAGGAATTACTGGCCATTTAAGCTAAGCAAATTTTTGGATCAAGTAAAGCCTTGATTAGAGTTTCCCCCATCTCCTTTGACAGGATCAGAGCGTCGTAGATGCTCAGTTTAGCTGGTAGCTTCCTAAGATGGGATAGCATGTTATAATCCACTTTATTACCATGTTCCTCGATTTCTCCCCGAACGGGTAATTCTTCTGTTAGGGTTGGCTCCTCCTGAGCAACCACCTGCTTTCCTTTATCCTTTGGACCCATTCTCAGAGGTAGAACTTTTCCGCTTCTTAGGTTGACTTCAGTTACTTGTTCTGAATCTGGTGGTGACTCTACCGGTGTCTCCTCTTGAATCGGAAGATTGGCTTTTCTGGAATTGCTTCGGAATCTGATAACTCCAGTTCTATAGTGATTGGAGCTCCTCGAAATTCGAAAATAGATTCATTGCTTGTTGAGCTTTCATAGCCATCTTTGTGCGCGTCTTCTCCTTCGCCGTGGTCATCGAGGTTTAGTATGATTTGAGAATCGTTTATCGTATCAGAATCGAGATTCAGATTAGGTTGGTTTTCGTTAGTTATGTAATCATTAGAAACAGTTAAAACGTAGCCAACACCAAAACTCTTATCATTATAAGATCCCGCCGGGGCGAGCAAATAATCATACAGAGTCAGAGGTCCGAGGGATTTCTCCCCCGAATCGGAAACAACCATCCTAGGATAAGCAGCCCCTAGTCTACCCTTTGGAGCCTCAATCTTCTCCTCCTTCTGGGGTGGTTCTTCAATCGCAAGCGATAGAACCGGCTCGACAGGTATCAAATTCTGAGTTGAAGCGCGCACCGAAGCGTTCTGGATATGATCCAAGATTTTCTTTGAAGACTTTGTCCAGACGGTATTCCATCCATCATCGGTCATGTATGGGTTTATCGGAACAATAGGATCCGTTGAAATGACATCGATGGAACCTCCTTTTGGGGTTCCTTCATGTATTCCTTTGGGATCGTTATGTTCCTTCTTCGTAGATTACCTTCGAGCCAATTCTTAAAAGTGAAGCAGTCTTCAATCTTGTGTCTGATCATCGGTGGTAATGGTAGTAGCTCGGATGATCTTTCTTGTTGACTTCTTCTGGCCTTCTGGGCTCTGGTAATTGAAAATCAGGTGTCTTCATCAAACTGCGAAACATTAGCTACTGCTTCCGTCTTGAATGGATATTCCTTGTTCAGAAGTTCCTCCAGGGATGTGACGAACGAGGTAGTGGTTGACTATGCTGCCATGGCTGGTGGCTCGGTCGAGGCTATTGATAGCCCTGCTGAGGTTGCTGATAAATCTGTTGTGGTTGTTGGTAAGTCCGTTGTCGTGGTTGATAACTAGGCTGTGGTTGCTCTGGCTGTATCTGCACTGGCTGCTTGCCCTTATCTACTGCCGCGACGATTTCAGATTTCTTTTCAAATGCTTTTAGAGGCTTCTGCTTATCGGTCTTATCTACGAAACTTAGTTGTTTTGCTTCCTCCTGCAAGCCCCGGGCCTTGCTAAGCAACTTCTCGAAAGTCTTGAGTGTAAATCCTTTAAGGAGAAGTGTTATCAGGCCATGGATACTTTTCAACAAAATATTGATCGCATGCTGTTGCTGAAGTTGTAGTTCACACTTCATGCTTAAGTTTCTTCATCGAAGTATGTAATCCACCAAGTTTCGTTCAGTTTCTGTTGCTCCACCACTAAATCACCGATAGTGATGTGGTGCCGAGCTCCGGCAAACCGCTTAACGAAGAGGTTTTCTAACTCTGAAAAGGTCTTAACTGAGTCATTTGGTAATTCTGTATACAAATCAAAGGCAATCCCTGATAGGCTGCTGACAAACTGTCCAAAGAGTAAAGAATCTCTCCCACCGGCATTGCAACAACTAGCACGAAATTGTGCGACATGCTGCAGGGGGTTTCCCGTTCCATCAAAAGTCTTGAACAGAGGTGGTACGAAGCCTTTTTGGTATTGGACCGCATCAAATTCTTCAGGGTAAGGTCTACCAGTCTGAATAGAGGCTCCGCTCTTAGACTGTGCCAAGGCTTCTCACACCTGCTGTTCTACCATGTTTTTGATATCCTTTTCGGGAATCATGCTTTGCGTAGAATCTTTCTTCGGTTGTTCATCTCCATTAACAGATGTGATCTCCTTTCCTCCATCCGCGATGTGAATAATTTATGGGGGTGTTTCCTTCTGAGGTTGCAGCTGACTCTGGAGAGTGGCTAAGGCGGTAGCCATCTCTGTCGGCATATTTTTAGGTTGTGTGTTTTATTTTGAAAAGGGGGTCGCTTAACAGAAATTGTCGGTGAATTTTAGATTTTAAATTTAATTTAAATATATATATATATATATATATATATATAATTTAGAAAATAGTATTTGATTTTGAAAATAATTTTGAGTTTGAAAATTTTAAAATATGAAATATCAAACATATCTCACATCCCAAATAGTTTATATAAACGAGCACCGCATCACAAACCATGTATCTATCCCGAAGAATAGACACACTGTTTGACTATGGGGCTTGATTAAGTAAACTAGAAGATTTGTGACATCTGTTTGGTCTGCGAACCAATTTTATAAGCCGACAAGTTCCGCTGCTTAATATAAAGGAATTAAGCAGGGTTTATATTACCTAGGTTCTTAAAGTTCCCTATAAGGGCAAGCCCCTATAGTTAATTACATCTTAAATGATGGGAATCATTTAAGAAAACTCTCGATAATGATTAGTGATTTTGCTCTCAAGAATTTCAAAGTTTAAGGTTTTCAAAGGATTAAATTTTGGAATTTCAATAAGGAATGGATCAAATTTGGAACAGTTTATTTCAGGAGTCCAAAGGAAGAAAAGTAGGAGAAGCTGAGGATCCAAGAAGAAATCTTGGCAACTTCCCAAACTATCCTATTGTTTGGCTTAAATTTGGGAGTTTATTTAATGTTTCAATCTTGCCAATTTTATTTAATTAGGACTTATATTTGTATGACGCAGTCATGCAAATAGGCTCGAAGATGTGAGGGTTTATGTCGTACAAAACGGCTACCTCGGAGTCCTAAGATCGGTTAGGGCTTAATTTACATAACATGATTATGCAAATGCCTAACAAAAGGGTTGAGGATTTACGTTGCACTAGGAAAACTACCTCGAAGTCATATGGCTTGGTTATTTAATTCTAAGGAAAGTTTAGCTGATGTAGAGTAGTTTTGCTGATGACGATGGTCGAGCTGCCCACCATGCTCCGAGCTCCTTCCTGTTAGAAGTCATAAATCAGGAGATGAGGGAAGTGTTTTGGTTTAGAGAAAATCTTAAAATCCAAGTGTTTTTTTTTAATATTTTAATTAAAATAAATCTTAAAGTTAATTAAACAGAACTGATTAAGATCCCACGGTTTCGTCATCCCGGCACCGTTATTTTCATTGAATTTACTTAGTCCAGATGAATTTGCTAAACTCAACTGAATGAGTTCCACACTTTCATTTAGACCGTAGGAAATCCCGTTAGCAACACGTAAGTTACATCATCCGAGGTATTCCCGATCATTCAACGAGACATTTTAATTTAGTTGTAATTGTAGTTTTGTTGCTCTGTTTGTGATTAAATTTTGAGTTATTTTATATTTTAAAATTTTGTGGCGGTGAATTTTATCTTGCAATGACTTTTAATTTAGTTTTGATTTCAGTTCAGGGACTACCCTAAAGGTTTTGGTTTTCATGCAACAGTCTTGTTTAACATGCAAGAAAAGTAAAGTACAATGCATGTAAGTAAATTGTAATAAAGTAAATTGCAATAAAATAAAAGCGTACCTAAAGGGTCTTCCCGTCATCCCAAGCTGCACTTAAAACACATGTTAAGGCATTAAATATTTCAACAAGTACCTAGGTAAAGCTAACGGAAGGGTTTTGGTTGTCTACCAAATTCCTAATCCTATAACTAGTCATCTCCTATGACGCCTAGGTTCTTGTGTTTTAATTAAGGATGATTTTCTTCATCAAAGAACAATTAGATTTAGTTGTTCTTCTAAAATATCCCGTCATATTGAGGAAGTGATTAGGACAAGTCCTAAACATCTTTTCAATATTTCTGGGATTGTTTTGTGTCCAAGTAAATTTAGTTGTACAGGTGAATTAATCATCTAGGAGTTTAGTTAAACTTTGTCTCTTGCTGAGTGAACTTAGGTATTTGATTACCTGATGAATGAAGTGACATCTCACTTAATACTCTATTTAAGAGTTATAATAATTTGGTTTATCAAGAATTTTAATCATTCTTAATTAAAAGTTTGAATTAATGGTTTAAAGTGTTTTAATTTAATAATGAGGTTTTAATTAATAATTTTAAGTTTGGAATTGTGTTTAAATTATTTTAGATTTAATTCTTAATGATTTCATTTAGGTTTGTTGTTAAATGATTTTAATTCAATTTGATTTTAATTTAATTTTAATTTAATTTAATTTTAATTTAATTTTAATTTGATTTAAATTTATTTAATTTTAATTTAATTTTAGTTTTAATTTTGATTTTAATTTTAATTTTAATTTAACTTTAATTTTAATTTTTAATTTAATTTTAATTTAATTTTAGTTTTAATTGTTAATTTTAATTATCAATTTGAATTATTATTTTAATTTTTAATTAGGAATTAAGTATTGTTAAAGTGATTTATTTAGGGATTTTTAAATTAAAGAATAAATATCCTTTTAATAATATCCCTATTTTAATAATCCAAATTTAAATATATTCTTTCCAAAATTTAAATTATTTAATTAATTAAAGTTTCATTTTTTGATATTTTCAAAATGTTCAATGGGTTTCTACCCCTTAACTTTCCTAAGTTTAAATCATCCAAGAGAACATTAAGATCAAATGTTTTGCCTCCCCATTTTGATTAAACCTAAAGTTTTAATTAAGGGTTAGAATTTTTAATTATCTTTATGCCCTTTTAAGCTTATTTATTTCATAACTCACTAGATTGAGCTCAAATAAATTTGAAATTTTTATGTCACCTCACTCATATGTCAATTAAGACATTAGAGGAGAAAATGTGATTTTTCTGAATTTAATTTATTTATATAATTATTTTTAGTAGAAAATAGGGGTTTTCAAATAAAATTCAACAACATGACCAAGGAAAGGTTTCTATCCTTAAGAAAATTATGGGATGTTCCTAATGACCGGAGGACCACTTGGACCAATTTTGATGCTTTTTGAATTATATTTTATTTACTATATTTATTTTGAATTTTAGAGTATTAATTAATTATAAAATAAAATTAAAGTTGAAAAATAAATTTTATATTTTTCTTAAATCTCTCTGATCTTAAGGAGTTCAGAGAAATAAATTTTATAATTTTCTGATTTTTCTTTGATTTATTAGAATTATTTTAGTGAAAAAGGTTAAAAACTCATTTTTTAATATTAAAAATTACATTAAGCCTTTAAAATTCAATATCTTACCCTAGGGACTTAGGAAAAATATTTGGTTTGTTCCTAAGTGATTACAATTTTATGATTTTTAATATTTTTACGTTTTTTATTATTTTTATGATTTTTAATATTTTTATGATTTTTATTTGTTCCTAAGTAAATTCATTTGATATTTGTTCCTAATTCATTTGAACCTTAATTATTTTAATATTTTAACATTTTTATGATTTTTAATATTTTTATGATTTTTATTATTTTTTAATTATTAAAATATTAAAATATTATGAAAAATCAACTCTTTTTAGAAAATTACAATTTTAATTTTCCTAAACTCCCCGATATCGTAGAAGCCCCAAAACCATTTTTGTGAATTTTTGAAAAGTATTTTTGGAGTTATGAATTTTTAAAGTTCCATTTTGCTTATGAGGCTCAATTAATCCATTTGATAGGGTTAATCAAGTCCAATTGATTTCAAATTTTTATGTGAGGTCTCTCTGACCCTAAAAATCAGTGGAGAATTGTTTTCAAGTCAATTTGATGTGTGGTTATCCCTAATTAATTCAAATTCAATTTTAGGGGTTTAGGCCAATTAAGGTTATTATGAATGAATTAACTCAAAATATATTTTTCATAGGGTCCCCTGGTCCTAAGGAACATCACCAAATTTTTCTAGAATTTATTTCACAACATCCTAATTATTGAAATTAAAATGCCTAAAACAGTGACATGAAATTGAAAATTCAATAACTTTTCACAAAGATGGACTCTGATCTTGAAAAATTCAGGGAATGTTCCCAAGATCAGAGGCTTTAAAAGCCCTATGGTCTCATGTCATGGTGAATTATCTATGCAAATGAAGAATCAAAATACTTAAATCAGTAAATAAATTATTAAAAATAAAATACTCATCTAATTAATTTGATTTCTTTTCCACATTATTCTCCTCTGTTCACTGAGCAAGAGGGTATTTTTTATTTTATTTTTGTGATTTTTCTATGCAAAGATTTGGATTTTTGAAGTTCTAGGCATTTAAATAATTCAAAAATACCCTATTTCACTACTTATCCACGCGGCGCCAGCGCAACATCGGCAGCTCCGAAAGCCCACGCGGCGCATTCCCATTCGACGCCACCATCCGACTCAGCGCTCCGGGGGCCCGCGGTTCATGTAACATTCCCTGGACTGGCGCAATCTGAACTGTCCGCTCGATACACGCGCTATCCAACGACTCCCGGTCATCGTCTACGACTGGTGTGCACCCGTGACTGTCCACACTAAAACCCTAAGATCTCTCTCGATTCTCAATGGATTTTCGTGTTCTTATGCTCTATGGATTCGTCTCGAAGAGAAGAACACATCCAAATGGTTTATAGGCTATGAAATTAACTTAAACAAAATGAAGAATCGCTGGAAGCTCGGGAGGAAGAGTGAGTTCATACCTTTGCTCAGAGAAGTGAAGCTTCGATCTGAGAGTTGTGTCACCTTCGATTGAGTCCATGCAAGCTCCAGATGAAGTCCCTGGCTCTGGGGAATTATCTAGGTATGAAAGTGACCAAGGCCGATCACAAAGCTTGGAGGCTGGAAGCAATGACTGGCCTGGTGAGGGGGCTTTTGCTGGGGAACTTCTCCTCTTGGTCTGGTGAAGGTGTAGGACCAATCAATTTGGAGGTTGGCTCACTGTGGTGAAGTTTCATGTTTTTTGGGTGGATTTTCAACTCAGAAATTGAGCTCTGTTAATGGGGATTACGGCAAAGGAACACTGTGGATCAACTGCTCTGGGTTAGGAGAAGGTCTTGGAGCAATTTTGGCAGAGTTTCCTTAAGGTCTGGTTCAACTCTTTCTTTGGCCGAGAGGTGGTGGTGTTTAAATAGGCATGGCTGGAGGGCTTCCTGGGGCAATCGGAGGCTGGGATCGAGCCTGCTCGGGGAGGAGAAGAACAGCTATGCTGTCCATTTGGGTTGAGACAAGTCAGCAAGGGAGAATTGGAAAGTTTGGCTCACATGGAGCTTTCGGCCATGGCATTTTCCGGCGACTGTGGTGGCTGGCCGGCCAGGCATTGGTCACCATCTTGACCAGTGAGGTCAGGGCTGGGGTTTGGTGCAAGCAATTGACTATTTCCATGTGTAAGGAGGTTTGATTAAAATGGCATGGGGTAAGGGTCATTTTGGCTTGATTTTGGTCAACTTATGTATTTGGGTTTGGTGCACCCACCAAGGGACTGATTTGGACTGAGGGAGGTCAGATGAGTCAGCTAGGAAAGGGTAGTGAAGTCACCATTCATGAATATTTGGATTAATCATGTATTAAGGTGAAGCATTAAAAGGGTTAAAACCTTTTTAAGGGGGTTTAAAAGAGGCTCCTTCTTTTTCAATTAATGGTATGATGATGTGTAAAGTGATTCCCATGGCTTCATGTGGCTTGTGCATGGCTTCAAAGCTTGCTCATGGCTTTGGAATGGCTTGGCTTACTTGCATGAGAAAGGGATTTTGGGATTTTTGGCATTTAGGGGTGATTTGACATGGGGCTTGATTTGGAATCATTTGATGATGGGATTGGAACTTAGGGAATGACTTTGATTAAATGGATGGCAAATGAAAATGTCATATGGGCTTTTGGATAGATTTTGGGCTCTTTGAAATGGTTTTAGATGGGCTTTTAAAGTGATTTAGGGAAGTGGGCTTTTGGATTTTAGGATGGGCTTTTGGGTGAAAATTTTGTGAAGGACCATGTTAAATAAATGTTGCAATTGGTTTAGGGATGTTTTATGAATGGTTTGGAATCAATTTGGTGTGATTTGGAGTAGAATTGGGTTGAATTTGGGCTTTTTAGTTAAAGGGGCCAAAGTGGGCGAAATTGGGCTAACTTGGGTTAAGGTTGGGCTAAAGTTGTATTTGATGTAAAATTAATGTGGAGAAATGTTCATGGGAGTGTCACAAAGAGTTTTCAACTTTGGTTGGGCTCTAATTTTGGGATTTTGGCCCATTTGGGTTAGGTTTGGGCTTAGGTCAATTTAAGGGATTTTGGTTTTAGATTAGGTTTGGGTGGAGTTTAGGTTCAAATTTTGGGCAAATCAAGTTAGTGTTTTGTTTATGGGGGTGTTAGGAAGGTTTTAGAAAAGATTTGGCGCCAATTGGAGTTGCATTGGATGCGTTTGAGCGAGGTTTAGGTCATGGGCCAAAATTGGGCCTTAGGCTTCAAATTTAAATTGGGCTCAAATTTCAATCAAATTGGACTTTTATTTGGTCTAAATTGATATTGGGGATGTTGAATTGAAGTTTAGAATTGAATTGGACCAAAATTGAGATCAATTGAAGTGGTTTGGTTTGACATTGAGTTCACTTGGGTTTAAAATGGGTCAAATTGGGGGTTTTGGTAAAAGTGGGGTAAATTAGCAAAATTAGCCCATAGTGTAGTTGAACAAAATGAAATTGGGAATATTTGGGTTTTTTTGGAATTTTTTTGGATATTTCTGAATTTTTGGATTTTTGGGCTAAGAAGGGCATTTTGGGTATTTGGAGGGTATTGGGGGGTACTTTTGGAATTTTTTGTATATTTTGGCTATGGATGATCAATTTGAGTGGGGGGAAATGTTTAGGATTGATTTTGTGGAATTTTGGGTAATTTAGGTGATTTTGCAAATTTTGGGTCGTTCTAAGGGCATTTGGTAGGTTTAGTAGGTGTGGGCCCCGGGGGTCAAAAATTGAAATTTTGGAAAAATGAAGATTGATTAAATTTGAGTAAAATGGAATCACTTTGGTTGAGCCATGAAGCCATATTAAGCCCATATGAGCCATGAGAGGACTCATTTGAGGCATTCACGATGTTGTTCCTAACCCTCTTAGCCAGGGGCTTAGGGGTTAAGGACCATCCATGTGAATTACCTACATGAATCAGGAAGTCAAGTTGGGTGAGATTGTGGTTTTAGGACTTGAAATGTGTGTGAGAGTTTAGTGTATGTGCAAGTCAACCCTCACCAGATCAGGCCACCCAGGGTAGTCCTAAGGCCAAAAAGTCCTATAGGGAACTCATCCTTTAAACCTCCACATTTGATTTCAACCCTCTAGGTGATTAGGGGTCTACAATCAAGCTTGTGGGGTTTTCAGGGAGTTAAGAAGTGTTTGAATTTCTAAAGGGTGTGTTCCACTTCTAGTCCTCTAAGATTAGTCAAAGGAAAAGCCTATGACTAGATCCTAAGCACTAAAGAGAGAAGCAATAGACCCCATCAAAAATAAGGTCAACAATCTCTTCCATCCTTTTTGCTATTTGGGAAATTGTATCATCCTTTTCTTGAAGTTGTTCTCTCATCACTTCTGGTTCCTCCCTTTCCGAAGCTGATGGAGCGCCTTGTGAAGCTGCCGATGCTCGGGTCTCGACCATATTAATCTTGGCGTATTCTTCATCCATAAATTCTGATGAATCTACTTCATTTTCCAATTTTTCTCCTCTTTCCTTTGCCAACCGTCGGATGTCGGTTCTTAGCTTGCCTATGGCATCCTCTAGTGGCCTCTTCCAAACGGTTTCACGGTTGTCATGTGATGACTGTTGGACTTCTTTTTCAGGAGTTTCTTTTAATACAGTAGCACTTTCTTCATATTCTGGATCAAGTAAAGCCTTGATCAGAGTTTCCCTCATCTCCTTTGACAGGATCAGAGTGTCGTAGATGCTCAGTTTAGCCGTTAGCTTCCTAAGATGGGCTAGCACGTTATAATCCACTTTATTACCATGTTCCTCGATTTCTTCCCGAACGGGTAATTCTTCTGTTGGGGTTGGCTCCTCCTAAGCAACCACCTGCTTTCCTTTATCATTTGGACCCATTCTCAGAGGTAGAACTTTTACGCTTCTTAGGTTGACTTCAGTTACTTGTTCTGAATCTGGTGGTGACTCTACCGGTGTCTCCTCTTGAATTGGAACTATTGGCTTTTCTGGAATTGCTTCGGAATCTGATAACTCCAGTTCTATAGTGATTGGAGCTCCTCGGAATTCACCAATAGATTCGTTGCTTGTTGAGCTTTCGTAGCCATCTTTGTGAGCGTCTTCTCCTTCGCGGTGGTCATTGAGGTTTAGTATGATTTGAGAATCATTTATCGTATCAGAATCGAGATCCGGATAAGGTTGGTTTTCGTTAGTTACGTAATCATTAAAAAGAATCGAGATCCGTTGAAATGACCTTGATGGAACCTCCTTTTTGGGGTTCCTTCATGTATTCCTTTGGGGTTGTTATGTTCCCTCTTCCGAGATTACCTTTGAGCTAATTCTTAAAAGTGAAGCAGTCTTCAATCTTGTGTCTGATCATCTGGTGGTAAGGGCAGTAGTTCGAATGATCTTTCTTGTTGACTTCTTCTGGCCTTCTGGGCTCTGGTAATTGAAAATCAGATGTCTTCATCAAACTGCAAAACATCTTAGCTACTGCTTCCTTCTTAAATGGATATTCCTTGTTCAGAAGTTCCTCTAGGGGACGTGACGAACGAGGTAGTGGTTGACTATGCTGCCATGGCTGGTGGCTCGGTCGAGGCTGTTGATAGCCCTACTGAGGTTGCTGATAAATCTGTTGTGGTTGTTGGTAAGTCCGTTGTCGTGGTTTATAACTAGGCTGTGGTTGCTCTGGCTGTATCTGCACGGGCTGCTTGCCTTTATCTACTGCCGTGACGATTCTGGATTTCTTTTCAAATGCTTTTACAGGTTTATGCTTATTGGTCTTGTCTATGAAACTTAGCTGTTTTGCTTCCTCCTGCAAGCTCCCGGCCTTACTAAGCAACTTCTCGAACGTCTTGATTATAAATCCTTTAAGGAGAAGTGCTATCGGGCCATGGATACTTTTCAGCAAAATACCGATCGCATGTTGTTCCTGAAGTTGCGGTTCACACTTCATGCTAAAGTTTCTCCATCGAAGTATGTAATCCACCAAAGTTTCGTTCGGTTTCTGTTGTTCCACCACTAAATCACTGATAGTGATGTGGTGCCGAGCTCCGACAAACCACTTAACGAAGAGGTTTTCTAACTCTGAAAAGGTCTTAACTGAGCAATTTGGAAATTCTGCATACCAATCGAAGGCAATCCCTGACAGGCTGCTAACAAACTGTCCAAAGAGTAAAGAATCGCTCCCACCGGCATTACAGCAACTAGCACGAACATGTGCGACATGCTGCCGGAGGTTTCCCGTTCCATCAAAAGTCTTGAACAGAAGTGGTACGAAGCCTTTTGGGTATTGGACCACATCAAATTCTTCAGGGTAAGGTCTACCCATCTGAATAGAAGCTCCGCTCTTAGACTGTGTCAAGGCTTCTCGCACCTGCTGTTCCACCATGTTTTTGATATCCTTTTCAGGAATCATGCTTTGCGTAAAATCTTTCTTCAGTTGTTCATCTCCGTTAACAAATGTAATCTCCTTTCCTCCGTCCGCGATGTGAATAATTTCTGGGGGTGTTTCCTTCTGAGGTTACAGCTGACTCTGGAGAGTGGCTAAGGCGGCAGCCATCTCTTCCATCCTTTCTGCCATTTGGGAAATTGTATCATCCTTTTCTTGAAGTTGTGCTCTCATCATTTCCGGTTCCTCCCTTTCCGAAGCTAACGGAGCGCCTTGTGAAGCTGTCGATGCTCGGGTCTCGACCATATTAATCTCGGCGTATTCTTCATCCATAAATTCTGATGAATCTACTTCAGTTTCCAATTTTTCTCCTCTTTCATTTGCTAACCATCGGATGTCGGTTCTTAGCTTGCTTATGGCATCCTCTAGTGGCCTCTTCCAAACGGTTTCACGGTTGTCATGTGATGACTGTTGGACTTCTTTCTCAGGAGTTTCTTTTAATGAAGTAGCACTTTCTTCAGATTCTGGCTTTCTGACGAGACTCTTCTTTCCAGAACATTGTGCTTGTATCGGCTCAGCAATAATAGGTCGCCACACCATCCTTCTCGCAGTAGAAGGCCTAGGACCAGATGGTCTATTGGCTGTGCGTCGGTAAGTGGTGTCCTCCCTATTATGGTGTCCCGATACGACAACAGGCGAATTAGCTCGCACTTTCTTCCTTGGCCTCTCCGGAGCAGTGACGAGGTTTACTCGCGGTCCGAGGTGGGATTTGACTGGCACTCGTCCCATTCTTTTTAGGATCTCTGATATGGGGCACCCTTCCTTCTTAGCTAGTTTCTCTACTACGGCTCGCAGTCGGGTAAGCGGCGTAATCTTGGCTCTCTTCCTCTTACAGTCACTATAATATGCAGGTCGGGGTAATGCAGCGGCGATCCTCCGGACATCTTCTTCATCCGATGCAGCAGAGAGAGGGTGGAACCTACTTCCTCCCAACAGCGGTGAAATTTCAGGTAGTTCTTCTTCCTCCTCAGGAATCTCTTCCAGAAAAGCAACTTCAGCAGCCTTGGCCTTCTCGATCCTGGCGATCTTTCTGCTCCTATTTCTTCTCTGAGTCTGAGTCAGGGGTGTAAACTTTGAACTGGACCCAATTTCAAAAACAGACGGTATTGTAGTGAAATCTGCACCCTCCACGGTGACAGGCTTATCATAAACTTGGACTCCTTTCCCTTTCAGTTTGGCGGAAGCCGAGGCAAGTGTAGAGATAACCAGACTGGTGGGGGTAGAGATCACAGTCCTTCTACGAATAGTGTTGTCTCTTTCAGCTAGGACTTTTCGTAAAGGCGTGAACTCTTGAGTCGACTTCAGGTTAAACTCAATCATGGGTTTCTCAGTTTCTGGCACTTTGTCCATTAGTGTGAAGAGAGTGATGTCAGCGAACTTGATATTTGTATTGTCGAATCCTTGTCTAAAACAGATGATTCCATTGTCGGGCAGTTCATCCTTATGGATGACGAAGTCCATTCCATTGGTGAAGGAGAAAATTAACTTTGGTGCTGTCATTTTCTGCAGGGTAAATTCTGAACGTCACTCCCGAATTATGCTTCCTTTTGTCGCAAAACTTAAGACGGAAAAGTAAGAGTCCGAACACATTTTAGTTTATCTTAATATATTTGTGATTAAAAGATTTTGTTTATTAAAAGGTTGTTTATTAGAGGATTTGTTTGTTAGGAACAAAACGATTAATGGAGGAAGGTTAAAGGAAAGGTAAATGACCCAATTCAGAATTGGAAAGGAAGAGAAAGTCTCGTAAGACTTCTCAACTCAAAAGACTGCTCCTAGGTTAACACTTATTGGGGGTCCACCCCACCTCCGAAAGAGGCAAAAATGATTTCAGAACCTCTCTGTTTAGGGGTGTCGAAACAGTGGCTCCAAAATCCAAAAGGAATTGATTATACCCGTTCAAGACAGAAATGAACGTGGTATGCCAACGAGAAGAATGGTAGTTTGGTCCACAAGGGGTATGGACTCACTACTGATTTATGAAAGCAAAACCATCTGATCAAAATGGAGAGAGGAACTAACTCCCCAGCGGAGTCGCCAGAAATTGTCGGCATATTTTTAGGTTATGTATTTTGAAAAGGGGGTCACCTACAGAAATTGTCGGCGAATTTTAGATTTTAAATTTAATTTAGATATATATATAAATTTAGAAAGAAGCATTTGATTTTTGAAAATAATTTTAAGTTTGAAAATTTTAAGATATGAAATCAAACCGATCTCACATCCCAAATAGTTTATATAAACGAGCACCACACCACAAACTGTGTATCTATCCCAAAGAATAGACACACTGCTTAATGATGGGGCTCGATTAAATAAACTAGAAGATTTGTGACATCCGTTTGGTCTGCGAACCAATTTTATAAGCCGACAAGTTCACCTACTTAATATAAAGAAATTAAGTAGGGTTTATATTACCTGGGTTCTTAAAGTTCCCTATAAGGGTAAGCCCCTATAGTTAATTACATCTTAAATGACGGGAATCATTTAAGAAAACTCTCGATAATAATCAGTGGTTTTGCTCTCAAGAATTTCAAAGTTTAAGGTTTTCAAAGGATTGGATTTTGGAAATTTCAAAAGGGATTGGATCAAATTTGGAACAGTTATTTTCAGGAGTCCGAAGGAAGAGAAGTAGGAGAAGTTGAGGATCCAAGAAGAATCTTGGCAACTTCCCAAACTATCCTATTATTTTGCTTCAATTTAAGAGTATGTTTAATGTTTCAATCCTGCTAATTTTAATTAATTTGGACTTATATTTGTATGATAAGATCATACAAATAGCCTGGAAGATGTGAGGGTTTGTGTTGTATCGAACGACTACCTTAGAGTCCTAAGACCGGTTAGGGCTTAATTTGCATAACATGATTATACAAATGCCTAACGAAAAGTTGGGGATGTATGTTGCACTAGGCAAACTACCTCGAAATCCTATGGCTTTGTTATTTAGAACTAGGAAATGTTTTGCTGGAGTAGACTTAAGTTTTGCTGACGACGATGGCCGTGCTGCCCACTATGCTCCAAGCTCCTTGTCGTTGCAGAAGTTTAGTTTTAGAAAGTGAAAATTAGGAGATGACAGAAGTGTTTTGGTTTAGAAGAGTTCTAAGGTTCAAATATCTTAATGTTTTATTAGGGGAATCTTAAAGTTGATTATAACAACACCGGTTAAGATCCCATGGTTCCATCATCCCGGCACCGTTATTTTCATCGGATTCACTTAGTCCAGATGAATTTGCTAAACTCATCTGAAAGAGTTCAACACTTTCATTTAGACCGTGGGAAATCACATTAGCAACATGTGGGTTACATCATTCGAGGTATTCCCAATCATCCAACGAGACGTTTTAATTTAGTTACAATTGTAGTTTTGTTGTTCTGTTTGTGATTAAATTTTGAGTTGTTTTATATTTTGAAATGTTGTGGTGGTAAATTTTATCTTGTTGTGACTTTTAATTTAGTTTTGGGTTTTAGTTTTGTGGTTATCCTAAAGGTTTTAGTTTTCATGCAGGGTGTCAATCTTGTTTAACATGTAAGAAAAGTAAAGTGCAGTACAGGTAAGTAAATTGCAATAAAGTAAAATCGTACCTGGAGGGTCTTCCCGTCACTCCAAGCTGCACTTAAAACACATGTCAGAGCATTTAAATATTTGCAACAAGTACCTAGGTAAAACTAAGGAAAGGTTCTGGTTGTCTACCAAAATCCTAATCCTATTGCTAGTTAATCCCTATGACGTCTAGGTTCTTGTGTTTTATTAAAGATGATTTTCTTCACCAAAGAACAATTAAATTCAATATTTCTTCTAAAACATTTCATCATATTGAGAAAGTGTTTAGGACGAATCCTGAACATCTTTTCAATGTTTCTAAGATTATTTCGAGTACAAACAAATTTCTTTGTTTAAGTGAACCAATCATCCGAGGGTTCAATTAAATTTTGCTTCTTGCTCAGTGAATTAGGATGTTTGATTATCCTATGAGTGGAGTGACATTTCACTTAATGCTCCATTTAAGAGTTATGATAACGAAAGCCTTTAAGGGCAAATTAATTTATTAAAGATTTTAATGATTTAAAATTGGAATTGATGATTTAAAGTGGTTTAATTTAGTTATGAAATTTTAATAATTTTAAGTTCGGAATAGTGTTCAAGTTGTTTTAATTTAATTAAATCTTTACATTTTAAATGATCTCATTGTATTAGATTAATTTGGGTTGACAGTGGTGTTTAGATTATTCAATTTAGATTTTAATGATTTAATTTTAATTTAATTGAAATATTTTAGGTTAATTTTTAATTGGTTTGATTTTTAATTATGAATTATTTTTTAGGTTGATTTTGATGTTTCAAGTTTATTCTAGATTTGCTTTCAAGTGATCTTTGAGATTAATTTTTAATGTTTTAAATTTATTTCAATTTGATTATCAAATTATTCAATGTTTTAAGTTTTAATTTAATAAGGGTTACCCTTTTTCTTTTGATTATTTAATTTATTAATTTCAATTATCACTTTAAATTTAATTAAAAGCTAAATATTATTAAAGTGATTCATTTAGGGATTTTAACTTAAGTGATTATAGTCTCCCTAAATTATATCCCCATTTTAATAATTTAAATTTCAATTAATCTTACAAAATTTAAATTATTTAATTAATTAAGGTTTCATTTTTTTGTATTATTAGAAATGATTAATGGGTTCCTACCCTTTTATTTCCCAAAGTTTCAATCATCTAAGAAAAAATTAAGATCAAATATTTTACCCTCCATTTTGATTAAACGTAAAGTTTTAATTAGGGGTTAAAATTCTTAATTACTATTATGCCCTTTTAAACCTAATTATTTCATAAATCATCAAATTGAGCTCAAATGAGCTTGAAATTTTTATGTCACTTCACTCACATGTCAATTAAGACATTTGAGGAGAAAATGTGATTTTTCTATTTTTAATTTACTTTATATAATTATTTTAATGAAAAATAGGGATTTTCGATGAAAATTCAACAACATGACCAAGGCAAGGTTTCTGTCCTTAAGAAAATTATGGTATGTCCCTATTGACCAAAGGACATAGACCAATTTTGGTGATTTTTCAAATTATATTTTATTTATTATGATTATTTTGATTTTTGGAGTGTTAATTAATTGTAAAATAAAATTAAATTTGAAAAATAGATTTTATATTTTTCTTAAATCTCTCTGACCTCAGGAAACTCACAGAAATAAGTTTTATAATTTTCTGATTTTTCTTTGATTTATTAGAATTAATTTAGTGAAAAGGTTAAGAAAATACATTTTTAATATTAAAAATTGTTTTAAGGCTTTAAAATTCAATATCTTAACCTAGAGACTTAGGAAAAATATTTGGTTTGTTCTTAAGTGATTAGGAGTCAAAATATGACATTTTTGTGATTTTTAATATTTTTGTGATTTTTATTATTTTTTAATTATTAAAATATTAAAATAAGGTAGAAAATGAAAATTTTTAAAAAATTCCAATTTTAATCTTCTTAGACTCTTCTGATATCAGAGAAGTCCTAAAACCAATTTGGTGAATTTTTGAAATGTATTTTTGGAGTTATGAATTTTTAAAGTTTAATTTTAGTCATGTGATTTAATTAGTCTATTTAGTGTGGCTAATCACCTCCAATTGATCTTAAATTTTTATGTGAGGTCCCTATGATCGAAAAGACTAGTGAAGAATTATTTTCAAGTTATTTTGATGTATGGTTGACCCAAATTAATTAAAATACAGTTTTGAGTATTTAGGCCAATTAGGGTTATTCTTAATGAATTAACTCAAAATACATTTTTCCTAGGGTCCTCTAGTTCTAAGATACCTCTCCAAATTTTCCTAGAATTTATTGAACAATATGCTAATTATGGGAATTAAAATTCCAAAATAGAGACATAAACTTGAAAAATACATAACTTGTCATAGAGATGACCCCTGACCTTAGAAAATTCAGGGAATATTTCCAAAAACAGAGGCTACAAAAGCCCTATGGTCTCATGCCATGGTGAATTGTATGCATGTATAGAGAATTAAAATATTAAATAATTAATTAAAAGTAAAATATTCATCAAAATAACTTAATTCTTTTTCCACATTATTCTCCTCTGTTCACAGAGCAAGAGAGTATTTTTATTTTATTTTTGTGATTTTTCTACACAAAGTTATGGATTTTCTAAATTCTGGGTATTTAATTAATTCAGAAAATAGGGATTTTTCTACTTATCCACGCGGCGCCGCGTCAACCTTGGCAGCTCCGAAGCCCTACGTGTCGCGCTCATATTCGATGCCGCCACCTGAGTCAGCAGCCACGCGTCCCGTGGTCCCGCTCCGTCTTCTGATCTGACGCGATCTGCACCGTCCATTCGATACACGTTTGATCCAACGGCGGCTGGTCATCGTCTCCGACTGGTGTGTCCCGAGAGCCGTCCACACTCAAACCCTAAAATCTCTCTCATTTCTCAACGAATTTTTGTGTTCTTATGCTTTATGGATTTTTCTTGAGGAGACGAACAAGTCCATACAGTTTACATGCTATGAAATTGATTCAAATGAAATGGAGAATTCACAGAAGCTCGGGAGGGAGAAGTGATCTATACCTTGGCTCTGAGAAGTGAAGCTTCAATTAGAGAGTTGTGGCACCTTCGATTGCACCCAAGGAAGCTCCAGATGAAGTCTCTGGCTCTGGGGAATTGCCTAGGTACAAAAATGACCAAGGCCGATTTCAAACCTTGGACTCTGGAAGCAATGGCTGGCCTGGTGAGGGGGCTTTTGTTGGGGAACTTCTTCTCTACCTCTGGTGAAGGTGTGGGGGAAGTTAATTTGGATTTGGTGGAGTTTCAAGGGATGTCCTATTCTGGCCTGAGAATTGAGCTCCAAAATTGAGCTCAATCAGTGGAAATTAGGGCAGGAAAACAGTGGGAATGAGTTGCTCTAGGCTAGGGGAAGCTCTGTGAGGAGTTTGGTGAAGTTATGTGAAGGTTGATTTCAGCCAACCTTTTGGCCGAGAGGAATGGCTGGTTTAAATAGACATGGTTAGGGGCTTCCTAGGGGCAATTGAGGGCTGGGATTTGCTGCTTAGGGGAGTTAAGGAAGAGTTGTGGTGGCCAATTAGGATGGGGCAGCTCAGCAGGTGAAATTTGAATTTTTGAATCCATTTAGACCTCTCGACCATGGCATTTTCCGGCGGCCTGGTGGCTGGTCGGCCAGGGTCAAGTCACTGTCCTGATCAGGGAGGTCAGTGCTTGAGACTTGTGAGCTTAATTGTCCAATGCCGTGTGTAAAGGGGCTGAATTGAAGTGGAATGGAGAAAGGCTTATTTTGGGTCCTATTTGGTCAACCCATAGTTTTAGGCTTGGTGCACCACCCAAGGCCTGATTTTGGGCTGAAAAGAGTCCTTTGGGTCAGCCAAGAGATGGTGGTGAGGTCTCCATCAAAATTATTTAAGTTAATTTTGGGTTAGGGTGTAGCATAAATAAGGTTAAAAGGCTTAATGAAGGCTTAGGAAAGGCTCCCCTCTTCTTGCCATAAATGACTAGGTGAGGTGTCAAAACTCTCATGGCTTCATATGGCTTGTAAATGGCTCACATTTGGCTCACATTTGGCTTGGAAAAGGTTGGCTTGTTTCATGAAAAAGGGTTTTAGGCATTTTTGATGAATTTTTGGGAGATTGTCATGTGCCTTGATTTAGAATGATTTGATGATCAATTAGAACTTTAGGGATGATATCAATTAAAAGGATGATGAGAGGAAACTTCATGTGGGCTTTGGAATAAGTCTTGGGCTTTTTGAAATCATTTTGGATGGGCTTTTAAAATGGTTTAAGGAAGTGGGTTTTTAGGTTTTAAAATAAATTGATGGATGAAAATTGGTGAGGGGTTGTGTCAAATAATTGTTGGGATTGGTTTATGAATGTTCCATAAATAATTTGGAACAAGTTTGGGGTGATTTTGAATTGAATTGGGTTCAATTTAGGCTTTTTGGTAATAAGGTTAAAGTGGATCAAATTGAACTAACTTGGGTTAAGGTTAGACCAATGTTGGGTTTGATGTAAAATTAATGTTGAAAAATGTTTATGGGGATGTGACAAAGAGCTTTCAACTTTGGTTGGGCTTTGATTTTGGGATTTGGGCCTATTTGGGTTCATTCTTGGTTTAGGCCAAATTGGGGGTTTTTGATTTGGGTTAAGTTTGGGTGGAGTTTGGGTTCAAATTTGGGGCAAATCATGTTAGTGTTTTGTTTATGGGGATGTTAGGAAGTTTTAGATAAGATTTGGGGCTAATTGGAGTTGAGTTGGGTTTAATTTGGGCTAAGTTTAGGTCATGAGCCAAAATTGGGCTTTAAGCTTCAAATTGAAATTGAATCCACATGTTGATAAAATTGGGTTTGGATTTGGTTTAAATTGATATTGGAGATATTTAATTGAAGTATAGAATTGAATTGAATCAAAATTAAGGTCAATTGGAGTAATTTGGTTGGACATTGGGTCCACTTAAGTTAAAAAGGGTCAAATTGGAGATTTTGGTAAAAGTAGGCTAAATCGACAAAATTAGCCTATGGTGTAGTTTAACAAAATGAAATTGAAAATAGTTGGGATTTTCTAGATTTTTCTGGGAATTTTTGGAATTTTTTGGATTTTTGGGCTAAAAGGGTATTTTGGGTATTTGGAGGGTATTGGAGGGTATTTTGGTATATTTGGTCATGAATGATCAATTTGAGTGGTGTGGAATGTTTAGGATTTATTTTGAGAGATTTTGGGTAATTTAGGCAATTTTGCAAATTTTGGGCATTTTTCAAGGGCATTTGGTAGGTTTGGTGGGTTTAGGGCTCCCGAGGTCAAAAATTGAAATTTTGGAAAAATAAAAATTGATTAAATGTGAGTGGAATGGAGTCATTTTGGTGGAGCCATGAAGCCATTTCAAGCTCACAAGAGCCATGAGAGGACTCATTTTAGACATTCACTATGTTGTTCCTAACCCTCTTAGCCAGGGGCTTAGGGGTTAAGGTCCATCCATATGAATTACTTACATGAGTCAGGAAGTCAAATTGGTTAAAGGTATTGTTAGGACTTGGCATGTGTGTGAGAGTGTGGTGTGTGCAAGTCAACCCTCACCAAACCAGGCCACTCAGGGTAGTCCTAAGGCCAAAGAGTCCTATAGGGAACTCATCCTTTAAACCTCCACATGTTGGTTTTAACCCTCCAAGTGGCTTGGGGGTTTATAGTCAAACCTGTGGGGTTTGAAGGGTGCCAAGAAGTATTTGAATTTCTAAGTGGTGGATCCCATTTCTAGTCCTCTAGGATAGTCAAAGGGAAAACCTATGGCTAGATCCTAAGTACTAAGGAGAGAGAAAAGACCTCCCCAAAAAATGAGGTCAACAACAACAGCTATAAAACAAAACAACAATAAAATCAAAATCAAACAATGACAACATGACAAACAAAATAAAAAAAATAAAACAACACAAAAATAAAATAAAATAAAACAACAACATCAAAATAAAATAAAATTAAAACAATAACAAAACTAAACAAAATGATAACAATAAACCAAAACTTTAGGGTAATACGTGACACTTAGAAACATATTACCCTTAGGATCAAACACTGACGTTTCTTTCCTTGATCTTAACGCTTAAAAATTTCTTAGAGAACGAATGTTAACGTTAATCAGGAGTTTTCTTAGGCAATCATAACCGTCTAAGATATAATTAACTATAGGAGCTTGCTCCTATAGGAGAATCAAGAACTTAGAATATGTATCACACCTAAAATATCTAGTTATTAGATTTTTCTACGTGGTCTTCCTTATATAGAAATATCCAGAATAAGGCATTCAGGAATCTTCTTCGTAAATTTCACCACTGACATTTCCATTTTCTACTGTTTTCTATTTTTATCAGCCCTTATCTTTCTTCTTCAAGTTTCTTAATATCTAAGGATCCTTTACATGATACAAAAGAATAATATTACTTGAATATTAGGGCAATGTGATAGATAAACAGAGTGGTGACTCCTAAACAACGACATCGACAGAGTCCAACATTCATAACGACATGAGAGAACTGTCGGCATCGGCAGCAACAAACTAGCCCAGATGCCATCAGAACAATCTTTGTAAATTTCAACCTAACAATCATTATATGAAGTAGACCACATCATCACATTTAAGGAGGATCAATTAGGTGATCAATGGTTTTTAGTGTGGGGTAAGGATAAAATACTTACAGATGATGCTTGGATTATTATAGAGGACTTGTAGAAGCTTAACCCATATTTAGTTGATGAGTATGTTATTTTTAAATCTCTAGAGAAAAGTTTTTTTGAGTATAAGAGAACTGATGTGGCACATGGAGGCCCAACTACTAGATCAAAATTAAGGTTCAAATCAATCTTGAGAGGATTTTGACCGCTCAATTATGTACATTTCTATCATGTTATGTAGTATTTAGTTTCCCTTAATGTGTGTTAATTATTTGTATTTATATAAATTTAATGTATATTTATGTTGAAGTCAAACAATTTTTTATGTGAAATTAACCATTTGCTTATGTGGAGTCAAGATTTCCTTATGTGGAAGTATAGCGATTCGACCATAAGTAGAAGTTTAAGTGTTTACATGTAGGTGTCAGCCCTCCCTCTCTCTTTCTCTTGTATTAGTTGCTCATAGTGAAAGAATGTGATGAAAAGGTGCTTAGCATGTAAATTTAAACTAATATTTTCTCTAAAATAAAGTTATGTTAATCGTTTGTAACACTTGGATAAATTATTCTTCAATGGTTTGAGGCTTTGAGGCCTATCACCAAAGAGATTTGATGATCTCATTGGAAACCTATTTTGGTGTGTATGAGGTTTAATTTCTCTATACTTCTTTCATAGAAATTTCAAATTGTTTATTTTTGTTGTAGTTTGCTTTTATGTTCCAAAAAAAAAAAAGAAAAATCTAAATCATGTGTGTTATCCATTTGTTTTATTATTTTAATTGAGAATCCATATTTATGTTTTTTTTTGAAAAATATGTACCACTTTGGCCATTTATCCTAATTTATGCATTATTCATCTAAAAAAGTATACATTTAGTGCCATTCTTTTTATCTCTTTCCCTACTTCAGAAATATAAATTTTTTTTTTTGATAATATTAAGTTAAAATTATTGGAGAAATAATTGCTCAAAGAAATGCCTAATTTTCTATTTTGTATTTCAGGTTTCTACATTTCTAAGTGTTCCATCACAAAATAAATAATCCTAATTGTCCAAAACCAAGAAAACTCTCCTAATTTATACTAGAGTGCTCTAGTATTATCCCCAATTTCAATTACTAAATTCTTATGCCTCCATAAAAATATCTATCCAATTTCCCTAACTTGATCACCTTTGGACATAGCTTAACAAACTTTATCATATCTGTGTTTTTTCATATCAAATCATTCTAACAATTTATCAAACTTTTTAGATCAATGTGTAACACCCTATTCTACAATTAAAGTGTTTGTTTGTATGATTTGGAGTTTTGTAAAGAAATTTCTTAGTATTTTAAGTGAGAATTCAAGATTTTAGATAGAATTTGGAATAAGCTCTAATTTCACTCATACCTCTTCCAATTGAGTTCCTCTAACAAAATTTAATATCCTAGCCCTTGAAGGAGATTGATTCCACATTGATCAATTTTTAGGGATCTTGATCCTCTAAATAAAGCAATGAACTCACCACCTACCCTCATAAGGATGGTGTCAGGATCGTTCAATGGCAATAGGTTGTGAGTGTTAAAGCTCCAAAAAGATAGTAAGTCTACCTTTTTGGTCTGTAGATTCAAACCCGAGCATGGATTTTTAACTCCAAGTAGTTCAATTGAATGCACCATCATTAAAAGGGATTGAGAAACTTTCTTAGTGGAACCCAATGTCATTATTGTTTGAGTATTCTGTTAGTTCATAATGAATTCTAAAGAACAAAAGGACTACAAAGTCTTTACAATATGCAAATGGGTTTCACTCAATAGCATAATGATTACTGTTTTATATAATTGACCAAACTACCTCATTGATTAATTCAAGAAATACCTTAATAGTCACTGGGTTATAATTAAATATTATGTTATTTAACTATGCTTGATTCTGGAATTCAGTGAAAAGAAAAAAAGGAGAAAAACATTAATTTCTCAAACAACACTCTTACTATGGAGGCTAATGCCAAATATTCTTTCATATACTCTCACATGTAGCAAAGTATCCAAAAATTGAACCACTTTAGATTATACAATACAAAAGTAGCTGATGATTGATATCAATCATGTCATCATAAGCTCTATCTTTTATATGACTAAGGGCAGCATAGCTGTAGGAATCAGCCACCCTTCCTTAATCTATGCTTTGTATGAACGTGGGAGCTTCGAAAGACTAGGGATAGGAACAAATCTTCTTGAAGCACGCTATTATGAAAAAGAGCATTTGCACTTACAAAAGCTCATGGGAGTTAGCTCTAGCTTTACCACCAGCCCTCATTCTATATTTGAGCAAGTGTAGGAGCATAGAGGAGGTGACTCTGCCCTGATGTAGAAATTATATCATTTGGAGAGGTTATTTAATTAGTCGGAGTGGTAGCATCACCAGTAGTTTACATGGGAAGTTCAAATGTTTGACAAACTTTTGGGTTTAGCAAGGCAGGCTACCTAGAGCCTCCTCCTTACCACTTTATTCAAAGGTCGAGGCTAACGAAGCTACAGGAAAGAGAGATGATGATAATCAAATGTCAGTAGAGTTTTAGGGGAGTGTTATTTATTTTTATTTTCAATTATTTTCTTTTGTAGTTTATCATTATAGAAATTTAGTTTGGAAGAGAGGGGGGGGGGGTGGAGGGTGGTTTGGAATTTGTTTATGTAGTAGTGCATTTTATATTACTTTTAGTGTTGTGAACATTTATAATGAAGTTTATTTTATATTTATGTGATTCATGTTATCTTGTGATATTGTACTCATATTATGGTATGTTCACTTAAGTAATTCTATTTAATTTAAGCTCTTATCATTAAAAACAATTAATTTATTAGGTCAGAATGCTTTCTTATAAATGAAGTTTGGAGTATGCTAATTCAAGAAATAATTAAACGCTAAGAAAATTCTTGAATTTGAATTAAATCTACTAATACTAATTTATTTGCTTAAATTAATATATCTTCTAAACTCAAGAAACCTAATTTAACACAATTAACTAAAATATAATTTATTTAACTAACATTCAAAATTGTATAGCTATCAATACATAAAAATTAAAATGAGACTAGCAACTTTTAAATTATAATACTAAAAATAAATATCGAGAAAGTTGAATCGATTTAACTAAAGAATATTTGGTTTTCAAAATAATTAATATAATTATTCAAAATAGCTATCCCAAAAAAGAAAAGATAAAGATAAAAAATGTGAATTGAGTACTTGGTTCTTATAATAAAAATTACAAAAAGAACAATTGAAAGTAGAATAAAGCTTGAGAATAAGTCTCAATAACAAAAATTAGTTCCCATAATCTTCTAAAAATAAAATTTTAAAAAATCTCATTGATACTTAGAGTATTATATTTAAGTTGATAAAATCTACATTATGATTATATGATGTATAAGTTGAAATTTTATATTTTTTATTAATTAAATAAATTTTAGTCAACTATGCATGTTAAGCACTTATAAAACTTGAATCAGAATAATATTGTTTATGTGCAAAATTATGATATTATTAAATCTTTAATCTCTATACTCAATACTCATAAGGTGATTTATTTGTGAATTCTATTTAACTTAATTTGCTAATCAATTAAATGATTATATTACTTGGTGATAAATATCTTTGAGCTTAAGGGATTTATTAAGTGAGAAAAACTTAAGAAAAATAAAAAAATAGGAGTTTAAATTTAGAGTTCTTCTATTATTTTTTACATAATCGTGTATTCCATGTGCAAGTTTTCCCCTAAAAAAATAATCAAAACTTTGGTAAGTATGTTGAAGTACCGCTAATGCTATGTACCAGTGCCATGGTGCTAAGGCCAGAATCCTACATAAATTTTTTCTTGAGTGCTCAATGCTTAGGTGCTGGGTGATCAGCACCACAACACTGGTTTCAACACCATAGTGCCCAGATATTATGCCACAGTACCATGACCAAGCTATGCCAAGCCAAGTGGATAGAGATAGATCAAGCTCTACAGCGCTATCATATTCAACATCGCACTGTTATTAAGGACCAACCTCTTAGATCAAAAGGTGGAGAAGATGAAGCCACAATACTTAGGAACCTAGAACTTTAGCGTTGTCACCTAGTGCCGTAGCACCAGTATTGAGTGTTGTAGCCCAGAGCCAATGTTGCAGTGCCATAACTACAAAGCAGTGGTACAGTGAACCCAATATGATTATTATTATGGGAAAAATTTGAATTCTTGGACAAGGAGGGGTTCTGAGAAGGAAATTTATATAAAGAAGATGCTAGAGTGTGAGGAAGGCCGAAGTTGTATTCCTTAAACATTTTTTTTTATTTAATTACATAAATTAAGTCCTTAGCGTGAAAAAAGTCATTATAAGATAGTTTATATGAGAGTTTGCGTTGTTTTGATGAATCATGACTATGATTCAAAGGTGATCTTGGATGATTTATCAATTCATCGGATTACCTCTTCTATCTCTTATCTTTTTATTTCAATATTTGTATTCTTAATTTATTTTATTGCAATGAAGAGTTCTATTCGGTTTTTTCATTTTCTCATGTTAGGCTAAGCGTTTTTCTTCCTAGAAAATTCTAAGTTTAATAAATCAACGTTGAATAAGGTTCAAGGATTTAAAACTTTTAAACAGTTGTTTGTGAAATTATGTTTTCATCTAGCATTTAGTAGTTATCATACTATTATTTAAAAAGTTGGGTGAATTTGAGATATCAACATAGTCCTTATTTGTACAAGAGATTTTACAACTTAAAATTAAGAAAATAGACATAATACTTTGCAATCAATGAGAAAATGTGCTTGTTTTATTTTTGAATTGCCTATGAGCAAAGACATATGACTTAGGGTTTTAAAAATTATAACTATTTTTTGTTATTGTTGGAGGCCTTAAACTATCAATATTTTTTTATATTAATTAAACCTAATTTATTATATTAACTTTATGAACACAGAATCCATAAAAAGTGTATCTCACATTTGAAATCTCGTTATTAGTAAAATCTAAAATTAAAATGTTCAAACCTTCAGTTACTTGGTAGAATTAGGGCTTGTTAGACTAGTTGCTTAAGTTTCAACTTGTTTAACTTCTTATTTCTGTTGGATTATATAGGACTCAAATCCATATATTGCTTGCACAATATGAGCACTTACAAGAGTCGGTGCTGGATTGTCTCAATATACATAAAAGATTCATGATCGAAGTAATGGATTTATGAATCAAGATTTGATAGATCTTTCTTGAGGACCAATGTGCATTGTGAATATGTGGCCAATTTAATAGTTGGAAGCTTCTCACAAGCTCTTGTCTAAAGTAAGAAAGATTAAAACTTCTGTGTTTGTGATAAAAGAAAGATAAATTTAGAAGATGTGATCTATTTCTATAAAATTCTTTAAGAAATAGTGCAGTTATAATATGCATAAAAGAGAAGTTGTGTTTAATTGTGATTATTTGATACCATTACTAATCATAGAATAATGACACATTTCATATAACATTGCTGAACTTAAATGAATAAAATATATGATAAATTTGATTCATTTACTCTAACACATAAATGCATTCAACTATAATAAAATACTCCAGTAGAGCAAAAAAGAAAGTAGATAGTGTAGTGGTCATTAAGATAAATCTTAGAGTGATAATCGAGGTTCAAAATGTTATTGAATCTTCACATCCAAAAAGAAAAAGAAATATTAGATTTTGGCATTCTGATGAATTATATTGAGCAAGTGATAAATTTAATGACGCTAATGGTGCTTATGACAGAGTTAATAATATTTTTCATGAGTTTAGTGACGATACAGATACAAAAACATTTAAATTGAATGAGTTCTTGTTGCTCGTTTGATGTATCAGTATAATATATGCACGTAATTATCAATTTATTTCTTTTACTTCTTGTATTTTTAGATTTCATTTATTATATTTCCAACTTTTGATTCTCATATTTTCTTCTTTTTTACATAATTTCTTCTTTTGCTTTTTATACTTCGTGTATATAACCTTGCATCATTTTTTAAAATTTAATATATTTAATTATTTTGATTTTTTTTATTAATTTAATTACTCTTCTTATAGGTAGCTCCAGTTAGTGGTGATGTGCATGCTTCTCATAGATCCATCATGAGCATCATCAAGTGTAATAAAGTGATTTTTTTTGTGCACTACCTATCATACACCACACTAGTGCCTATCACTATGATCTCAATGCCCAATTCAGTCTAACGCATTGTTTCACTTGCATGGTTAATAGCTTACCTCTCCCCATTATTTCTCTTGTCCACTTTATTCAATGCTTACCAACCCCAGTAGACTGTAGCACAACCACCACCCTTATTCTAACCAAGTCCATCTGCTCTTGTTGAAACTGGTGTGCCAAACACCGGATGACATACATATATTATGGAGATAGATAAGTCACTTGGAGCAAATCAATTGCACTCAATTTCTTATTTGATTATATAGTTGTCTATACTTCTTTTTTTCTTGTATGCTTAATCATTCTAAGCAGGTGATTCATAAGATCAGGGACATCATCAAAAGCAAATATGATGCTCCTTATTCTGAAAAGGGCTTATGACTAAAGTATGGGATATATGGTTCAAAGATTTCAAGGTAAACTCTAAATCTATAAAAATACTAAGTTTTATAAATATCCACCTAATTGATGTATTTCATGGTGTAGAAAGAGTTTTTGTGGTTGTTTGAACAATATTAGTGGATTAGACAAAACTTTGAGATTGGGGCGACCATCTGCTTACAAGATATATTCGCAAACATACACAACTTAAGATAAAGGCCCCTCTAGTTTGAGAAAGATGTATAGGTTTTGTTACATGGATCTTAGGCCTCCTTGATTATGTTCAGAAAGGAAACATGCTAAGGAGACCCAGGCTACAAACTGTGGGGTGCATGAGTAGATCCTTACACATTAGAGGCTCAATTTTGTAAGTATAAGAGGTGGATTATAAGATTGTCTTAGTACAATAGATTTTAATGTTTAATTATTTCTTACTAAAAAAATTATATATTGGCAAAAACAAGTACTTAGATGAGAGCCTATCATCATTAACATGCATAGTTAGGCATATCTACATCAAAGAGACTAGCGATGCATCGATGCCAAGTTCAGGGAGTATACATAAGTGAAATAATAATTTTTATATTGTTGTAAGTTTTTTATAATTTTAATTTGTCGTTGATCACCCATAAAATTTTTTTGTGAGATGAGTAATTGCTCCTTAAGTGTGTTTAGAACCATAGCTAAAGAGGAGATAGTAATTCTAGTTGCTGGCTAGAATATTCAAAATTTCACATCTAGAGGGAAGCCTTTGAAGGGAAGAAGAAACGAAAATTCTATGACCTAGGATATCTAGGGTTCACATACAATGCGTGATGCTCCTTCTCTGACAAGAGCCCACATTATTGATGAAATTTTTTGCATACATGTCACGACCTTTGTTGGGTAATGTGGAGACCCGGTCCATATTAATTTAATTAGGTTCCTAATTAAGAATCCCACCTACCGCTCACCTACCTTCCCACCTATCTCTCACCTACCACATCCCATCTGCCACTCATCTACCTCCCACCTACCACTCTCCTGGTTTCTATAATAGCCTCTTTTGGCTTAAAGATGAAAGTCAAGCCAGGCCAAGCCAATTCCTCTAAGAGAGAAAGAGAGGAAGAGAGAGAGAGAGAGAGGAAGGGAGAGAAGAAAGTGGAGATTTTCTTGTAAACGTCGAGCTGCTCGACAGTGTAATTCCTCAAATAAATAAAATCCTCTGCAGTTTTGTGCACATAGGCGAATTTGTCGAACCACATAAATCTGTGTGTCTCTCTGGTTTTTATTTTTTTGAAATTTTCTCGTTCCATTTTTCACTTTATTGTTGTCATTTTTTCACAACAATTGGTATCAGATGTGAAGTGATGCATCGGGGATCGAGAAGTTCAATGACATAGATGTTGCTTAATGTAGGATGCAGATAGAGGACTACCTCTATGGGAAAAAATTTCATCTTCCGTTTCTGGGAAAGTGACTGGAAAAGATGGACTAGGAGAAATGGAATCTGTTGGATCAATAGGTTCTAGGGTATATACGATTAACCCTATTGAGATCGGTTGCACACAGCTGCATCAAGGAAAAGACTACTGCAAATCTCATGGTGGCTTTATCAAGTTTGTATGAAAAGTCATCAGTGAATAACAAAGTGCAATTAATGAAAAAATTATTCAACTTGAAGATGGCGGAAGGTGTGTCTGTTGCTTAACACCTGAATGATTTCAACACTATCACAAATCAATTGTCGTCTGTTGAAATTAATTTTGATGATGAGATATGTGCATTGATATTGTTGATTTCACTGTTAAATAGTTGGGAAGCCATGAGGATGACAGTTAGAAGTTCTGCAGGTAAATTTAAATTAAAATATAATGATATTCGTGATTTGATTTTGGTTGAAGAGGTGTGCAGGAAAAATTATGGCGACACCTCGAGTTCGAGTTCGACACTGATTGTTGATACCAGAGAGAGATCACAAGATAGAAACTCAAATAGAGGAAGATCAAAATCAAAGTCTTATCAGCAGGCAACTTATTGGAATTGTGGCAAGACTGGCTACAAAAAAAGGAATTGCAGGAATTCTAAGAAGAAGAAGAATGATGGTGCTAATGTTATAACTGAAGAAATATTGGATGTACTATTGTTGGCAGTTGACAGTTCTATCAATGACTAGATACTAGATTCAAGGGCTTCCTTCCATACATCTTCCCACCAGGAGTTAATGCAAAATTATGTTGCAGGCGACTTTGGGAAGATTCATCTGGCTGATGAAAAAGCTATGGAAGTGGTGGGGATGGGAGAGGTTGATATTGCACTCCATAAAAAGAGTAAATGAACTTTGCAAAAAGTCAGACACATTCATGAGTTGAAGAAAAACCTCATCTCTGTTGAGCAGCTCAATGAAGGTGGTCATTCTCAGATAGCACCTGGAAGGTTACCAAAGGAGTATTAGTGCCTGCTCGGGGTAAGAAAACTAACACACTATATATGACTACTGGTTTACTCAACACAGTTCCTACTATAAGTGCAGAAAACACAAGAGATCTGTGACATTGCTGGCTTGGACACATGAGTTAGAGGTGCATTATGGGGAAGCAGAAGAAAGTTAATTTCTTGATGACTCGGCCCGCAATAACGCAGTAATTTTTGCTTCCAAAAGATGGAAAAAAACTTGACCCAATTTATAAATAGTGGCTAGTGTATAAAATTAAAATGTTGTAAAATTTTTGAAAATATTTTACACACTGGGGGTACTATGCAAGTATACGTATCGTTTCAAGTAATATAGGGTTTTCTTTTATAACCCCAGTATCGATCCCACAGAGAAGCGAGGTAAGCAATCCTTTAGGCAAATTCCAATCTATTTCTATAAGGCCTAAATTTGGTATTTCAATTAAAATGGTTTTTTTAATAACTAATACTAAAAGTTATTAAATAAAAAGATAACTTATGGATAAATTGGTTTGGAGAATTTTGAGATGTTAAAGACTACCTTTCTCTTGCAATTACATAGATAATGTGTAGGAAAGAAATGCTTAGAATTTTATATAGAAGTACCAAATAGAAGCAATCATATTTTTACCCATTGGTCCAGGTGTAAAGAACATTGGCTAATCTATAGATCAGTTCAAGATGTTTTATTAGTAGAATGGGTTCATCTAGGCTCACACTACTAGAAGTTCAAGGGTAACTATGGTCGGCCCTACTAGTGACCCCTTCCCTTTCTATAGACCAAATTATTAGAATTTAGTCTGTCACTCTAAAAACTAATCAATTCTGCACCCAATAAACAATATCTCCCTATTTATTTGCACTTCACCATGAATAACCCGCATATAGCCTTCGATTACCTAAAGATTCATGTGATATCTACTAGTTAAGAACTAATCTCCAATTAGGTCTAGAATTCTTCAACAGATTTTAACAATAAAAGTGATCAATTTGTAAAGTAAATGAAGATCAGGTATGAATATCATCACCATAATTTAATAAGAGAATATCTAAGTAAATCTTAATTCCTAAACATGCATCTATTTCATTACAAAATAAAAGTAAATGAAAATAATGGCATAAGAAGTGAAATAATTGATAGAATTATGTAATAAATTAAATGCCAATAAGGAACTTATTTCATTAGTATTCTATTATATTTATGCAACTATCTGTCACCTAGAAGCATTTAATAGATAATTCTATCATAAAAATGATTTTCCTACACATGCCACTACTTCATATTAAAAGAAAGAGTAAAGAAAATCACTTACGAAGCATGAATAAATCACGACAGAAAACTCGGTTTAAAATAAAGAAAATCCACTAGAAAGTGTTTAAAACAATTACAAGAGAATGAAGAACACAATACTTAGCTTTTTCCTTCTTAAGAAAAGAAGAAGATCTCTCCGCCAAAGTCTCCCACCGATCCATGCGCCGCTCGTATATTCCTTACATAAATATCTCAAAATCCCTCACCAATCTCTCCATAAGATGTAGAAATCTATATCTTCATGACTCTAAAAAGACTAAGGGGGGAGAGAGAGAGAGAGAGAGACGCAAGAGAGAGGCCATTTTTCCTGTAGAAATATCTCCTATTTATAGAGCTCTAAAAATGGCCAAGGGTTGCTTAAGGCACCTCTTCAAAAGTAGTCCACATTCATTGAATCTTTTAGAAACCGACTCTGGCACCTAGGCACCGAGATCTGGCGCCTAGGCTCCTGTGACCAAGTCTTCACACCCCTTTACTTTAAGTCACACCTCTTCGCTATTAAAACTGTTCCAATGTGTCTAGATACATTGTATCACATGTCCTATATATTAGGAGTAACTTCCTGTCTTATAGAAGGTCTAGAAACTACTTAACACAGTCAAAATAACTCCCAAAGTTGTCAAAAATCTGTCCAATAACTGCTTTTGGATGATTCTGGCGCCTAGGCCTTGATTCTGGCTCCTAGGCTCCATTTTCTCGTCGTAATCAGGTTTGGCACCTTGGCGCCACCCAGTGCGCAGCTCCACTATTTTGCTCCGTTTGGCTCCGTTTCAATTCCGTTTCGATCCATTTCAGTTGTGTTGCGTTCCTAACATCTTCACCTACAATATAGACATAAAAAAACCTTTCTTAAAAGTATAATTTTATTTAAAAACATGTGAGAAATATAAAAGATATTAAACATAGAAAGACATATCAATATGTGCTAAGTAAAAATTTTCTTCTTTGCTCATTTTTTGCTTAAAATTGCATAATTTTGCTTGATTTTCTCTAAAATCTTATTTTTATACTTGAAGACAAAAATATGCAAAATTCCTTCCTTTAAAGTGTAATATCTTTAAAAATGTGCATAAAGTTAGCATGAAATCTACACTAAAATAGGTACTTTTTAAAGTGGATCAAATTCCCCCAAACTTAAACGTTACTTGTCCTCAAGTAACACTATAATCATGTAAAAACAAATAAGCAAATCATGTGTATGAGTTTCTTTAGGAGTTTCTAAAATTTTATTCTAGAAATGTAGTAGTCCAATTTAGAAAAAATTTTAGTAAATGAGACCAATTTAAAGTTTAGAAATCTCTTAGATGAAAGAGTATGAAAATATATGTTGTTATCTAATTCAGAAATACTTGTAGATTTTTTAAAATATAGAGGTTAGACATTTTTATTTTCTTTACTTAAAAATCTTTATTAAAAATAATTATACTAACTATATTATATTTTTAAGCTTAAATTTTTCTCAAATCTTATACTTTAAAAAGCTCAGGTGCAGAACCAATTTTGATTAGGCCCTTTAATCCTCAAGTTTCTCCTTCCTTTTTCACATACTATACTTTTCTTTTCTTTTCTTTTTCTTTTTCTTTTTTCTTTTTCTCCAATTTTGTTTTCTCTTCTTTTTTTTTTCTTTTTTTTAGGCAAGGATTACTATATCTGGATAGGCCTTTAATAATTTTGAATTCCACCCTTCCTTTCCTAAAGCATAAGGTAGATATATATCTTTTACTTAGAAATATAATAACAGTTTTGAAAATTATTTTTTAATAAATAAAATTTAAATATTGAAAACAAAAGTCTAATCCTTCTATTTTTCTAAAAATATAACTTTTCTTACTAAAGATAGTTACACGGTTTTTATCATTTCTTCACCAAGAAAAATTTAACTTTATATTTTTCATCACTACTATAAATTTTAACTAAATTCTCTTACTCATTTCTATATTCAAAATTTTATTTCCCTAATATAACTTCATACACATAATTATTTTTCAATAAAAAATTAAATTTATTTATAGCATTTTTTAGGACAAATAAAATTTAAGTTTTTGAAAATTGTTTTTCATTCCCCCCGAACTTGAATTTTAAAATATTTTGCAATTAATTCCATAAAATGTAGGAGGAAGAAAAAATAAAAGTTAAATTTACTAACTACTTCAACATCCTATCAAATTCATATACATGCATAATCAAGATAGAATGATTGCAAAAGAAAATAAATCTAGCCTAAAACATGTTTGTTATAATACTAAACTTAAAGGAAGTATATTAACTTTAAAATATATTTGTCTTCCTATCTTTAAACTTGAATTTGAACATTTATAACATTCGGCACAGAAAATATAAGTAGGAAGAAAATTAGTTCCGAAATTATATCTACCACAAATGTTTGTTAAAAACATCTACATGTATTCATCTCGACATAACAATTTACAATAGAATGTAAATGTAAACTAAACATGCTAGAATAAAATTAAACTAAAGAAAAGTCAAATAAACAGGACATGTATCGGCATAGGAATATATATTTAAGTGTTATTCAAATCTCTAAATTGTTGTAACACAAACACAAACACAAACACAAACACACAAACTAAAATACCTAGACTCGCAGATTCATAATGAAACATCAACTGAGGTTAATTTGATCTCCTTTCTACTCACATTTCCCCTCCTTACTTTCAATTTCTAGCGGAAGAAACTACAATAATATTGATAATTTGGTAAATAAAAATAGTGTAATTCATTCATATGTTGTTCATTAAGCAATTTCATGACCTTACTTAGTAAAAATAAAGTTAGATAATAAAGTTGAAATGGAGTGGTTCAAGTCTAAACTCTACATGCTTCAAGGTAATGCTCAGCTCCGGTTGATAACTAAGTTATAATAGACTCGTCAGTCTGCTACTTCCAGAAGTCATATACAAATTTAGTTAAGACCAAGGCATAACCTCACAATATTAATCTAATCTGCACTAAAGCAAACACAAAACAACACTAAAAATCATGACTCTCAAGCACACTAAATCAATGCACACTGATAACTATGGGTTGCCTCCCATAAAGCGCTTGGTTTTAACGTCACAGGCCTGACAAATGTTTCCTCCTAGATTAAAATTCCAATTAAGTAATCCTCGATCAATTGCCCAATCATTTCCAGATCCATGGATTCCTATAAAATCCTCAAATTTTAATTTTTCATTCAGCACTTCATTTTCAGTTTGATTTATATCATTGTTCCTCATATTTCTTTCTAGATCCAATATTCTTCTATTGATTTTCTGAATTTACATATTAATATCATCCTTAAAATTTATAAGAAATGGATTTTTATAAGATACTTCAATATCTCCCAAATTTTGGATCGGATTCTCTTTAGATAATTCATATTCTGGATCAATATCTTCTATGTTACTCTTCTATTTCAAATTATCTTCCAATTCTTCCCCTTTATAATTATTAAATGATGGAGGATCTATCTTAGTTCAGGAAATAGGTTTTTCAAATTCCTTAGGAATTTATTCCAATGGTCTTTCAATATCCTTATTCTTTTTTCTCAACTCAAATTTCTTTTAAAATTTATCCTCAAATTCTCTTCCAAGTCTTAGTTCAATAATTTTATCATGTTCATAATTCAATTCAAGTTTTTCTTGTGATTGAGTCGCATCTAAAGATATAAAGACTGGATGTGTAGATGAATTCCCTAAATAGGTAGGCTTTAAAATTGTATGGGTTACATTCATCTTATGTTCATGAGATTTTTCAACAAATGGAATTAAAAGTTTACTATTTTTGGTAGCGTCCATCATTTTACACCTCTCATGAACATACATACAGTCTTCTTTAAATAACATTTTTGAATCATCTTGAACATCCATTTCAATCTCATCTGTTAACTTACTCATAAAACTTTTCTTGGAAATGGTCTTTACTTAGATAATCAATTTCATCTATCCAAAAATAATCATCATTTTTTCTCTCAGCTGGATATTTCATAGTCTTTAATACATCAAAATTGACTTTCTGGTCATTAATATTCATAATCAACTCTCCTTTTTGCACATCTATCATAGCTTGTCCATGTCGGCGTATAAAAATTTTTAAATATATGTTTTAGTTGGGGTTGCCCATTAGAAGCTGTCAGTCGCTGGAATCAAAATCTCATCGCCCGCTTCGGAAAGACAGTTTTAATTTAATTATAATTTAGTTTAGAAAAATATGGATTCAAACTAATCTCATATTTTTCAAAGTTCAAATGAAAGAGCACTATACCTCGAGCTTTGTATATATCCCGAAGGATGAACACAAAACTCGAGGATGAGGCTCAATCAAATGAATTAAGGAAAAAGTATGACATCCGTTTGGTCTGCGAAACCTGTATGTTTGCCAACAATTTCCCCCATTTAATATAAGAGGATTAAATGGGTTTTATATTAATCTAGGGTCTTTTAGGTTTCCTATAAGGGCAAGCCCCTATAGTTAATTACATCTTAGACAACCGAAGTCACCTAAGAAAACTCTTGATAAAGATCAGAAAATAATTACATTCATGACTTCCAAAGGTAAGGATTTCTTTCAACGAAATGTGATTATCGGAATTCAATAGGTGAATAGTTCAAATTTCAGAACATTTTATTTTATCAAAGTCCAAAGGAAAAGAAGTCTAGGGGAAGAACACAGATTCGAGAAGAATCCTGGTGTTTTCCCAAGTTATCCTATGGTTTGGTTTAAATTTAGGACAAGATTTAATTTATATTTCATCCTGCCAATTTTATTATTTAGGGCTTACATTCATTTGATGTCGATCATATGAATAGCCTGGAAGATGTGAGGGTTTATGTCATATCGGGATGACAACCTCGGAAACCTAGACGAGTTAGGTCTTATAATGCACCGGGTGCAAAAGCCTAAAAGATGAGATGAGGTGTTACTTTGCAATGGGCAAATACCTCGAAGTCCTATAGCTAGTTGCTTATTTGAACTAAGGAACTGTTTTGTTGAAGAAGATGGCCATGCTACCCACTATGCTCCAAGCTCCTTTGTCGTTGCAGAGGTTTAGTTTTAGAAGGTGAAAATCAGAAGATGAGAGAAGTGTTTTGGTTTAGAGAAGTCTTAGAATCCAAATATTTTAGTACTTTAATTAAAACAAATCTTAAAGTTGATTAAACATAACCGATTAAGATCCCACGGTTCCGTCATCCCAGCACTATTATTTTCATCGGATTCACTTAGTCCAAATGAATTTGCTAAACTCAACTGAATGAGTTCCACACTTCCATTTAGACCGTGGGAAATACCGTTAGCAACATGTGGGTTACATCATCTGAGGTATTCACGATCATCCAACGAGACGTTTTAATTTAGTTGTAGTTGTAGTTTTGTTGTTCTGTTTGTGATTAAATTTTGAATTGTTTTATATTTTGAATGTTGTGGCGGTGAATTTTATCTTTTTGTGACTTTTAATTTAATTTTGGGTTTCAGTTTTGTGGCTATCCTAAAGGTTTTAGTTTTCATGCAGGGTGACATTCTTATTTAACATGCAAGAGAAGTAAAGTAGTACAGGTAAGTAAATTGCATTAAAATAAAAATGTACCTGGTAGGGTCTTCTCGTCATTCCCAGCTGAAACTTTAGTATTGCATTGCATGTATGTGTTTATAATTTTGCAGAAATTAAAACATGCCAGAAAATAGGAAGACGTAGGGCTAACAAGCAGTAACTACTCAATCCTATGATGTCTATGTAAAGATTCTGGTTGTCTACCAAGTCCTATGATGTCTATGTGAATTTCTATGTTGTGTTTCAATGAACTTTGTTAATTTAATTGAGGATGGTTTCGTTAAGCAGACATATTAAGTTTAATATACCTCTGAGGTATCCAAAAGGTCAGAGAAGGATGCAGGTCCATGCTTCCCTCTCACAACCTGGTGAAAAGTCTCGGGCTTGTTGACCTCATTTTTGATGAGGTCTTCTCTTCCTCTCTTTAGTACTTAGGATCTAGCCTTAGACTTTTCCTTTGACTATCTTAGAGGACTAGAATTGGGACCCACCTTCTAGAATTTCAAACCACTTCTTAACTCCCCGCAAACTCCACAAACTTGATCGTAGACCCCTAATCACCTAGAGGGTTGAAATCAAATGTGGAAGTTTAAAGGATGGGTTCCTATAGGACTCTTTGGCCTTGGGATCGCCTCACAGGTGGCTCGAGTTCAGTGAAGGGGCTGACTTACACACACACTACACTCATACACTACACTTTCACACACCTCCTAAAACCACACCCATACCTAACTCGATTTCTCGACTCATGAAAGTGACCCACATGGATGGTCCTTAACCCCTAAGCCCTTGGCTAAGAGGTTAGGAACAACATGGTGGATGCTTCAAATGAGTCCCTTCATGGCTCATGTGGGCTTGATATGGCTTCATGGCTCAACCAAAATGATTTCACTTCACTTATATTCACCCAATCTTCAATTTTCCAAATTTTCAATTTTCGACCCAGGGACCACATCACTGCTTACCCGAAGCCTCGAAATTACCCAAATTTTTCAAAATTTCCAAATCACCAAAAATCCCCCAAAATCAATTCCAAACATTTCCACATCACTCAAATTGACCATCCATACCCAAAAATATCAAAAATTCCAAGAAAACCTCCTAATACCCTCCAAATACCCAAAATACCCCCCTTGACCCAAAAATCCAGAAATTCAGAAAATTCTCAGAAAATTCCAGAAAATCCCAAATATTCCCAATTTTATTTTGTTCAACTACACCATGGGCCAATTTTGTCAATTTACCCCACTTTTATCAAAACCCCCAATTTGACCCATTTTAACCCAAAGTGAACCCAATGTCAAACCAAACCTATCCAATTGACCCAAATTTTGGTCCAATTCAATTCTAAACTTCAATTCAACATTCCCAACACAAATCTAGACCAAATCCAAGTCCAATTTGATTGACATTTGGATCCAATTTCACTTTTGGCCTTAAAGCCCAATTTGGACCCATGACCCAAACCTAACCCAAACTCACCCAATTCAACTCCAATTAACCCCAAATCTTTTCTAAATCTTCCTTAGCATCCCCACAAGCAAAACACTAACATGATTTGCCCAAAATTTAGACCCAAACCCCACTCAAATTCAACCCAAAGCTAAAAGGCCCAATTTTGACCTAAACCCAAACCTAACCCAAATGAGCCCAAACCCCAAAATCAAAGCCCAATCAAAGTCAAAATCTCTTTGAAACACTCCCATAAACATTCCTCAACATTAATTTTACATCAATTTCAACCCTAACCCAACATTGGCCCAACTTGGCCCACTTGGACCTATATTGGCCCATTCACCAAAAGAACCCAAATTCAACCCAATTCAAACCCAAATCACCCCCAATTTGCTTCAAGTCACTCATGACACATCCATGAGCTAAACCAAACAATTATTTGGCCCAAGCCTTTACCAAAATTTCATCCCAAAATCCATTTTAAAATTCAAAAGCCCACTTTCCTTAAACCATTTTAAAAGCCCATCTAAAACCATTTCAAAAAGCCCAAAATCTACCCTAAAGCCCACATGACATCTCCACTTGCCATCCACTTAATAAAAGCCATTCCCTAAGTCCTAAATTCATCATCAAATCATTCCAAATCAAGTTTCATACAAATTTCCATCAAATTACCAAAAATTCCTAAAATCTATTTCCATGAAATTGACTCCACTTTTCCCAAGCCAAAGGTGAGCCATGCAAGCCATGGACAAGCCACATGAAGCCATGGAAGGCTTGACATGTGATCAAGCCATTAATGGCAAAAGGAGGGCCCCCTTTCCTAATCCTTCTTAAACCCTTTTTTACCTTAAGCATGTCACACACTAAACCATGCTTAGCCACCTCATCATGGATGGAGACCACACCATTCTCTCTTGGCTGACCCAAGTGATCCTTTTCGACCCAAGACCAGGCCTTGGGTGGTGAACCTAGCCCAAAACCATGGGTTGACTCATTTGAACCCAAAATGGTCTTCCCCCCATTCCATTTCAATCCAAGCTCTTTACACATTGCATTTGCCGATCGCTTGCACCAAGTCCCGACCACGACCCACCCGACCTCGAGGGTGACCCATGCTGGCCGGCCGGCCACCGGGCCGCCGGAAAACACCATGGCCGAGAGCTCACATGTGAGCCAACCTTGGAATTCTCCCTTGCTGAGTCGCCCCATCCCCGAGTGGCCATTGTAGCATGTTCTTCTCTTGCCAAGAGCAGTCGATCCCAAGCCCTAACTCTCCACAGGAGGCCCTCCACCCTCTCCTATTTAAACACCACCCCTCTCGGCCATTAGAGGTGCTGAAACAAACCTTAAGGAAACTACGCAAAATTGTTCCGGACTACTCTCCATACACGAGCACTTGATCCCCACTGAAATCCCCCTGCCATTTCTTCTCTGCGAGCTCGATTTCGAGTTGAAATCCAAGCCCAAAACCAGGACACTTCTCCACAGTGAGCCAATCCCCAAATTGATTGGTTCTACACCTTCACCGGACCAAGGGAAGGTGTCCACCAGATAAAAGCCCCATCTCCGAGGCCACCTAGTTGCTCCGGCTTCAAGCTTTGTGATCGGGCGTGGTCGAAATCCCACCTGAGCGATTCACCGGACTGGAGACTTCATCCGGAGCTTGCTTGGGATCCAATCGAAGGTGAAACAACCCTCAGATTGAAGCCACACTTCTCTGAGCAAAGGTATGGCCTCACTCTTCTTCCCGAGCTTCTGAACATTCTCCATTTTTATTGTGCAAATTTCATCCCACATAAACCGTATGGATGTGTTCGTCTTCTCAAGACGAATCCATAGAGCATAAGAACATGAAAATCCATTGAGTATCGAGTGAGATCTTAAGGATTTAGTGTGGACGGCTCTCGGGTGAGGACGCTCGGGGACGATGAACGGATGTCGTCCATTCAATACATGCGCGGACGGACGGCTCAGATGGCGTCGGACCAAGAGACGGTACGTGAACCGCGGGGCCCGGGCTGCTGACTCAAGCGGCGGCGTCGAATGGGAGCGCGACGCGTATGCGTTCGGAGATGCCGAGGATGACGCGGCGCCAACTCGGATAAATAGAAAATTAGGGGTATTTTCTATTTATTTAATTCCCTAAACTTGGAAAATTCATAACTTCGTGTAGAAAAATCAAAAAAATAAAATAAAAATACCCTCTTGCTCAGTGAATAGAGGAAAATAATGTGGAAAAGAAATTATTTAATTTCATCAAGTATTTTATTTTTAATAATTTATTTACTCTCTGCATATTTTTAATTCTCCATGCATGTATACAATTCACCATGGCATGAGACCATAGGGCTTTTGAAGCCTCTGAATTTGGGAACATTCCCTGAATTTTCCAAAGTCAGAGGCCATCCCTATGAAAAGTTATTGATTTTTCAAGTTCATGTTACTATTTTGAGTATTTTAATTCATATAATTAGCATGTTGTGAAATAAATTCTAGGAAAATTTGGTGATTTCCCTTATGACAAGAGGACCCTAGGAAAAATAGCTTTTGAATTAATTCACTTGAAATAACCCTAATTGGCCTAAACACGCAAAATAACTCCCTAATTAATTAGAGCTAACCATACATCAAATTGACTTGAAATCAATTCTCCACTGACCTTTAGGATCAGAGGAACCCACCATAAAAATTTGAGGTCAATTGGACTTGGTTAGCCCTACTAATTGGGTTGATTAAGCCATTTAGCCATTTTAAACTTTAAAAATTCATAACTTTCAAAATACCTTTCAAAAATTCCCCAAATTGGTTTTGAAGCCTCTCTAATATTAGGGGAATTTAAAAAAATTAAAATTTCAATTTTCTAAAAAAGTTGATTTTTAATATTATTTTAATATTTTTAATAATTAAAAAATAATAAAAATCACAAAAATAATAAAATTCACCAAAATGTCACATTTTGAATTTTAATCACTTAGGAACAAACCCCATATTTTTCTTAGGTCTATTTAGTGAGATATTAAATTTTAAAGCCCTAAGGTAATTTTAAAATTAAAAAAATGTATTTTCTAGCATTTCCACTAAAATAATTCTAATAAATCAAAGAAAAATCAGAAAATTGTAAAAATTGATTCTCTGATTTCCTTGATATTAGAGAGATTTTTGAAAAATATAAAATTCATTTTTCAACATTTATTTTATTTTTAAATTAATTAACACTCCAAAACTTAAAATAATTATAATAAAAATAATATAAATCAAAAAATCACCAAAATTGCTCCAAGTGGTCCTCTAGTCATTAGAAATGTCCCAGAATTTTCTTAAGGACAGAAACTTTCCCTTGGTCATGTTGTTAAATTTTTCTTGGAAATCTCTATTTTCTACCAAAAATAATTATATAAATAAATTAAATACAGAAAAATCACATTTTCTCCTCTCATGTCTTTATTGACATATGAGTGAAGTCACATAAAAATTTCAAGTTCATTTGAGTTCAATTTAATGAGTTATGAAATTATTAAGCTTAAAGGGTAAAGTGGTAATTAAAATTTTAATCCTTAATTAAAACTTTAGGTTTAATAAAAAATTAACAAGTAAAACATTTGATCCTAATTTGATTTGGATGATTGAAATTTAAATAATTAAAGGGTAGAAATCCATTAAGCAATTCAAAATAATTAAACCTTAATTAAATAATTGATTAAATTTGGAAGAATAATAAAATTGGAATTATTAAAATAGGGATATTATTAGGAGGAGATTTATTCTTTAATTTAAAAATCCCTAAATTAATTATCTCATTAATATTTAATTCTTAATTAAAATGATAACTCAAATTTAAAATATTAAAAGACTTAATCATTAAACTAAAGTTAAATTATTAAACTCTTTTAAAGTGTCGATTAAAATTAAAAATAAAATTAAATTAAAAAATTAAATTAAATTAAGTAAATTAAATTGAATTAAATTAAATTAAATTAAATTAAAATTAAAAGTTAAATCAAATTAAAGATTAAATTAAATGAATAAATTAAATTAAATTAAATTAAATTAAATTAAATTAAATTAAATTAAATTAAATTAAATTAAATTAAATTAAATTAAATCAAATTAAATTAAAATTAAATCAAATCAAAATAAATTAAGTTAAACCAAACTAAATTGAATAGAATTAAAATTAAATTAAATTAAATTAAATTGAATTGAATTAAATATAGCATCACCAAAGACATAAAGAATTCAAAATAAATCTAAAATAACTTGAACACTATTCCAAATTTAAACCCATTAATTAAAGTTAAACTAAATCACAAACCATTTGAACACCAATTTGCCCTCGAAAGCTTTAGTTGCTATAATTCCTAAACAGAATATTAAATGAAATGTTACTTCACTTATAGGATATTCGAATGTCATAGTTCATTGAGCAAAGATAACAACAAAACTTGAATTCCGGACAATTAATTCATTTGTGTAATTAAGTTCATTTGGACTTAAAACAATCCTAGAAATATTGAAAAGATGTTTAAGATTTGTCTTAAGCACTTCCTCGATATGATAGGATGTTCATAAGAACGATTGAACTTAATTATTCTTTGATGAAGAAAATCATCCTCGAACCAAAACACAAGGAACCTAGACGTCATAAGAAATGACTAGCTATAGGATTAGGAATTTGGTAGAAAACCATAACCCTTACCTTAGCTTTACTAGGAACTTGCTTAAATATTCTAATTGTGTTTTAAGTGCGGCTCGGGATGACGGGAAGACCCCAGAGTACGCTTTTGTTTTATTGCAATTTATTTTCTTGCAATTTACATTATTGCAATTTATTTAACTGCATTGCACTTACTTTTCTTGCATGATAAACAAGCGTTGCATGAAAACCCACACCTTTAGGATAGTCCCTAAAGCTGAAACCGAAACTAAGTTAAAAGTCATTACAAGATAAAATTCACCGCCACGATATTTCAAAATATAAAACAACTCAAAATTTAATCACAAACAGAACACAAAACTACAATTACAACTAAATTAAAACGTCTCTTGTTGGATGATCGGGAATTCCTCGGATGATGTAACCTACGTGTTGCTTAACGGGATTTCCCACGGTCCAAATGAAAGTGTGGAACTCATTCGATTGAGATTAGCAAATTCATACGGACTAAGTGAATCCGATAAAAATAATGATGTCGGAAGGATGGAACCGTGGGATCTTAACCGGTGTCGTTATAATCAACTTTAAGATTTGTTTTAATTAAAATATTGAAAACGCTTGGAAATTAAGATTTTCTCTAAACCAAAACACTTTTCTCATCCACGATTTATGACTTCTAAAACTAAACCTCTGCAACAACAAGGAGCTCGGAGCATGGTGGGCGGCACGGCCATCGTCATCAGCAAAGCTCGAGTCTACTTCAGAAAACTTTCCTAGAATTAAATAACAAAGCCATAGGACTTCGAGGTAGTTTTCCTAGTGCAACATAAATCCTCAACTCTTCGTTAGACATTTACCTTGTAAATTAAGCCCTAACCGGTCTTAGGATTCCGAGGTAATCGTCTGATACGACAAAAACTCTCATATCTTCGAGGCTATTTGTATGATTTTACCATATAAATATAAGCCCTAATTAATTAAAATTGGCAAGATTAAAAAATTAAATAAACATTAGGACTTTCCTAAATCTAAGCGAAACAATAGGATAGTCGGGAAATTACGAAGTTCACTTCGAATCTGTGATTTCTCCTACCTTTCTTCCTTTGAATTCTCAAAACAAAATGTTCTAAACTTGATCCATTCCCTATTGAAATTCCAAAATTCAATCCTTTGAAAACTTAAACTTTGAAATTCTTGAGTGCAGAATTATTGATTATTATCGAGAGTTTTCTTAGGTGATTCCCGTCACTTAAGATGTAATTAACTATAGCGGCTTGCCCTTATAGGGAATTTTAAAGAACCCGAGTAATATAAACCCTGTTTAATACTTTCATATTAAGCGAGGGAATTTGTCGGCTTATAAAATTGGTTCGCGGACCAAACGGATGTCACAAATCTTCTAGTTTATTTAATCGAGCCCCACCATCGACGGTGTGTCTATCCTTAGGGATAGATACACGGTTCAGTGATGCGGTGCTCGTTTATATAAACTATTTGGGATGTGAGATCGGTTTAATCTCATATCTTAAAACCTTCAAATTTAAAATTATTTTCAAAATCAAATACTACTTTTCAAAATTATTTATTTAAACTAAATTAAGAATTCGCCGACATACTTCTGTTAGGCGACCCCCTTTCAAAAATAAAACACTCAACCTAAAAATATGCCGACAGGGCTCATTTAGACTTATTATGTTGCTTAACAAATCATCCTACCTATACCCTTATGCTTAATGAACACAGGTGTTCAGGGTAGGTTGGGGCAGATGGGTTTAGGTGTGGTTTGAATTTGGATTGGTGGCAATTGGTAATTTGATTTAGACTTGTGAGAGTGCTGTGAAGAGCTTGTGATTTTATTTATGGAAGATTTCTTTGAGTTTGTGTTTAAATTTGGTTTTTTTTTTTTTTTAGTTTGGGTTTAGTTTGAATTTGATTTTGTTCTTGGTTTGTTTTTGGAGCTAGGAACTTTGAGTTTGGAATGTGAATTGGGAAGGTTGTGTGGACATCGGGTAAAATTTAGGTTACTTCATGCATTCACTAAGCATAAAGGTATTCTTATTATGTTTTCTACACCAAGTTGTGATTTCCTAGGGTCTTTGTAAAGAGAAAAATAAACCATGCCTTAGGAGACCTATCCTAGGTTCGATTGCTATCGTGTTGGTATTGTATTGTGGTCGGGATTGTTGTTGTATGTTGTCTTTGTTGCATTATGTTATGTATGTGTTGTTATTGTTTTATTTTGTTTTTGTCTTGTGTTATTATTATTATTTATTTATGTGTTATGTTATTATTATATGTTATTTTATTGTTGTATTTATTTATTTACTATTTTATTATTGTTTATTTTGTTATGTGTTATCATTTTAGGTTATTATCGTTATTTATTATTTATGTGTTTTGTTATTTTTATTATGTGTTATTTAGAATTATTATCCTTTATTTGTAATTAAAATTATTATTATCTTTATTTTTATTTAATTTATTATCTTATTTAATTCATTGTGATTTATTTACTTTATTATCATTTATTTTTTAACTAATTGTTATTAATTTAATTTAATTAATTGATCGTTATTTACTTGTTTTATTTAATTAATTGTTATCAATTGTTATTTATTTATTTTATTTAACTGATTGTTATTAATTTATTTTATTTTACTTTAATTTATAATTACTTAATATTTATTTATTTAAATTATTATTTTTTGTTTTCTTTTAATTTATTTTATTATTTAATTTAATTTAATTAACTTAAATTATTTTATTTTATCTTATTTAATTTAATTTAATATTTTATTTACATTATTACTTTATTGAATTTAATTTGATTTAGTTTAATTTAATTTAATTTAATTTATTTAATTTATTTAATTTAATTTAATTTATTGTTAATTTACATTATTGTTTAATTTAATCTAATCTAATTTAATTTTTTTAATTAATTTAATTTAATTTCATTTATTATTTATTTACATTATTATTTAATTTAATTTAATTTAATTTAATTTATTATTTATTATTTAATTTAATTTAATTTAATATTTATTTATATAATTGTTTTCGGTTTATTTAATTAGTTATTATTTAATTTAATTTGTTTAATTTAATTATTATTTATTTTTTTATTTTTTTATTTTTTATTTTTGGTTTTATTTAATTTTAACTATTTAATTTCAATCTAATTTATTATTTATTTATATTATTTACATTATTTTCAAATTATGTATATATATATATATATATGTTATTTATTTTTATTATCCCTTATTTTATTATCTTTTAATATATTTAAATTATAAGTTATTTTTATTTTAATTTATTATTGTTATTATTTAGATGTATATTTAAATTTATTTTTTATATCATTTATTTATCATTTATATTATTATTTATTTAATTATAAAGCTTTTCATTTTCTCTCTCCTTGATTATTCTTTCATTTATTTTAAGTTAATATTGTTTTTATTAAGTTATAATCTATTAAATTTATTATTTACACATATATTTACATTTATATAATTTTGAAGAGGCATGACATTTTTATTTGATTATTTTTATTATTTATCTTGAATTTACAACTATTTTCAATTATTATAATTATTATTATTCTTTCTCATATTTTCATTATCTATTTTGAGTTTATGGTTATTTATTTTATTCTTATCACACTATTTTTATTACTTACATATTGTTATTATTAATTTAAATATATATAGTATTATTCTTTATTTAGTTATTTATGTTTTAGTAGTATTTATTTAAATTTATTATAGATTATTTTTATTATGTCACTTATTTATATATAATTTATTTACATTATTTTAAACATTATTTATTTAGTGTATTATAATTTATTTACAATATGTTTAACATTAATTTATATATTATTTAGTACATATAATATATTTACATTTATATTATTAATTTACATATGTATAATTTATGTAGTTATTTTATTTATATGTTATTTTATTATTATATGTTATTAAAAAAATTATTTCATTCCCTTTCATTTTATTTTATTCCTATTTTTATTTTCTTTTCTGTTTATGTTTATTTTCCTTTCTTTTAGCAGACGAGGAAGTAGGTGTTGTAACGGCGAAGCTGGAAGCAGTAGAGGTGATGACTCTCCTTGTCACGGAGCCAACTGATTTGACGGGGACAGTAGTCATCTTCACCTTCTTAGCAGAAGGGAAGTCTTCATGGGAGTTTAGATCGAACTCGGAAGATGGTTCTTGTACTTCGGGGGCGGCAACTTTCAGGACCACGAACGGGGCTTTTCCAAGCACGACTTCAAACTCACTGAAGCCGGCTCCAAACTGAATCAACGGTGTTGCGAGACGAGCCTCACGGGAAGAGGGCAAGTCGCAGGAGAAAGTCAGTGAAGGGGTTGACATTTCGATTGTCAAAAGAAACGTTCCAAAATTTAGGAAGGGCCAAAGACCTTGTCATCATAGTATGAACACTATGAAAAAGATCGTTCTGTGAACCGGGTAAAACTTTTTTATTTCATTTAATATATTATTATTTTCTCTTATCATATTTTGTTCTTCTTTTTCTTTTAGTTTTTCATGTGTTTGTTTTAAATGATATTTAAAATTTTAAAGGTGGATTAACTTGCCGAAGGCAAAAAATTAAATCCAAGAGGCAGAAGAAAAAGGTGAAGCAAAGGACCCTGCTGAGGATCCCTTTTCACAACGCACATTGCCCAAGTGGAATTAATCCACCAACACACACTATCGGGAGTCCGACCCCACAAGATCAAAAGAAAAAAAATCCTAAGGATCCTCGAAACTCTCTGTTTAGGAGTGGCTAAACAGATGGCCCTGAAATCCAAGAGAGTTGATCATACTTTCCCAAGAAAGAAATGGGCAAAGTATGTCAACGGAAGAATGGTAATTTGGCTCATGAGAGACATGAGTACATTACCGATATATGAATATAGTATTTCCTGATTTTTATGAAGAGAGAAAATCTATTCCCCAGTGAAGTCTCCAGAAGCTGTCGGCGTATAAAAAGTTTTAAATATACGTTTTAGTTGGGGTTGCGCATTAGAAGCTATCAGTCGCTGGAATCAAAATCCCATCGCCCTCGATACGAAGACCAGTCAAGTCTCGGCTAGGTCCAAGAATTCCACCCAAGGAACTCCCGAGGAGGAAGAGAGGATTACTTTCCACTGTACATGGTCTGCACTCTAGGGAGCACACTTCTCCTCTTGGTCCTGATGTCCCCGCTAAGACATTCCATCTCGAGGCATCAATTCTCGAGAGGAGAGTGTAGTTACCGAAAGTCACTGCACCTGTCCACTTCGAGAAGTCTACAAATCATCAAATGGATTATAAGTCTGGCACTCCTATCGTCACCACTCCTATTGCATCAGAGTCAGTGGTAGAAGAGGGTCGATGGAGGATAGAATTCAGAAACTTTGTGAAGAGATTTCAGAGTTAACTAGGGAGCAAGGATTGGAGGTCGATAACGAGGATCTCCACCTGTCAGATTACTTGGATGATGAATTCATGGAAATCAACATGGTCAATACCAGGGCCACCGCGTCTGCGCGTGAAGCTCCTCGTGAGGAGGACACAATAGAAGAGCTTCGAAGAGTCATGTCCGCTAGAGACGAAATGATCAGCCGATTGGAAAAGAGAGTGGAGGAGATGACCACCGTGTTGACCTCATTTTTGATGAGGTCTTCTCTTCTTCTCTTTAGTACTTAGGATCTAGCCTTAGGCTTTTCCTTTGACTGTCTTAGAGGACTAGAATTGGGACCCACCTTTTAGAAATTCAAACCACTTCTAAACTCCCCGCAAACTCCACAAACTTGACTATAGACCCCTAATCACCTAGAGGGTTGAAATCGAAATGTGGAAGTTTAAATGATGAGTTCCTATAGGACTCTTTGGCCTTAGGACTACCCCCGGTGGCTCGAGTCCAGTGAAAGTGGCCGACTTACACTACACCTACACACTACACTCCCACACATCTCCTAAAACGACACCCATACCCAACTTGACCTCCTGACTCATGTAGGTGATTCACATGGATGGTCCTTAACCCCTAAGCCCTTGGCTAAGAGGGTTAGGAACAACATAGTGAATGCCTCAAATGAGTCCCTTCATGGCTCATGTGGGCTTGATATGGCTTCATGGCTCAACAAAAATGATTTTATTCCACTTACATTCACCCAATCTTCAATTTCCCAAATTTTCAATTTCCCAAATTTTCAATTTTTGACCCCCGGGACCCTACACCCGCTTAACCTACCCAAAACCCTTGAAACTACCCAAAATCTCCAAAATTTCCAAATTACCCAAGATTCCTCAAAATCAATCCTAAGTATTTCCACATCACTCAAATTGATCATCCATACCCAAAAATACCAAAAATTCCAAAAATACCTCCCAATACCCTCCAAATACCCAAAATACCCCTCTTGACCCAAAAATCCAAAAATTCAGAAAATTCCCAGAAAATTCCAGAAAATCCCAAATATTCCCAATTTCATTTTGGCCAACTACACCATGGGCCAATTTGGTCAATTTACTCTACTTTTGTCAAAACCCCCAATTTGACCCATTTTAACCCAAAGTGAACCCAATGTCAAACCAAACCTATCCAATTGACCCAAATTATGCTCCAATTCAATTCTAAACTTCAATTCAACATTCCCAATACCAATCTAGACCAAATCCAAGTCCAATTTGGTTGACATTTGGATCCAATTTCACTTTTGTCCTTAAAGCCCAATTTGGACCCATGACCCAAACCTAACCCAAACTCGCCCAATTCAACTCCAATTAACCCCAAATCTTTTCTACATCTTCCTTAGCATCCCCACAAGCAAAACACTAACATGATTTGCCCAAAATTTAGATCCAAACCCCACTAAAATTCAACCCAAAGCTAAAAGGCCCATTTTTGACCTAAACCCAAACCTAACCCAAATGAGCCCAAACCCCAAAATCAAAGCCCAACCAAAGTCAAAACCTCTTTGAAACACTCCCATAAATATTTCTCAACATTAATTTTACATTAATTTCAACCCTAGCCCAACATTGGCCCAAGTTAGCCCAATTTGACCTACATAGGCCCACTTACCAAATAAACCCAAATTCAAACCAATTCAACTCCAAATCACACCAAATTGACTCCAAGCCCTTCATAGAACATCCATAAACCAATTATGACATTTATTTGACAAAGTCCTTCACAAAATCTTTACCCAAATTCCCATCCTAAAATCAAAAAGCCCATTCCCCTTAAACTTTCCTAAAAGCCCACTTCACCACATTCAAAAGCCCAAATCTACCCTAAAGCCCACATGACATCTCCATTTGCCATCCACTTAATTAAATCCATTACCTAAGTCCTAAATTCACCATCAAATTATTCCAAATCAAGTTTCACACAAATTTCCATCAAATCACCAAAAATTCTTAAAACCCATTTTCATGAAATTGACCAAACCTTTTCCCGAAGCCAAAGGTGAGCCATGCAAGCCATGGACAAGCCACATGAAGCCATGGAAGGCTTGACATGTGATCAAGCCATTAATGGCAAAAGGAGGGGCCCCTTTCCTAATCCTCCTTAAACCCTTTTTTACCTTAAGCATGTCACACTCTAAACCATGTTTAGCCACCTCATCATGGATAGAGACCACACCATCCTCTCTTGGCTGACCCAACCGATCCTCTCGGCCCAAAATCGAGCCATGGGGAGGTGCACCCAACCCAAACCAATAGGTTGACCAAATTGAGGCCAAAATGACCCCCTCCCCATTCCATTTTAATTCAAAGCCTTTACACATGGCAATTGCCCGATTGATTGCACAAACCTCCAGTCACGACCCACCTGGACCCGAGGGTGACCCATGCTCGCCGGCCAGCCGCACTGGATCGTCGGAAAACACCATGGCCGAGACATTGGGAGGAGCCGAAGTTTGGAATTCCCACTTACCGAGGCTGCCCCATGCCAAATGGTCACTATGGCTGTTCTTCTCATCACCGGAGCAGGCTGATCCCATGCCTCGACCCCACCGGGAGGCCCTCCGACCTCTCCTGATTTAAACCCCTCACCCTCGCGGCCATGGAAGAGAGTTGCAAAAACCTTGCCGAAACTCGCCAAAATTGTTCCAAACCCTTCTCCACCCCTAGAGCGAGTTGATCCCCGGTGTCGATTTGCTCTAATCCCCATCGATAAAATCCGATTTCCCAGTCGAAATTCCACCCAAAACCGGGACACTTCTCCACGGTGAGCCAATCACCAAATTGATTGGTTCTACACCTTCACCGGACCGAGGGAAGGTGTCCACCAAGAAAAGCCCCATCTCCGGGCCACCCGGTTGCTCCAGCCTCCAAGCATTGTGATCGGGCTTGGTCGAAATCACACTCAGATAATTCACTGAGACCGGGAGACTTCATCCGGAGCTTGCTAGGATCCAATCGAAGGTGCAACAACTCTCGGATCGAAGCCACACTTCTCCGAGCGAAGGTATGAGCTAATTCTTCATCCCGAGCTTCGGAGATTCTCCATTTCAAATGCTTTAATTTCGATGCATGATAACTAGTATAGATGTGTTCGTCTCTTCAAGACGAATCCATAGAGCATAAGAACACGAAAATCCGTTGAGTATCGAGTGAGATCTTAGGGATTTAGTGTGGACGGCTCTCGGGTGAGGACGCTCGGGGACGATGAACGGATGCCGTCCATTCAATACAAGCGCGGACGGACGGCTCAGATGGCGTCGGACCAGGAGACGGTACGAGAACCGCGGGGCCCGGGCTGCTTACTCAGATGGCGGCGTCGAATGGGAGCGCGACGAGTGTGCGTTCGGAGATGCCGAGGATGACGCGGCGCCGCGTGGATAAATAGAAAAATAGGGTATTTTTCTATTTATTTAATTCCCTAAACTTGGAAAATTCATAACTTTGTGTAGGAAAATCGGAAAAATAAAATAAAAATACCCTCTTGCTCGATGAACGGAGGAGAATAATGTGGAAAAGAAATCATTTAATTTCATCAAGTATTTTATTTTTTATAATTTATTTACTCTCTGCATACATTTAATTCTCCATACATGTATACAATTCACCATGGCATGAGACCATAGGGCTTTTGAAGCCTCTGAATTTGGGAACATTCCCTGAATTTTCCAAAGTCAGAGGCCATCCCTATGAAGAGTTATTGATTTTTCAAATTCATGTTACTGTTTTGAGTATTTTAATTCCAATAAATAGCATGTTGTGAAATAAATTCTAGGAAAATTTGGTGATGTTCCTTACGACCAAAGAACCCTAGGAAAATTAGGTTTTGAGTTAGTTCATTTGAAACAACCCTAATTGGCTTAAACACCCAAAATAGGTCTCTAATTAATTAGAGCTAACCATACATCAAATTGACTTGAAATCAACTCTCCACTAACCTTTAGGATCGAGAGGAATCCACCATAAAAGTTTGAGGTCAATTAGACTTGGTTAGCCCCACTAAATGGGTTGATTAAGCCACTTAGTCATTTTAAACTTTAAAAATTCATAACTTTTAAAATACCTTTCAAAAATTCACCAAATTGGTTTTAGAGCCTCTCTGATATCAGGGGAACCTAAGAAAATTAAAATTTCAATTTTCTAAAAAAGCTAATTTTTAATAATATTTTAATATTTTTAATAATTAAAAAATAATAAAAATCACAAAAATAATAAAATTCACCAAAATGTCACATTTTGAATTTTAATCACTTAGGAACAAACCCCATATTTTTTTAGGTCTATTTAGTGAGATATTAAATTTTAAAGCTCTGGGGTAATTTTAAAATTAAAAAAAATGTATTTTCTAGCATTTTCACTAAAATAATTATAATAAATCATAGAAAAATCAGAAAATTGCAAAATTTAACTCTCTGATTTCCTTGATATCATAGAGATTTTTGAAAAATATAAAACTCATTTTTCAACATTTATTTTATTTTTAAATTAATTAACACTCCAAAACTTGAAATAATTATAATAAAAATAATATAATTCAAAAAATCACCAAAATTGGTCCAAGTGGTCCTCTGGTCATTAGGAATGTCCCCTAATTTTCTTAAGGACAGAAACTTTCCCTTGGTCATGTTATTAAATTTTCCTTGGAAATCTCTATTTTCTACCAAAAATAATTATATAAATAAATTAAATACAGAAAAATCACATTTTCTCCTCTCATGTCTTTATTGATATATGAGTGAAGTCACATAAAAATTTCAAGTTCATTTGAGTTCAATTTAGTGAGTTATGAAATTATTAAGCTTAAAGGGCAAAATGGTAATTAAAAAAATCTTAACCCTTAATTAAAACTTTAGGTTTAATAAAAAATTAACAAATAAAATATTTGATCTTAATCTGATTTGGATGATTGAAATTTAAATAATTAAAGGGTAGAAATCCATTAAGCAATTTAAAATAATTAAACCTTAATTAAATAATTGATTAAATTTGGAAGAATAATAAAATTGGAATTATTAAAATAGGGATATTATTAGGAAGAAATTTATTCTTTAATTTAAAATCCCTAAATTAATCATCTCATTAATATTCAGCTCTTAATTAAAATGATAACTCAAATTTAAAACATTAAAAGACTTAATCATTAAACTAAAATTAAATTATTAAACTCTTTAAAAATTTCAATTAAAATTAAATAAATAAAATTAAATTAAAATTAAATTAAATTAAGTAAATTAAATTAAAATTAAATTAAATTAAATTAACATAAAATTAAATTAAACTAAACTAAAGATTAAATTAAATTAAATTAAGATAAACAAATTAAATTAAATTAAATAAACAAATTAAATTAAATTAAATTAACAGATTAAATTAAATTAAATTAAATAAATTAAATTAAATTAAATTAAATTAAATTAAATTAAATTAAATTAAATTAAATCAAATCAAATTAATTTAATGTAACATCAAATCGAAACTAAATTGAATTAAATCGAATTAAATAGAATTGAAACTCAATTAAATTAAATTAAATTAAATTAAGTTGGATTAAATATAACATCACCAAAGACATAAAGAATTCAAGATAAATTTAAAATAACTTGAACACTATTCCAAATTTAAACCCATTAATTGAAGTTAAACTAAATCACAAACCATTTGAACACCGATTTACCCTCAAAAGCTTTAGTTATCATAACTCCTAAACAGAATATTAAATGAAGTGTTACTTCACCTATAGGATATTCAAATGTCCTAGTTCACTGAGCAAGTTAACAAAACTTAAGTCCCTGGACGATTATTTCATTTATATAATTAAATTCATTTGGACTTAAAACAATCCTAGAAATATTGAAAAGATGTTTAAGATTCTTCTTAAGCACTTCCTCAATATGGTAGGATATTTATAAGAACAATTGAACTTAATTGTTCTTTGATGAAGAAAATCGTCTTCAACTAAAACACAAAGAACCTAGACGTCATAGGAAATGACTAGCTATAGGATTAGGAATTTGGTAGAAAACCATAACCTCTACCTTAGCTTTACCAAGGAACTTGCTTAAATATTCTAATTGTGTTTTAAGTGCAGCTTGGAATGACGGGAAGACCCTCCAGGCACGCTTTTATTTTATTACAATTTACTTTCTTGCAATTTACATTATTGCAATTTATTCAACTGCATTGCACTTACTTTTCTTGCATGATAAACAACTGTTGCATGAAAACCCACACCTTTAGGATAGTCCCTAAAACTGAAACCAAAACTAAGTTAAAAGTCATTGCAAGATAAAATTCACCGCCACAACATTTCAAAATATAAAACAACTCAAAATTTAATCACAAACGAACGCAAAACTACAATTACAACTAAATTAAAACGTCTGTTGGATGATCGGGAATACCTCGGATGATGTAACCTACGTGTTGCTTAACAGGATTTCCACGGTGCTAAATGAAAGTGTGGAACTCATTCGGTTGAGTTTAGCAAATTCATCCGGACTAAGTGAATCCGATAAAAATAATGATGCGGAAGGATGGAACCGTGGGATCTTAACCGGTGTCGTTATAATCAACTTTAAGATTTGTTTTAATTAAAACACAAAAAACACTTGGAAATTAAGACTTCTCTAAACCAAAACACTTTTCTCATCTCCTGATTTATGACTTCTATAACTAAACCTCTGCAACAATAAGAAGCTCGGAGCATGGTGGGCAGCACGGCCATCGTCATCAGCAAAACCTGAGTCTACTTCAGCAAAACTCTCCTAGAATTAAATAACCAAGCCATAGGATTTCGAGGTAGTTTGCCTAGAGCAACATAAATCCTCAACTCTTCGTTAGGCACTTGCATTGCAAATTAAGCCCTAACCGGTTTTAGGATTCCGAGGTAGTCGTCCGATACGACATAAACCCTCACATCTTCGAGGCTATTTGTATGATCATGTCATACAAATGTAAGTCCAAATTAATTAAAATTGGCAAGATCAAAACATTTAAATAAATATTAGGACTTTCCTAAACTCAAGCCAAACAATAGGATAGTCGGGAAATTACCGAAGTTCGCTTCGAATCTGTGATTTCTCCTACCTTTCTTCCTTTGATTTCTCAAAACAAAACGTTCCAAGTTTGATCCATTCCCTATTGAAATTACAAAATTCAATCCCTTGAAAACTTAAACTTTGAAATTCTTGAGAGCGGAATTATTGATTATTATCGAGAGTTTTCCTAGGTGATTCCGTCACTTAAGATGTAATTAACTATAGGGGCTTGCCCTTATAGGGAATTTTAAAGAACCTGAGTAATATAAACCCCGTTTAATACTTTCATATTAAGCGAGGGAATTTGTCGGCTTATAAAATTGGTTCGCAGACCAAACGGATGTCACAAATCTTATAGTTTGTTTAATCGAGCCCCACCATCAAGCAGTGTATCTATCCTTAGGGATAAATACACGGTTGGTGGTGCGATGCTCGTTTATATAAACTATTTGGGATGTGAGATCGGTTTAATCTCATATCTTAAAACCTTCAAATTTAAAATTATTTTTAAAATCAAATACTACTTTTCAAAATTATTTATCTAAACTAAATTTAAAATTCGCCGACAACTTTTGTTAGGCGACCTCTTTTTTAAATAAAACACAACCTAAAAATAGTGCCGACAACTTCTGGCGACTCCGCTGGGGAACAATTCCTCTCTCCATTTTAATCAAATAATTCTGCTTTCAAAAATCGGTAGTGTATCCATGTCCCTAATGGATCAAACTACCCTTCTTTCCGTTGGGATACTATGTTCATTTCTACCTTGAACAAGTATAGCCAACATTCTCTCGGATTTAGGAGCCACTGTTTAGACACCCCTAAACAGAGAGGTTCCGAGATCCTTTTGCCTCATTTCTGAGGTGGGGTGGACCCCCAATAGGTGTGTCAGTTTAGGAATGATCCTTCGAGTCGAGAAGTCTTGCTTAAGACTCTCTTTTCCTTTCCAACTCCGAATCTGATTCCTTACCTTCTCTACACCTTTGAACATTCCGTTCTAAATAAACAAACCCTCTAATAAGTGAATCTTTTAACAAATGATTCCTTCTTATAAATACATGAACAAGAACGAGTTCGGACTCTTTTCAATTCCTTTCTTCTCGTCCTAAAGAAAAGAAGCATAACTTGGGACCGACAACCGGAATCTACCTCGCAAAAATGGAAGCCACAGGCCGATTTTCTCTTTCACCAATGGATCGGACTTCGCCGTCTATAAGGATGAGCTGCCCGACAATGGGATCATCCGATTCGGACAAGGATTTGAAAACACGAATGTCAAGGTCACCGACGTCTCCCTCTTTGCACTGACGAACAAGGTATCTGAAGCTGAGGAACCGCTGCTTGAGTTCAACCTTAGGTCGACCCAAGAGTTTCCTCCCGCAAAGGATCCCGACTAGGAGAAGTACTGCCGTCCGCGGGAGGATCGTTCTTACTACCCCCACCTGGTCTAGTTGTTTCGCACCTACCCCGACTTCCGCCAAATCAAAGGGGAAAGAAATCCGGAACTATGGTAAACTCGTTACCGTGGAGGGTACGGATCTTCCTGTAAGACCTTCGTTTTCAAAATCGGGTCCGGTTCGAAGGTGCCGTCACGCGACGAGGACCCAAAGAAGAAATAGAAGTAGAAGGATCGCTAGAGAAGCCAGAGCTACTGAGGTTGCTTTCCTGGAGGAAATCCCAGAACTGCCTGAATATACACCGCTACCAGAATATACACCGCTGCCTGACTACATACCACTTTTGGGAGGAAGCAGGTTCCATCCCCTCTCCGCCACAGAGGATGAGGAGAATGTTCGCAAGATCGCTGCCACATTACCTCAGCCCGCATATTACAACGATAGCCGCAAGAAGAGGACTAGAACTACACTGTTTGCTTGACTGCAAACTTTGGTAGAAAAGTTAGCAAAGAAGGAAAACTGCCCCGTATCGGAGATTCTACGAAGGATAGGGCGGGTGCCGGTCAAATCCCGTCTTGGGCCCCGAGTAGAACATGTTGTCATGACAGAAAAGCCAAGTAAAAGAATGAAGGCTAGTCCGCCCGTTGTTGTCTCAGGATTACAGATTAGGGAGGATACCACCTTCCAGCATTTGGCTAACAGACCATCTGGTCTTAGACCTTCTACTTGCTAGAAGGATGGTATGGCGTCCCACTATCGGGCGATTAAGAGCGAAACAACGGCCCGAGAAAGAAAGTCTCGCCGGGAGGCTGGAATGCGAAGAAAGTGCTACTTGCGATAAAGGGGACTCGTGAAAAGGGGACCCGGCAGCTATCGCACGATAACCGCAAAGACACACAGAAAGCCCCGCTAGAAGATGCCATGGAAAAGTTGAGAACCGATATCCGACGATTGGCAAAAGAAAGAGAAGAAAAGTTCGGAGGCGAAATTGATTCATCGGAATTCATGGACGATGAATATGCAGAAATCAATATGGTTGAGACACGAGCTTCATCAGCTTCGCAAGGTGCTCTTGCAGCCGCGAAGAGAGGAGCCGAGGCGATGAGAAGGCGACTTCGGGAAAAGACGACACGATCGCTCGAATGGCGAAAAGGATGGAAGAGATGGCCGTAGCTCTAGCCACTCTCCGGAGTCGAAGTACAACCACATAGAGAGACACCCCCGAGAGGTCATTCACATTGTAGACGGAGGAAAGGAGATTACATCCGTCAATGGGGATGATCAGTGAAAAAGGATACAACACAAAGTATGATCCTCGAAAAGGATATCAAGAACTTGGTAGAACGAGCGGAGTGCGAGAAGCCTTAGCACAATCGAAGAACGGGACATCCATTCGGACGGGTAGACCTTACCCGGAAGAATTCGACGTCGTCCAATCCCTAAAGGCTTCGTACCACCTCTGTTCAAGACCTTCGACGGAACCGGGAACCCCGACGGCATGTTGCACACTTTCGTGCCGGTTGTTGCAATGCGGCGGGAGCGATGCATTACTCTTACGACGGTTCGTCAACGATCTGTCGAGAATCGCCTTCGGCGGTATGCGAGATTACGAAATGGTTCGGTAAAGACGTTCTCGGAGCTAGAGAACCTCTTCATCGAGCGATTCGCCGGAGCTCAGCACCACATCACTATAAGTGATTTAGTGGTAGAGAAACAAAAGCCGAATGAAACTTTGGTGGATTACATACTTCGATGGAGGAACTTAAGCATGAAGTGTGAACCACAACTGCAAGAACAACATGCAGTCGACATTTTACTTAAAAGCATTCACGGCCCGATAGCACTTCTCCTTAAAGGATTCACTATTAAGACTTTCGAGAAGTTGTTAAGCAAGGCCGGAAGCTTGCAAGAAGAGGCGAAGCAATTAAGTTTCGCCGACAAGACGGACAAGCAGAAGCCGGTGAAGACCTTCGAAAAGAAATCCGGGATCGTTGCAGCAGTTGACAAAGGCAAGCAACCGATGCAAATACCACCAGAACGACCACAGCAACCCCAACAAAATTACCAGCAACCCCGGTCCAGCTATCAGTCATCTCCACAGTATGAACAACCTCCTCGTCAGCAACGTACATTAAGGGAGCTTCTGAGCAGAGAATATCCGTTCAAGAATGAAGCAGTGCCGAAAATGTTCCGTAGTCGATGAAGACTCCAGATTTCCAATGCACGAGCCTAAAAGACCAGAGGAAGTCAACAAGAAAGGTGATCCTAACTTTTGCCCCTACCACCGGATGCTTGGGCACAAGATAGAAGATTGCATTACTTTCAAAAGTTGGCTCAGCGACAACCTTTGGAAAGGGAATATAACAATCCCGAAGGAGTACATGAAGGAACCCACGAAAGGAGGTTCCGTCAATGTTATCTCAACTGATCCCGTCATTCCAATAGATCCCTATGCGACTAACAATGGATGGACTACCGCCTGGACGAGGTCTTCGAAGAAGATTTTAGACAACATCCGAACCGCCTCGGTGCGAGCTTCAATTCAGAGTTCGAGACCTGTTAAGCCGGTACTATCACTTGCGATAGAAGAACCACCTCAACAGGAGGCGATCGAAGAAAAGAAGAAAATTGACGAAGAAGAGAGGACCGAGATTCCTAAGGCTAGACTAGGGGCTGCTTATCCTAGGATAGTTGTTTCCGATTCGGGGGAGGAATCCCTCGAACCTCTGATTTTGTATGATTATCTGCTCACTTCGGTGGGATCATATAATGATAAGGGTGATGGCGTTGGCTACGTTTTGATTCGTGTCTAACGATTACGTAACTAGCGACAATCCGGACATCGATTTCAATACCAACGACAATTCTCGAATCATACACAATCTCGACGATCAAAATAACGAAGAAGACATCCATCAAGGAGGCTACGAGAGCTCAACAAGCAACGAATCTATCTGCGAGTTTCGAGGAGCTCCGATCACGATAGAGTTAGAGCCTTCAGATTCTGAAGATAATCCGGAAGAGCTCGTCATTCCGATTCGGGAGGAGACACCGACGAACTCAACACTAGATTCAGAAGAAATTACGGAAGTCAACTTAAGAAGTGGAAGAGTTCTACCTCCAAGAATGGGTCCAAAAGACAAAGGAAAGCAGGTGGTTGTTCAAGAAGAACCAACCCCAGCAGAAGAAATACCCATTCGAGAAGAAGCCGAGACACATGGAAATAAAGTGGATTACAACGTGCTAGCCCATCTTAGGAAACTACCGGCCAAGCTGAGCATTTACGACGCTCTCATCTTATCAAAGGAGATGAGAGAAGCTCGATCGAGGCCTTACTTGATCCGGAAATTTGCTTAGCTCAAATGGCCGGAGATTCCTTAGATGAGGTTTGCTCGTTAAAAGAACGACGAGGCGTTACCTTCACGGACAGTGACCTACTACTTGGGACAGCAGATCACAACCGACCGTTGTACATTTCAGTTACAATTGGGAAGTTTACGCTCTCCAGAGTATTGGTGGATCCATGAGCATCAATCAATATAATGAGTCTTCGAACACTAGCATACTTGGAAATTGATGCTCGTGAGCTCGAGGCCGACAAAATGTTATTAAGAGGATTCAACCAGAAAGGAGAAAGAGCCCTCGGGTCAATAACGCTACTGATGAAGACCGGTGACTTAGCAAAGACAACAGCGAAATTTCACATAATTGATTCAGAAACATCGTTCAACGCTCTGCTGGGCCGACCATGGATACATGAAAACAGGATGGTACCATCATCTCTACATCAGTGCATCAAACACTACGATGGAGGGGAACAATGCATCAAAGGTGACTTACAACCATTCTCCGTACATGAGATTGGAATCCACGAAGACGCGACTTATTATGCACCACCGAAGAAAACAATCTTCTCCGGAGATACCGTAACAAATGAAGCAAAGAAAGTCCAGGACAACGAAGAACCCGAAGTTCTAGTCCAACGAGTCACTCACCACTCCCTTCCGGCGAGATGGTGAAGGTTTCTCCACAACTCGCATCCGAGGTCGAGGCCGGGGACGAGGTCGTGGTAGAGACGCTAGGACGAGTTGGACGGAGGAAACCGACCATCAATGTTGATTGGGAAGATAGTTCGAAGAAGAAAAAGAAATCAAACAAGAAGCGGCGACAATAAGTCGAAGAAGCCGCAATTCGAAGATCTCTCTCGAAGATGAGAAGAACGAAGAATACAAATCAATGTACGAGAAGATTAACCACTACGTACATACTATGACCCTAACCCCGATCCGATCGAGCAAGATCGAGGGTATGGTGGTCAAAGAGGTACGTAACGACGGTGCAGAGGCCAATCAAATTCTACCGTGGTGCTTCTTCCTCCAAAGCTGAAAATAATGTACAATTCGAAGATGTCACTTCATCAGAATTAATGGAATTACCTTTTGAGTGGTACTCTCCCTGTGTTCAAAATTTAATTCAGCGTGGTTTCTTACCTCGACAATGGACAAAAGGTCAATCTCAACATTTTGAAAAATTATGGAATAACTCTGGTCGTCCACCCAATTCGAAGCATGGTCTCGGATTCGGCACAGTAGGGTCAGTTGACGATACTGAATTTTGCTTGGTTGTCACTTGTGAATCCAATGAAAACTGCATGGAAACTACGGACGAACTCGAAGATTTACAAATTGGAGACGCTCCACCAGAATTCGAAGAAGAAATCAAATCTACGATAGATGAGTTAACGGAAGTTAACTTAGGTACTAGCGAAGAGCCTAAACCTACCTTTGTTAGCTCCTTACTCAATAAAGAAGACTCCAAAGAAATAATTAAATTATTAATGGAATTTAAAGACTTGTTTTGCTTGGAACTATGACGAGATGCCGAGATTAGCTCCGTAGGGTTGCGATCCATAAGCTAGGAGTGGATCCTACTACATTCCGGTCGGACAAGGTCCCGGAAGAATGCGTCTAGAAATCGAACAACAAGTCATAGCCGAAGTTAAAAAGCTAATAGACGCTAAATTTGTCCGTGAAGAACAATACCCGACTTGGCTAGCCAATGTGGTGCCGATCGAAAAGAAGAATGGTCGGATCGGAATTTGTGTGGACTTCGGAGATTTAAACAAGGCATGTCCAAAGGATGAATTCCCTCTACCGATCCCGGAATTAATGATCGACATTGCTTCGACACATGAAATATTCTCGTTCATGGATGGATCTTCGGGATACAACCGGATAAAAATGGCTCCGAGAAGATGAAAAGCTTACGACATTCGGAACGCCGATCGGAGTATTTCGCTACACGGTATTGCCATTCGGACCGAAGAACGCAGGAGCAACCTACCGGAGAGCAATGACAAGAATTTTTTATGATCTCATCCACAATCAAGTCGAATGCTACGTGGACGATGTGGTCATCAAAAGCGAAGTAAAGGAAAACCACCTGCATGATTTGAGAATTGTTTTCGAACGACTAAGACAATTCAACCTTAAGATGAATCCCTTAAAATGAGCCTTCGGCGTCACCTCAGGAAATTCTCGGGATTCGTTGTCCGACATCGTGGAATTGAAATCGACCGGAGAAGATTAAAGCTATCTTAGAAATGCCGCCTCCCAAAACCTTAAAACAACTACGATCTTTTCAAGGGAAGGCGGCATATCTTCGACGCTTTATCTCGAAGCTCATCGGTAGGTGTCGGCCTTTCTCGGCACTAGTTAAAAAGGACGCCAAATTTATTTGGGAAGAGAAATGCCGAGAAAGCCTTCGAGGACATTAAACAATATTTAATGACACCTCCTGTCTTAGCAGCCCCGATCTCGGAGTAGACCGCTAATACTTTACACCGCGGCTTTAGACGACTCTCTCGGAGCCTGTTAGCCGAGTGTCGATGATGAGGGTAAAGAAAATGCTCTTTACTACTTAAGCCGTCGTTTACTTCCGACGGAAGTAAGGTATCCCGCAATTGAAAAGCATTGTTTGGCCACGATCTTCGCCGCTCAAAGCTCGAGCACTACATGCTTTCTCATAAGGTCGACCTAATCTCGAAGTTTAATCGATTGCAATACTTGATGACTCGTCCAACACTTTCCGAGCGGACTTGCCGGATAGTCGATGATATTATTGCAATTCGATATAACTTCCGTGCCTCTTCGTGCGTAGTAAAGGGACAAGTCTTAGCGGACTTTCTCGCAACACACCCTTTGCGGCGGAATCTCCTCTCGATGACGATCGCAGGATGAACAAATAATGAATCTAGAAGACCACGATGATCGACGTTGGGAATTATATTTCGACGGAGCATCTTCGATGCACAAAGACGAAGAATCGCAAGTGATAGTTCCCGGTAAGGCAGGAATCGGGCTAATCTTTATAACACCGGAGCGAGGGATGTTAAGATACTCCTACCACTTGACGGAACCATGTACAAACAACGAAGCGGAATACAAAGCCCTCATAACGGGACTGGAATTAACCATTCAAATGGGGATAACAGACATCAACATCTACGGGGATTCACGGTTAATCATTCAACGAGATCGCCGGACGATACAGAATTTTAAAGCCGAGACTCGAACAATACTTCCAGGTATGCCGTACGATTGTTGGAACAGATTCGAATGTGACGATCTACAAAATTCCCGAAAAGAAAATGCTTTAGCGAGATGCTTTAGCCCGTCTCGCAAAAGAATTTGCACTGTTTGCAAGATGAATCGGTGGAAGTGTCGGTTCACGGACGTCGGGTCCTATCGCGGCTCGACATGGACACAATACACAAATCGGAAAAAGAAAAAGAATCGATTGCGGCGGTGACGAGAAAACACGGAAGATTGGCGACGATCATTGATAGACTACACTGCAAACAGGAAAGCTACCGGACGATAGGTCGCTAGCACTATCGGATCGAAAAGAACTTCGTCTTACGCATTAATAAACAACACATTGTACGAGAAGGTCTTTTGATCGAATGTGGCTAAGGTGCCTAAGCGGGTCCGAGGCCCGTGAAATTGTTAAAGAGGTGCATTCGGGACTACGTGGCGCTCACCGGTCGGGTCCAAAGATGAAAATGAAAATTAAAAGACTAGGGTACTACCGACCCTCGATGATGACCGGTCGCATGAAAATAGCCAAGAGCATCACCAATGCCGAGTGCACGGAGTGGTTCTACACCGACCTCCAAATGTGCTACATCCAGACAATTGCGTCGTGGCCATTTGAATGTTGGGGCACGGATATAGTGGGTCCGATAGAACCACCATCTTCAAAAGGACATCGCTTCATTCTTGCGGCTACAGATTACTTTTCCAAGTGGGCGGAGGCAATTCACGCGAGAGAAGTGAAAGCACACCACGTGCTACGGTTTTCGAGAACCAAGTTGTCTACCGTTTCGGAGTGCCGCGTAGGATCATCTCGGATAATGGGTCGGCATTCGGAAGCACGCAAATCAACAACTTTGTCGGGAGACACGGAATCGGCTGGCGATACTCGACAATTTACTACCCAAGAGAAAACGGCCTCGGCGAGGCTTTTAATAAAACTCTCGTTCGAATCTTAAAAAAACCTTGGACGATAATAAGAGAAATTGGCACGAGAAATTGTTAGAAGCCTTATGGGCCTACCGGACAACCTTCGAACTCCTACTCGAAGCTACACCTTACGCTCCGGTGTATGGGTCCGAGGCGAGTGTTACCTTTAGAGGTTCGGCTTCCTTCGCTCGAATTGCGGTTGCAAACAAGATCACGACGAAGAAAACGCCAAATTACGACTCGAAGAATTAGAAAGCTTGGAAGGGAAAAGACTTGCGAGCGAGCGAGAATTTAGAACTATACCAAGCTAAAATGATTCGAGCCCACGACAAAGCTGAGTCCGCCCAAGAACCTTCAAAGTTGGTGACTTAGTTCTCGTTCTCAAGAGACCTATTCTTGCACACCGCAAGATAGGAGGAAAATTTGAACCCACTTGGGAAGGACCGTTTGTGGTTGAAGCGATATACTCGGGAGGTTCCTACCAGTTAGTGAATTGCCAGGGAGAATGACATATGCTTCCGATCAATGGACGATACTTGAAAAAGTATTACGCTACCTGATGTTTCGAAGGAATGAATTCTTCATCCCTAAGAAACACGGGCGAAGTAATTACTTATGATTGGGTCTAAACCCAAAAATATATAAAATGTGCTAAAATAAATAAAATTGTAATAATAAAATTTTCCTTGTTTTATTTTCCAAATCAAAATCTCTTTCCTGATCTTATCCTGCTTCATTCCTGTTAAATTTTAAAATATAAAAAAAATGTCTTTAATAAACATTTTCTTAATGTTCTTGTTCTTAGTACAGCCCCTGATCCTTTTCCTTGTCTTTTCGCAGGGAAATGTCGAACGGGCGGTAGGTCCTGAACTTTAAGAATGGCGTAAGCCTTGCACTCGATGAAAAGAGGGTGAAAGATGGAGCGATAATCGAGATTGACTCGGATTTCGCACCAGCAGGCCTACAGTACGAGGAAAGTGACTGGGTCCCAGTTAACCGAGAAGAACAACACGGGCAAACAGTGATGAAAGTGGGTGGCCCAAGCCACCATTCCAACAACAAGAAAAGAAAAGCAAACACCGAAGAGGATAAGAAAATGAAGTCCGTGGTCGCTACAGCGGAGGGCAGGCTTGTCAGCGCCGCGCCCACAGAGATTCAAGAAGTGCGGAGAGCTACTCTCACAGCAACGCAACGAAGAAATAAGAATCGCTGTATCCGTAAGATGTTAACAAAACTAGCTGCGGACCGGACGACGACGAGACGATTGCTAATGCCGGTACATACACTTCGAGGACACCGGTTTACCGGGAACTGAAGAAAGGAGGCTAGCTCCTAGGATAACGTGAAAGGACCGGGGAAATCTCCGGAAGATCGGAAGAAAGAAGGCTACCACGCCACCGGATAGAACCACCGGTGATACATGACCTTGTTGCGGAAGCAACCCGGGGATGTCCCGACGAGCATCATCCACGAGGAGCCGAGGTATGCGGGGAGAACGTGAAGGGATTGAACCGTATATCCCACAATATGTCACCGAGGCCTCGCCATCCGCAGATCATTCCGGAATACGAGCTGGAGAGAATGCGAGTGTTGAAAAGAAAACCTTTGAATACTTCGAGAGAATTAGAGGCGGAAGGATCAACATACTGGAGGGCCTCGAGCTACATACGGACGTATTTTCAGAGTATGAACAACAGCAAATTGTAGATTGCATCCGGGATTTGAAAAGAATGGGCCGAGCAGGCCGCCTAAGGGAAAATACCTACTCAGAACCCCAGAGATGGATGCCAGAGAAAGGAAGAATCACAATACAATGTGGATGTCGTTACAACTTTGCGGAAGACGGGAAGGGAAACCCACCGGGAATACTCCGTCATGGGCAAGTAGATCCGATGCCATTAGTCATCAAGAGAATGGTAAAGAGATTGATAACATGGAGGGTACTGCCGGCGGATTGCATACCCAATAGCTGCATTATCAACATCTACAAGCGGGGTGATTGCATACCCCCACACATAGATCACCATGACTTTGTCGGACCCTTCGCACGGTCTCTTTCCTGAACGAGTGTAACATCATGTTCGGATCCGACCTCCGGATAGCGAGGCCGGGTGAGTTCCGAGGGCCGGTGAAGATACCTTTACCGGTAGGTTCCGTCATGATATCGAAGGGCAACGGAACGGATATCGCTAAGCATTGCATACCGGGAGTACCGGTGAAGCGGATCTCGGTTACTTTCGGGAGGATGGACGACGGGAAGACACCTTACCATTTCCAGCCGGACCCGAGCTAGAGAGCCTCGAGGCCTTACGAGCTGTGAGTTGCATGGAAAATATCACACCTCCAATGTACATCTATACGGCATCCTTGCCGAGGATGGCTTGGAAGGTGATGTTATTAACCATGTACCCCACTATTCGGACATGGATTTTTGACGGATGCTTCTTTGGATGGATCGACAAAGATCATACATAGTCCGTTTTGAGTTTACATGGATTGTATGAAATATATTCCGGATCGAGTTGTATGATGTATTTTCAACATGATTGGAATGAAAGTGACCATGTCACATTTTTGGCCTTCACCTCTTTTGTGCAAATTGATTGGGAAACGCCATTAAAGTTAAATGAACTTCGAACAAAGAACAGAAAAGAAATAAAACAAAAAAAAAGATAAAAGGAAAACTTTCCTTAAAAATCTTAAAAAATGACGAACACCAAATTCACATGAACATTAAATAAACGATAAGATAAAATTTGAATCATTAAAAGATAAATGAAATCAACATAAATGTTAAATCAAATCTCAAATCAAATTCTCAATCAAATTCCAAATCCACTCTCGATCAAATTTCAAATTTGATCTTCCCAAATCTCAAATCAGATTCTCAACCGAATTTCAAATCCAATCTCGATCAAATTTCAAATTTGATCTTCCAAATTTCAAATCAAATCTTAAATCAAATTTCAACCGAGTTCAAACTCATCCTTCCAAATTTCAAATTCAGTCTTTCCAGATTTCAAATCTCAATCAAATTTAAATTCAATTTCTTCCAGATCTCGAATCAAATCTCAATCAAAATCAAATTCAATCTTTCCAGATTCCAAATCTCAATCGAAAATTCAAATTCAAATTTTTGGGTCGAGGATTTTACATCCAAGACTGCACTGCTTTAGGATTTTTCCCTATTGCACTGAAATACATCAAATTCAAACTTTTGGGTCGAGGATTTTACATCCAAGACTGCACTGCTTTAGGATTCTTTCCCTATTGCACTCGAAATACATCAAATTCAAACTTTTGGGTCGAGGATTTTACATCCAAGACCGTACCGTTTTAGGATTCTTTCCCTATTGCACTCGAAATACATCAAATTCAAACTTTTGGGTCGAGGATTTTACATCCAAGACTGCACTTGCTTTAGGATTCTTTCCTATTGCACTCGAAATACATCAAATTCAAACTTTTGGGTCGAGGATTTTACATCCAAGGCTGCACCGCTTTAGGATTCTTTCCCTATCGCACCGAAATACATCAAATTCAAACTTTTGGGTCGAGGATTTTACATCCAAGACCGCACTGCTTTAGGATTCTTTCCTATCGCACTCTGAAATACATCAAATTCAAACTTTTGGGTCGAGGATTTTACATCCAAGACCGTACCGCTTTAGGATTCTTTCCTATCGCACCTGAAATACATCAAATTCAAACTTTTGGGTCGAGGATTTTACATCCAAGACTGCACTCTGCTAGGATTCTTTCCCTATTGCACCTGAAATACATCAAATTCAAACTTTTGGGTCGAGGATTTTACATCCAAGACTGCACTGCTTTAGGATTCTTTCCCTATTACACTGAAATACATCAAATTCAAACTTTTGGGTCGAGGATTTTACATCCAAGACTGCACTGCTTTAGGATTCTTTCCCTATTGCACTGAAATACATCAAATTCAAACTTTTGGGTCAAGGATTTTACATCCAAGATTGCACTGCTTTAGGATTCTTTCCCTATTGCACTGAAATACATCAAATCAAATTCCCGGGGTTAAGGATTTTACATCCGAGACTGCATTGCTTTAGGATCATTTCCCTATCGCAATGAAATACATCAAAATCAAACTCTTGAGGTTAAGGATTTTACATCCAATACCACATTGCTCTAAGATCTCTCCTCATTGCAATAATTCAATCTGATCAATTCAATTTTCTTTCGAGGTTGAAGATGTTACATCTAAAACCTCAAAATTCTAATTTTCATTTCAAATCAAATCCCTTCAAATTAATTTTGACAAACTTCAATCTAAATTCAAACTCCAAATTGAAATCTAAACCTACACATCATGACTTGAACATGAAACAAAATAAAATCTAAATCAAATTTCCCCAAGATCATGTGATTTGGGATTCACCTCCTTTTCCTTTCCCCAGCGAGAGTTCAAGAATCTCCAGTTCCAAAGATATACTTGACACTCCCCAGCGGAAACTCTTCTACTTCGTCCTAAGTTTGTTACTTGGACATCTGTGTTGGTTTTGCTGATCGCTTCGGTCAACACCAATACGCGCGGTGTGCTCCGTCGACTCACCACACCTATTGGGGGTCCATTTGTTGACCTCATTTTTGATGAGGTCTTCTCTTCTTCTCTTTAGTACTTAGGATCTAGCCTTAGGCTTTTCCTTTGACTGTCTTAGAGGACTAGAATTGGAACCCACCTTTTAGAAATTCAAACCACTTCTAAACTCCCTGCAAACTCCACAAACTTGACTATATACCCCTAATCACCTAGAGGGTTGAAATCAAAATGTGGAAGTTTAAAGGATGAGTTCCTATAGGACTCTTTGGCCTTAGGACTACCCTGGGTGGCCTGGTCTGGTGAAAGGGCTGACTTACACTACACCTACACACTACACTCCCACACATCTCCTAAAACGACACCCATACCCAACTTGACCTCCTGACTCATGTAGGTGATTCACATGGATGGTCCTTAACCCCTAAGCCCTTGGCTAAGAGGGTTAGGAACAACATAGTGAATGCCTCAAATGAGTCCCTTCATGGCTCATGTGGGCTTGATATGGCTTCATGGCTCAACAAAAATGATTTTATTCCACTTACATTCACCCAATCTTCAATTTCCCAAATTTTCAATTTTTGACCCCCGGGACCCTACACCCGCTTAACCTACCCAAAACCCTTGAAACTACCCAAAATCTCCAAAATTTCCAAATTACCCAAGATTCCTCAAAATCAATCCTAAATATTTCCACATCACTCAAATTGATCATCCATACCCAAAAATACCAAAAATTCCAAAAATACCTCCCAATACCCTCCAAATACCCAAAATACCCCTCTTGACCCAAAAATCCAAAAATTCAGAAAATTCCCAGAAAATTCCAGAAAATCCCAAATATTCCCAATTTCATTTTGGCCAACTACACCATGGGCTAATTTGGTCAATTTACTCTACTTTTGTCAAAACCCCCAATTTGACCCATTTTAACCCAAAGTGAACCCAATGTCAAACCAAACCTATCCAATTGACCCAAATTATGCTCCAATTCAATTCTAAACTTCAATTCAACATTCCCAATACCAATCTAGACCAAATAAAAGTCCAATTTGGTTGACATTTGGATCCAATTTCACTTTTGTCCTTAAAGCCCAATTTGGACCCATGACCCAAACCTAACCCAAACTCACCCAATTCAACTCCAATTAACCCCAAATCTTTTCTAAATCTTCCTTAGCATCCCCACAAGCAAAACACTAACATGATTTGCCCAAAATTTAGATCCAAACTCCACTAAAATTCAACCCAAAGCTAAAAGGCCCATTTTTGACCTAAACCCAAACCTAACCCAAATGAGCCCAAACCCCAAAATCAAAGCCCAACCAAAGTCAAAACCTCTTTGAAACACTCCCATAAATATTTCTCAACATTAATTTTACATTAATTTCAACCCTAGCCCAACATTGGCCCAAGTTAGCCCAATTTGACCTACATAGGCCCACTTACCAAATAAACCCAAATTTAAACCAATTCAACTCCAAATCACACCAAATTGACTCCAAGCCCTTCATAGAACATCCATAAACCAATTATGACATTTATTTGACAAAGTCCTTCACAAAATCTTTACCCAAATTCCCATCCTAAAATCAAAAAAGCCCATTCCCCTTAAACTTTCCTAAAAGCCCACTTCACCACATTCAAAAGCCCAAATCTACCCTAAAGCCCACATGACATCTCCATTTGCCATCCACTTAATTAAATCCATTACCTAAGTCCTAAATTCACCATCAAATTATTCCAAATCAAGTTTCACACAAATTTCCATCAAATCACCAAAAATTCTTAAAACCCATTTTCATGAAATTGACCAAACCTTTTCCCAAGCCAAAGGTGAGCCATGCAAGCCATGGACAAGCCACATGAAGCCATGGAAGGCTTGACATGTGATCAAGCCATTAATGGCAAAAGGAGGGGCCCCTTTCCTAATCCTCCTTAAACCCTTTTTTACCTTAAGCATGTCACACTCTAAACCATGTTTAGCCACCTCATCATGGATAGAGACCACACCATCCTCTCTTGGCTGACCCAACTGATCCTCTCAGCCCAAAATCAGGCCATGGAGAGGTGCACCCAACCCAAACCAATAGGTTGACCAAATTGAGGCCAAAATGACCCCCTCCCCATTCCATTTTAATTCAAAGCCTTTACACATGGCAATTGCCGATCGATTGCACAAACCTCCGACCACGACCCACCTGGACCCGAGGGTGACCCATGCCTGCCGGCCAGCCGCACTGGATCGCCGGAAAACACCATGGCCGAGACATTGGGAGGAGCCAAAGTTTGGAATTCCCACTTATCGAGCCGCCCCATGCCAAATGGTCACTATGTGTCATTCTTCTCATCACCGGAGCAGTCGATCCCATGCCTCGACCCCCCGGGGAGGCCCTCCAGCCTCTCCTATTTAAACCCCTCACCCTCACGGCCATGGAAGAGAGTTGCAAAAACCTTGCCGAAACTCTGCCAAAATTGTTCCAAACCCTTCTCCACCCCTAGAGCAGTTGATCCCCAGTGTCAATTTGCCCTAATCCCCACTGATAAAATCCAATTTTCCAACTGAAATTCCACCCAAAACCAGGACACTTCTCCACAGTGAGCCAATCACCAAATTGATTGGTTCTACACCTTCACCAGACCAAGGGAAGGTGTCCACCAGTAAAAGCCCCATCTCCAGGCCACCCAGTTGCTCCAGCCTCCAAGCATTGTGATCGGGCTTGGTCGAAATCACACCTAGACAATTCACCAGACCAGGAGACTTCATCTGGAGCTTGCTAGGATCCAATCGAAGGTGCAACAACTCTCAGATCGAAGCCACACTTCTCTGAGCAAAGGTATGAGCTAATTCTTCATCCCGAGCTTCTGGAGATTCTCCATTTCAAATGCTTTAATTTCAATGCATGATAACCGTATAGATGTGTTCGTCTCTTCAAGACGAATCCATAGAGCATAAGAACACGAAAATCCGTTGAGTATCGAGTGAGATCTTAGGGATTTAGTGTGGACGGCTCTCGGGTGAGGACGCTCGGGGACGATGAACGGATGCCGATCCATTCAATACAAGCGCGGACGGACGGCTCGGATGGCGTCGGACCGGGAGACGGTACGAGAACCGCGGGGCCGGGCCGCTGACTCAGATGGCGGCGTCGAATGGGAGCGCGACGCGTGTGCGTTCGGAGATGCCGAGGATGACGCGGCGCCGCGTGGATAAATAGAAAAATAGGATATTTTTCTATTTATTTAATTCCCTAAACTTCAAAAATTCATAACTTTGTGTAGGAAAATCAGAAAAATAAAATAAAAATACCCTCTTGCTCAGTGAACAGAGGAGAATAATGTGGAAAAGAAATCATTTAATTTCATCAAGTATTTTATTTTTTATAATTTATTTACTCTCTCGCATACATTTAATTCTCCATACATGTATACAATTCACCATGGCATGAGACCATAGGGCTTTTGAAGCCTCCGAATTTGGGAACATTCCCTGAATTTTCCAAAGTCGAGAGGCCATCCCTATGAAGAGTTATTGATTTTTCAAATTCATGTTACTGTTTTGAGTATTTTAATTCCAATAAATAGCATGTTGTGAAATAAATTCTAGGAAAATTTGGTGATGTTCCTTATGACCAGAGAACCCTAGGAAAATTAGGTTTTGAGTTAGTTCATTTGAAACAACCCTAATTGGCTTAAACACCCAAAATAGGTCTCTAATTAATTAGAGCTAACCATACATCAAATTGACTTGAAATCAACTCTCCACTAACCTTTAGGATCAGAGGAATCCACCATAAAAGTTTGAGGTCAATTAGACTTGGTTAGCCCCACTAAATGGGTTGATTAAGCCACTTAGTCATTTTAAACTTTAAAAATTCATAACTTTTAAAATACCTTTCAAAAATTCACCAAATTGGTTTTGGAGCCTCTCTGATATCAGAGGAACCTAAGAAAATTAAAATTTCAATTTTCTAAAAAAGCTAATTTTTAATAATATTTTAATATTTTTAATAATTAAAAAATAATAAAAATCACAAAAATAATAAAATTCACCAAAATGTCACATTTTGAATTTTAATCACTTAGGAACAAACCCCATATTTTTTTTAGGTCTATTTAGTGAGATATTAAATTTTAAAGCTCTGGGGTAATTTTAAAATTAAAAAAAATGTATTTTCTAGCATTTTCACTAAAATAATTATAATAAATCATAGAAAAATTAGAAAATTGCAAAATTTGACTCTCTGATTTCCTTGATATCATAGAGATTTTTGAAAAATATAAAACTCATTTTTCAACATTTATTTTATTTTTTAAATTAATTAACACTCCAAAACTTGAAATAATTATAATAAAAATAATATAATTCAAAAAATCACCAAAATTGGTCCAAGTGGTCCTCTGGTCATTAGGAATGTCCCCTAATTTTCTTAAGGACAGAAACTTTCCCTTGGTCATGTTATTAAATTTTCCTTGGAAATCTCTATTTTCTACCAAAAATAATTATATAAATAAATTAAATATAGAAAAATCACATTTTCTCCTCTCATGTCTTTATTGATATATGAGTGAAGTCACATAAAAATTTCAAGTTCATTTGAGTTCAATTTAGTGAGTTATGAAATTATTAAGCTTAAAGGGCAAAATGGTAATTAAAAAAATCTTAACCCTTAATTAAAACTTTAGGTTTAATAAAAAATTAACAAATAAAATATTTGATCTTAATCTGATTTGGATGATTTAAATTTAAATAATTAAAGGGTAGAAATCCATTAAGCAATTTAAAATAATTAAACATTAATTAAATAATTGATTAAATTTGGAAGAATAATAAAATTGGAATTATTAAAATAGGGATATTATTAGGAAGAAATTTATTCTTTAATTTAAAATCCCTAAATTAATCATCTCATTAATATTCAGCTCTTAATTAAAATGATAACTCAAATTTAAAACATTAAAAGACTTAATCATTAAACTAAAATTAAATTATTAAACTCTTTAAAAATTTCAATTAAAATTAAATAAATAAAATTAAATTAAAATTAAATTAAATTAAGTAAATTAAATTAAAATTAAATTAAATTAAATTAACTTAAAATTAAATTAAATTAAACTAAAGATTAAATTAAATTAAATTAAGATAAACAAATTAAATTAAATTAAATAAACAAATTAAATTAAATTAAATTAACAGATTAAATTAAATTAAATTAAATAAATTAAATTAAATTGAATTAAATTAAATTAAATTAAATTAAATTAAATTAAATTAAATTAAATCAAATTAAATTAAAATTAAATCAAATCAAATTAATTTAATGTAACATCAAATCAAACTAAATTGAATTAAATCGAATTAAATAGAATTAAAACTCAATTAAATTAAATTAAATTAAATTAAGTTGGATTAAATATAACATCACCAAAGACATAAAGAATTCAAGATAAATTTAAAATAACTTGAACACTATTCCAAATTTAAACCCATTAATTGAAGTTAAACTAAATCACAAACCATTTGAACACCGATTTACCCTCAAAAGCTTTAGTTATCATAACTCCTAAACAGAATATTAAATGAAGTGTTACTTCACCTATAGGATATTCAAATGTCCTAGTTCACTGAGTAAGTTAACAAAACTTAAGTCCCTGGACGATTATTTCATTTATATAATTAAATTCATTTGGACTTAAAACAATCCTAGAAATATTGAAAAGATGTTTAAGATTCTTCTTAAGCACTTCCTCAATATGGTAGGATATTTATAAGAACAATTGAACTTAATTGTTCTTTGATGAAGAAAATCGTCTTCAAACTAAAACACAAAGAACCTAGACGTCATAGGAAATGACTAGCTATAGGATTAGGAATTTGGTAGAAAACCATAACCTCTACCTTAGCTTTACCTAGGAACTTGCTTAAATATTCTAATTGTGTTTTAAGTGCAGCTTGGAATGACGGGAAGACCCTCCAGGTACGCTTTTATTTTATTATAATTTACTTTCTTGCAATTTACATTATTGCAATTTATTCAACTGCATTGCACTTACTTTTCTTGCATGATAAACAACTGTTGCATGAAAACCCACACCTTTAGGATAGTCCCTAAAACTGAAACCAAAACTAAGTTAAAAGTCATTGCAAGATAAAATTCACCGCAACAACATTTCAAAATATAAAACAACTCAAAATTTAATCACAAACAGAACGCAAAACTACAATTACAACTAAATTAAAACGTCCTGTTGGATGATCGGGAATACCTCGGATGATGTAACCTACGTGTTGCTAAAGGGATTTCCCACGGTTTAAATGAATGTGTGGAACTCATTCAGTTGAGTTTAGCAAATTCATCTGGACTAAGTGAATCCGATAAAAATAATGATGCGGAAGGATGGAACCAGTGGGATCTTAACCGGTGTCGTTATAATCAACTTTAAGATTTGTTTTAATTAAAACACAAAAAACACTTGGAAATTAAGACTTCTCTAAACCAAAACACTTTTCTCATCTCCCGATTTATGACTTCTATAACTAAACCTCTGCAACGATAAGAAGCTCGGAGCATGGTGGGCGAGCACGGCCATCGTCATCGACAAAACCTGAGTCTACTTCAGCAAAACTCTCCTAGAATTAAATAACCAAGCCATAGGATTTCGAGGTAGTTTGCCTAGAGCAACATAAATCCTCAACTCTTCGTTAGGCACTTACATTGCAAATTAAGCCCTAACCGGTTTTAGGATTCCGAGGTAGTCGTCCGATACGACATAAACCCTCACATCTTCGAGAGCTATTTGTATGATCATGTCATACAAATGTAAGTCCAAATTAATTAAAATTGGCGAAGATCAAAACATTTAAATAAATATTAGGACTTTCCTAAACTCAAGCCAAACAATAGGATAGTAGGGAAATTACCGAAGTTCGCTTCGAATCTGTGATTTCTCCTACCTTTCTTCCTTTGATTTCTCCAAACAAAATGTTCCAAGTTTGATCCATTCCCTATTGAAATTCCAAAATTCAATCCCTTGAAAACTTAAACTTTGAAATTCTTGAGAGCAGAATTATTGATTATTATCGAGAGTTTTCTTAGGTGATTCCCGTCACTTAAGATGTAATTAACTATAGGGGCTTGCCCTTATAGGAATTTTAAAGAACCCGAGTAATATAAACCTCGTTTAATGCTTTCATATTAAGCGAGGAATTTGTCGGCTTATAAAATTGGTTCGCAGACCAAACGGATGTCACAAATCTTCTAGTTTATTTAATCGAGCCCCACTATCAAGCAGTGTATCTATCCTTAGGGATAAATACACTGTTGGTGGTGTGATGCTCGTTTATATAAACTATTTGGGATGTGAGATCGGTTTAATCTCATATCTTAAAACCTTCAAATTTAAAATTATTTTCAAAATCAAATACTACTTTTCAAAATTATTTATCTAAACTAAATTTAAAATTCGCCGACAACTTTTGTTAGGCGACCTCTTTTTTAAATAAAACACAACCTAAAAATAGTGCCGACACGCCGCTATGACTACCATGGCCACATTGCATGGACAGTCTCAGTCACGTCCGACAGCATCTTCAGAAATCAATCAGCCTGAGATAATACACATCGCCGATGAAAGAAGAGAGGTCGCCTCTGCCAATGAGAATGAGCTTCCGAAGAAGGATTCAACCTTGAGTCTACCAGAAAAAGGATCTTAAGCAAATCGTCGAACAGCAAGTTCGGGAGGCCTTGGCCCAGTCCAAAGGCAAAGCATCAATTTCAAAGGGTAGACCCTACCAGGAAATATTTGATGTTGTACCTTACCCCAAAGGCTTCGTGCCACCGACCTTCAAAACGTTCGACGGAACAAGAAACCCTAGGCAGCATATAGCGCACTTCAGAGACAGCTGTTGCAATACAGGAGGAAGTGAAGCACTATTGTTCCGTCAGTTTGTCAGCAGCCTGTCGAGAATAGCTTTTGATTGGTATGCTGAAATTCCTAATGGATCAGTAAAGACTTTCGCAGAAATGGAAAGCATGTCTGTAAAGAGATTCGCTGGTGCTCAGCGTCATGTCACCATAGAAGATCTCGTGGTAGAACATCAGAAGCCCGACAAGACTTTGGTTAACTACATCTTGACATGGAGAAACTTAAGCATGAAATGCGAACCTCAGCTACAAGAACAACTTGCGATCGATATACTACTCTAGAGTATTCACGGTCCGGTAGCTTTTATGCTTAAGGGTCTCACGATCAAGTCCTTCGAGAAACTGCTCAGCAAGGCCAACAGCTTACAGGAAGAAATCAAGCACATGGAGCCTGCAGAAAAGACAGAGAAAATGAAACCAACAAAGGCTTATGAAAAGAGATCTGGCGTAGTGGCCGCAATTGATAAAGGAAAGCAACCGATGATCATTCAGACCGAGCGATCACCTCGGCGATACGGTCGGCCTCGACGATACGGACGGTCTCATCCACCACGGAATAATCGGCCTGGTCGGCGGCGGCGAGGCCAGTACGGGACGGACGGGAGACCGGTTTCTACAATATCAGAACGACTACGCAGAAACTACTCTTTCAAAGATGATGTTGTAGCAAAGACGTTCAAGAATCTGTTGAAGAAGCCGAGTTTAAGTTACCCGAGCCGAATAAGCCAGAAGAGGTGAATAAGAAAGATCAGCCCAACTTCTGTCCCTATCACCGGATGCTTGGACATACAATTGAGAACTGCTTCAGTTTCAAGGATTGGCTTGAGCGGAATTACGAAGAAGGAAATATAATGATACCGAAGGAATATTTGAAGGAGCCTGAAAAAGGTTCTATAAATGTAATTTCAGCCGAGCCAATTTCTCCGCTTGACCCATATGCCGGTAAGGGTGGATGGAGTGCAATTTGGAATAAGCTCAAGAAGGTCCTGGATCAGATTCAGTCTGCTCCAAAGAAAGTCGCTGTCTGGAGTCCACCGCCAGCACAGTCTAAGATGAAAGCTTCACCGAGGAAGCTACCGCGATGAGAATGGAGGAAGAAAGAGATCATGAGCGAGATTAAAGACGATAACACGAAGGATAGGATAGAGGCTGCTCCCATTAGACTGGTTGTCTCAGATTCAGAGGTGAAATCCCTTGAACCCCTGACTTTGTAGCATTATCTTTGTACCCCTCCAGGGTCTCGTAATAATGATATGAATGATGTTGGCTACGTTCTTACTGTCTCTAGTGATGACGAAACTAATCACAACCTATCTAACCCCGATTTCGATTGCCAAAATGATCCTCAAGTCATATTAACTTCCAGCAAAGATAAAGAAGACATCGACAACACCGGCTACGACGGTATGAGAAGTGAGGAGCCAGTCCTCGAGTGCAAAGGAGCTCCACTTGACATCAATTTGGACTTCTCAGATACAGAAGGACCTCTGGGTCCAGAAGAAGAAGAAATAACGGAAGTGCATTTAAGGAGTGGCAAGGTTCTAACTCTGAGAACAACTCCAGTGGACAAAGGAAAACAGATATTCACTCAAGAAGAAATACCTCCAGCTACTGAAGAGAAACAAGTTTGAAATGAAGTTGAAAACCCAAATAAAGTGGATTACAACGTGCTAGCTCATCTCAGGAAGTTACCGACCAAACTAAGTATTTACGATGCTCTGATCCTGTCAAAGGAGATGAGAGAAAGTTTGATCAAGGCTCTATTTGATCCCGACATTTGCTTAGCACAGTTGGCAAGCACATCCTCTGATGGAGTTTGCACCATAAAGGAACAGCCTGGTGTAACTTTCACCGACGAAGATTTGCTACTCGGTACAGCCGATCACAATCGTCCACTCTACATTTCTGTCATCATCGGCAGATTTGTGCTTTCCAGAGTCTTAGTAGATCCTGGAGCGTCGCACAATATAATGAGTCTATAGACGTTAGCTTACTTGGACATCGATGCCCGAGAGCTTTCAATGGATAAAATGATGTTAAGAGGTTTCAATCAGAAAGGAGAAAGAGCCCTCGGATCTATGACGCTACAAATGAAAGTTGAAATCTAGTAACAACTGCAAAATTCCATGTCATCGATGCGGATACTTCGTTCAATACCCTGCTTGGTCTACCATGGCTCCATGAGTACAATATGGTCCCGTCTTCGCTTCACCAGTACATCAAATACTACAAAGATGGACAAGAACATTGCATTAAAGGGGATCTATAGCCGTTTTCAATACATGGGCATCCATGAATACGCCGCTTACTATGCTCCTCTGAAGAAAACAATATTTTCAAGAGACATTGTGATAAGTAAAATTGAAGACTCAAAGGAACTACAAGGATGAGACCGTATGGCTCCAGTTCAACAATCTCATACTGCTCCTGCTTAACGAGTTGGTAAAAGATCTTTTAGCCCACGCATCCGAGGTCGAGGCCGGGGACATGGTCAAGAAAGAATTTCCCAAATTGTTGAACAGACGAAGCCAACAATCAACATCGACATGGAGGGAAGCTCCGAAGAAGATAAAGAAACAATGATGATAAGTAAGAAGAAGCCTCAGTTCGAGATCTCTCTGGACGATGAAGCAAAGGATGAATACAAATCGATGTACGATCGGATTAACCATTATGTTCATGCCATGATCCTTACTCCGATCCATTCTCAAAAGGTAGAGAGTATAAAGCTCAAGGAAGTTCATTACAATGTTTTTAAACCGATCAAGTTTTACAAAGCTTCCCCTTCTACTTCTGAACCCTGTGTAATTCTTGAAGAAAATGACTCAAATGAATTAATGGAATTACCTTTTGGCTACTTTTCGTTGTGTGTACAAAAGTTAATTTAACAAGGATATGTGTCAATAAAAATGGGAAAAATAAGATAAGTTACAATCGCTCGAAAAATTATGGAATGTAAAAGGAAAGCAACTCAATTCGAAAGAAGGTCTTGGGTTTGGTTCGCTAGGACCCGTCGATGACTCAGAATTTTGCATGGTTGTTACTAGTCAGTCAAAAGAAGATTGTCTGGACATTCAAGATGAATATAAAGATTAGCCAATAGAGATGCTCCCCCAGAATTTGAAGAAGAAATCAAATCAACAGTCGATGAATTACGAGAAATCAATCTCGGGACTGAGGAGCAGCCCCGGCCGACTTTCATAAGTTCGTTACTCAACAAAGAAGAGGTTGCAGACTTGGTCAGGTTACTATCAGAATTCAAAGATTGCTTCGCTTGGAGCTATGACGAAATGCCAGGACTATCTCCGGCGGTCGCAGTTCACCGCCTCAGAGTGGATAAGAATGTGATGCCAGTAAAGCAAGCTCCCAGAAAGATGCGCCTCGAGATAGAACAGCAAGTTACACCAGAAATCAAGAAATTAAGAGACGCTAATTTTGTCTGAGAAGAACAGTATCCGACGTGGTTAGCTAATGTTGTGCTAGTGAAAAAGAAAAATGGGCAAATTTGAGTGTGTGTCGACTTCAGGGACTTAAACAAAGCATGTCCAAAAGATGAATTCCCGTTGCCGATATCGGAACTAATGGTGGACATCACGTCGACACATGATACTATCTCCTTTATGGATGGGTCTTCAGGGTACAATCAGATCAAGATGGCACCAGAAGACGCAGAGTTCACAACTTTCAGAACTCCGGTCGGGATTTACTGCTACACCGTGATTTCGTTTGGACTGAAGAACGCAGGAGCTACATACCAAAGAGCAATGACGAGGATCTTCGATGACCTCATTCAAGACCAAGTGGAATACTATGTGGATGATTTGGTTGTCAAGAGAAAGATAAGAGGAAACCACGTATATGATTTGAGGATTGTATTTGAACGATTACAACAATATAATCTAAAGATGAATCCCTTAAAGTGCGCTTTTGGCGTTACCTCTGGGAAATTTCTATGATTCATTGTTCGTCATCGGGGAATCAAAATCAACCCATAAATGATTAAAGCTATCTTAGAAATGCCTCCTCGTAAAACCTTGAAACAACTACGTTCATTTTAAGGAAAACTGGCATATCTGAGGCGCTTTATATATAATCTGTCGGGTAGGTGTCAGCCTTTCTCGGCATTAATTAAAAAGGATGCCAAATTTATTTGGGAAGAAAAGTGCCAGCAGACATATTAAACGATATCTAACGACACCTCCTGTTTTAGCAACCCCTATCCCGGGAAGACTGTTGATACTTTATACCGCGGCGTTAGATGAGTCTCTTGGAGCTCTACTTGCCCAAGTCAATGATGAGGGTAAAGAGAATGCACTCTACTACTTGAGTCGAGATCTAATACCCACAGAGGTAAAGTATCCTCCTATCGAGAAACATTATCTAGCTTTAGTTTTTGCCACTCAAAAGCTCAGACATTACATGTTGTCTCATAAAGTCAACCTGATTTCAAAGGTTAATCCTTTGCAATATTTGATGACCCGACCAACGCTTTCCGGATGCTTAGCAAGGTGGTCAATGATATTATTGCAATTCGATATAACCTTTGTGCCCCTTCGCGCTATCAAAGGGTAGATTCTTGCAGATTTTCTCGCAGCGCACCCACTGCCAGCTGGGTCCCCGCTCAATGATGAGTTACCAGATGAGCAGATACTACATATAGAAGATCCCAATGTGCAACGTTAGGAAATGTACTTTGATGGAGCGTCATCAGCTCGAAAAGACAAAGGATCATGAACAGTTATACCAGGCAAAGCAGGAATTGGTTTAATCTTCGTGACACCAGATCAGGCCATGCTGAGGTTTTCTTATCACTTGACAGAGCCGTGTACCAACAATGAAGCAGAGTATAAAGCCCTAATCACCGGCTTGGAATTAGCAATACTAATGGATATAACAGACATTGCCATTCATGGCGACTCACAGCTCGTCATCCAGCAAGTGGCAGGACAGTACAAAATTCTAAAGTCGAGATTAGAAGAATACCACCGGTATACGATGAAGCTACTCGAGCAAATTTCGAATGTGATATTCTATAGGATTCCTCGAGCAGACAATGCCCCTGCGGATGCTTTAGCAAAACTCGCTAAAGAATTGGCTTGTCCACCTGAAGATTCTATGGATATTACAGTGTGAGAACGTCAGGTGTTGTCTCAAATCGACCTCGACAGTCTACATGAAATTGAAAAAGAAAAGACAGTTGTTGCAGTGGTAGAAGATACAGAAGATTGGTGTCAACCATTAATGGAATATTTGCAAACTGGAAAGTTACCAGAAGATAAATCAGTAGCGCACCAGATTCAGAAGAGGGCTTTGTTGTATGCCCTGATCGACAATGTTCTGTATAGGAGATCCTTTGACTAGATGTGGCTGAGATGTCTGAGCAGAGCAGAAGCGCAGAAAATTGTCAACGAAGTACATGCTGGATTGTAAGGTGCTCACCAGTCAGGACCGAAAAAGAAGATGAAAATCAAAAGACTCGGATACTACTGGCCAGCAATGATGACAGATTGCATGGACGTAGCTAAGAAATTCCATCAGTGTCATGTGCATGGAGTGGTCTTGCACCAGCCTCCGAATTTTCTACACCCAACGATTGCCTCGTGGCCATTCGAGTGCTGGGGTACGGACATAGTTGGGCTGATAGACCCTCCTTCCTCAAAAGGACACAGGTTTATACTCGCCGCTACAGACTACTTTTCCAAGTGGGCGAGGCGGTTCCACTACGGAAGTCACGGCGCAGCAAGTTTTACAGTTCTTCATGAATCAAATCGTCTACCGTTTCGGTGTACCGCGCAGAATCATCTCCAACAACGGGTCCGCTTTCAAGAGCACAAAAATCAACAACTTTGTCAGAGGACACGGGATAGATTGGAGATACTCGACGATCTGCTACCCTAAAGCAAATGGCTTGGCAGAAGCCTTCAATAAAACGCTTATTTAGAAGACGCTCGACGACAATAAAAGAGGATGGCACAAGAAGCTACTAGAAGCCTTGTGGGCATACCAGACAACAGTTAGAATGCCGACACAGTCTACGCCGTACGCTCTTGTGTATGGGTCTGAGGCAGTTCTTCCGCTAGAAATTCAGCTACCGTCGCTCCGGGTTGTCGTTGCCAATAAAATTACAACAGAAGAGAATGTCAAGTTACGACTTGTAGAATTAGAAAGCCTTGAAGGAAAAAGATTGCTCGCACAGCAGAACTTGAAACTCTACCAAGCGAAGATGACTCAAGCCCATGATAAATTGGTCCGCCCGAGGTCGTTCAAATTTGGTGACCTCGCGCTCGTTCTTAGAAGGCTTATTTTTGCACATCGCAAGATATGTGGAAAATTCGAACCGACCTGGGAAGGACCATTCGTGGTGGAGAAGGTCTACACAGAAGGATCTTACCAGTTAGTGGATTCTCAAGGGGATAGACCCATGTTACCCATCAATGGACGATATTTAAAGAAATATTACGCGACATGAAAAGACTGAAAAAATGATATTCATTCCAATATAGCTGTAGGGCTAGTGTCTGTGACTGGGTCCAAAATTTTGAAAAAAAAAAAAAGAAATATCCCTCATTCATATCTCTCCTCCATGCCTCTTCCCTCACCTCTCCCTCAACTCCACCTCACCTTCTCCTTACCTTTGGAAGGCATGAATATAATTATTTCCTGATCTTTATCAAGAGTTTTCTTAGGTGAATTCGGTTGTCTATGATGTAATTAAAATACAGGTTTCGCAGACCCCATTTATTCCTCTTATATTAAATGGGGGAAATTGTCGGCAAACATACAGGTTTCACAGACTAAACGGATGTCATACTTTTCCTTAGTTCATTTGATTGAGCCTCATCCTCGAGTTTTGTGTTCATCCTTCGGGATATATATAAAGCTCGAGGTATAGTGCTCTTTCATTCGAACTTTGAAAAATATGAGATCAGTTTGACTCCATATTTTTCTAAACTAAATTATAATTAAATTAAAATTGTCCTTCCGAAGCGGGCGATGGAATTTTGATTCCAGCAACTGACAGCTTCTAATGGGTAACCCCAACTAAAATGTATATTTAAAACTTTTTTTACGCCAACAGCCTAGTAACAAGGAAAGGTCTCCCTAAAATAATTGGAATTTCTTCTTCCTCCATATCTAATACAATAAAGTCCAAAGGAAAGATAAATTTATCCCCTTTAACAAGACGTCTTCTATAACTCCTTTTGGATAAATGATAGATCGATCAGCTAACATAAGGGTTACAGTAGTGGGAGAAATATCGACTAAACCTAACCTTATAAATATAGATAGAGGCATCACATTAATGCTCATTCCTAAATTACATAAAGCTTTTCCACATAATCTTTCTCCAATTGCACAAGGAATTTTAAAGCTACAAGGATCTTTAAATTTTCGAGGAAAATTTTTCTGAAGTATAGCGCTGCACTCCTCACTTAGTGCAACTGTCTCGTAATCCCCAAATTTTCTTTTCTTGTTTAATATCTCCTTCATAAACTTTGCATAACTTGGCATCTGTTCCAAAGCTTCAGTGAAAGGAATATTTATCGTTAACTTCTTAAGTATTTTTATGAACTTTGAAAATTTATTATCAAACTCATGTTGTCTAAGTCTTTGAGAAAATAGAGGTGGTGGTCTTTCCAAACTGATTTTAGTTAGATAAATTAATTTTTCTAGATCCTTAGAAACATGTTTTTTAGGTCTTTTAGTTTCCTTTGTTTCTCTCACAACATCTTTCTCTTTTCTAACCACGTCCTCTATCTCTCTTCCACTTTTAATTGGAAAGCTTCCACTTGTTTATTAGTGTTCTCTTTAGGGTTGATTTCAATGTTGCTAGGAAGTGTTCCTTGGGGTCTATTGCTAAGTGAATTAGCCATTTGTCTCAGTTGATTCTCTATATTTTTAATCACAACATTTTGACTTTGCAACTGATTTCCCATTTGCAATACCACTTCTTCCATAGACATCTTCTTATCCTCAAATTGTTGATCATTGTTAGAGTCTGGTGGATATGAAGGTCTATAGTTTATGTTCCCCTAATTATTTTAACTTCCATTAGGATTCGCATGATTATTTTCCCATTTTTGGTTTCCACCATCAGTAGTATGATTCTAGTTAAATTTAGGATGGTTCTCCCAACACGGGTTGTAAAAGTTAGAATATTGGTTGTTTATGGTATTTAAAGCATCATATGATAAGTTAGAATCAATTATACGCCCTAATGAACTTTCCTCACTCACATAAGTAAATTGAGGCTTGTTCATTCTAAATTGGTCCAACTTCCTTGATATTGTTGCAACCTGAGATACAAGAATTGTAATCACATCTGTATCATGAACACTAGCTACATTTTTATGATTTACCATTGCATAGGGCCATTGAAATTCATTTGTAGCCATTTTTTCAATTAATGCATACGCTTCATTAAATGAATTTGACATTAATGAACTACCAACAGTAGCATCAATTATAGACCTAAGGAATCCTACTAACCCTTTATAAAAAGTTTGAATGATTAACCAATCGGGTAGAGCATGATGTGGACACTTTCGTAGGAGTTCCTTAAATCATTCTCAGGCTTCGTATAATGATTCTCCTTCATATTGACAAAATAAGATAATATCGTTTCTAAGTTTAGTAGCCCTTGAAGATGGAAAATACTTAGCTAGGAATTTCTTAGTTAACTCCTCCCAATTTTTAATGGAACCAGGTGCTAATGAGTATAACCATATTTTAGCCTTATCCCTTAGTGAGAAAGAAAAAATCCTTAACCTAACAGCATAGTCTGACATACCGTTATAACAAAATGTGGCATAAAGTTCTAGAAAACTAGATAAGTGTAAATAGGGATCCTCCAAAGGAGTTCCCTCAAACTGATTGTTCTGCACCAGTTGGATAATCTCAGGATTTATTTCAAACGAGTCAGCTTCTATGACAAGGTTTTGTATAATTGAGTGAATTTCATCTGTCGTAGGATTTACGTAATCCCTCAATGAAGCATGATGATTTTCCAAGTTATTATCTTGAATGTTTTCCATTTCCATTTCTAGTTTTTTTTTAGTCCTTTCTGTATTTTTATTATTTTTTAAATTTTTTCAAATTCGGGATCATAAGGTATGTCTTGCAAATCTTTTGTTTCGCATACAAAGAACAACAAACAATACATTAATAATTAAATAAATAATAGATGAAATATATTCAACACAACAAAACATTTTCACGAACACATTATTTTTCACACAAATAATTTTTTTCTTTTTTTAACAGTTTTTCATATAACAAAACACGGTTTCACACAAAAATAGTTTTTACGACACTACAGTTTTCCAAGTTTAAACCTAATTAGTTCAACTAAAATTCTCCTAAAGCTCTTACCGAAGCTTCCCCGACAACGGCGCTAAAAACTTGACCTAACCCGTAATAATGCAGTAATTTTTGCTTCCAAAAGATGGCAAAAAACTTGACCCAATTTATAAATACCTGTTAGTGTATAAAATTAAAATGTTGTAAAATTTTTGAAAATATTTTACACACTAGGGATACTATGCAAGTATACGTATCGTTTCAAGTAATATAGAGTTTTCTTTTATAACCCCAGTATCAATCCCACAGAGAAGCGGAGTAAGCAATCCTTTATGCTAATTCTAGTCTATTTCTAAATTTGGAATTTCGATTAAAATGTTTTTTAATAACTAATCCTAAATAAAGTTCTTAAATAAAAAGATAACTTATGGATAAATTGGTTTGGAGAATTTTGAGATATTAAAGACTACCTTTCTCTTGAAATTACATAGATAATGTGTATGAAAGAAATGCTTAGAATTTTATGTAGTAGTGCCAAATAGAAGCAATCACATTCTTTACCCTTTGATCCAGGTGTAAAGAACATTGGTTAATCTATAGATAGGTTCAGGATGTTTTATTAGTAGAATGGGTTAATCTAGGCTCACACTACTAGATGTCCAAGGGTGGCTATGGTCGGCCCTACCAGTGACCCGTTCCCTTTCTATAGACCAAATTATTAGAATTTAGTCTGTCACTCTAAAAACTAATCAATTTTGCGCCCAATAAACAATATATCCCTATTTATTTGCACTTTACCATGAATAACCCGCATATAGCCTTCGATTACCCAAGGATTCATGTGATATCTACTAGTTAAGAACTCATCTCCAGTTAGGTCTTAGAATTCTTCAACAGATTTTAACAATACAAGTGATCAATTTGTAAAGTAAATGAAGATCAGGTATGAATATCATCACCATAATTTAATAAGAGAATATCTAAGCAAATCTTAATTCCTAAACATGCATATATTTCATTACAAAATAAAAGTAAATGAAAATAATGGCATAAGAAGTAAAATAATTGATAGAATTATGTAATAAATTAAGTGCCAATAAGGAACTTATTTCACTAGTATTCTATTATATTTATGCAACTATCTGTCACCTAGAAGCATTTAATAGATAATTCTATCATAAAAATGATTTTCCTACACATGCCAATACTTCATATTAAAAGAGAGAGTAAAGAAAATCACTTACAAAGCATGGATAAATCACGACAGAAAGCTCAGTTTAAAATAAAGAAAATCAACTAGAAAGTGTTTACAATAATTACAAGAGAATGAAGAACACAATACTTAGTTTTTCCCTCTGAAGGAAAGAAGAAGATCTCTCCGCCAAAGTCTCCAACCGATCCTTACGCCACTCGTATATTCCTTACATAGATATCTCAAAATCCCTCACCAATCTCTCCATAAAATGTAGTAATATAAATCTTCATGACTCTAAAAGGACTAAGGGGAAAGAGAGAGAGAGAGAGAGAGAGAGAGAGAGAGAAGGGAGAGGCCCTTTTTCCTGTAGAAATATCTCATATTTATAGAGCTCTGAAAATGGCCAAGGGTTGCTTAAGGCACCTCTTCAAAAGTAGTCCACATTCATTGAATCTTCTAGAAACCGACTCTGGCGCCTAGGCGTCAGACTCCTGTGACCAAGTCTTCACACCCATTCACTTTGAGTCGCACCTCTTCGCGATTAAAACCGTTCTAATGTGTCCAGATACATTGTATCACATATCCTATTTATTAGGAGTAACTTCCAGTCTTCTAGAAGGTCTAGAAACTACTTAACACCATCAAAATAACTCCCAAAGTTGTCAAAAATCTGTCCAATAATCGTTTTTGGATGATTTTGGCGCCTAGGCCTTAATTTTGGCGCCTATGCACCATTTTCTAGTCGTCACTGGTTCCTAGGAGCCACCCTGTGCGCAGCTCCATTGTTTTCCTTCCTTTAAAGTGTAATATCTTTAAAAATGTGCATAAAGTTAGCATCTACACTAAAAATAGGTAATTTTTAAAGTGGGTCACTTGAAAAGTGGCAGAGCGCCTAAAACAGAAAAATCATACCTTGTATAGACAAATGGTGGAGAACCACGGAGTTATGAAGAAATCTTGCAAGATAAGAATTCGAGCAAGTGGGAGCTGGCCAAGAAGAAGGAGACAGATTCTCTGCCAGGGAATCAGACTTGGGAGTTGGCAGAACTTTCACCAAGGGAGAAGGCATTGCACAACAAGTGAGTGTACCAAGTGAAGACTGCGCTTGGTGGCAGTAAGAGGTACAAGGCTGGACTTGTTGAAAATAGCTTTCAGCAGGGGTAGGATAGTGCTCATGCAGTAGGAGTTGTAAGCAGATACAAGAGTAACCCAAGAAAGAGCTTGGTGGTACAAGGCTACGTTGATGGTGATATGTCAACTGAAGGTGTTACTTGTGAGAAGTTGAAGTTGTGCTCGACTTTAGCTGGTCTTCTGGCATGAAGACAGAGACTTTGAGTTATAGAGATGGAGGATGTCATGTTTGAGGAAAAGGTCGGTACAACTAGTAGATGATGTAGTCATTAAGTGATACAGTCAGTATCCTATTATCCAAGTGGGAGAATTGTTGGGTAATGTGGAGACCCGGTCCACATTAATTTAATTAGATTAAGAATCCCACCTACCGCTCACCTACCTTCCCACCTACCGCTCACATGCCACATCCCACCTACCGCTCACATACCTCTCACCTACCGCTCTCCTAGTTTCTATAAATAGCCAGTGTTGGCTTAAAGATGAAGCAAGTCCTCTAAGAGAGAAAGAGAGGAAGAGAGAGAGAGAGGAAGGGAGAAAAAAAATAGAGATTTTCTTGTAAATGTCGAGGCGCTCGACAGTATAATTCCTCGAAGAAATAAATTCCTCTGCAGCTCCGTGGACGTAGGTAAATTTTTTGAACCACGTAAATCTGTGTGTCGCTCTGGTGTTTGTTTTTCTGTGTATAATTAGTCTCGTTCCATTTTTCACTTTATTATCATTGTTTTTCACAACAACCTTCTCTCAAGTCAATGAGGCTTCTTTTATTGCTCAGAGGGAAGCTTCATTAGCCGAAATGGAGGGGATGATGGAGCAGATGCAATGTGATGCACACTGATAAGCGAAGCGGTCGATGTTGACGGAGGAGAAAGATCAAGAAAGGGAGCCCGAGAAGATGTTGATCTTTGTTTTTTTATGCACTAATTATTATTTTATAATTGACATTGAGATATACTTATATGTTTTTTCAAGAAACTCGTGCACTGTATGTTATTTATACATATCATTTATTAATTAGATTTCTAGTTATGCAATTTTTTATTATGGTTGTCAATATTTGTTATTTCATGATTCTAAGATCCTATGTATATAGTTGTGTGTTTTGTGTAGAGATTGCAGGTGAAAAAAATATATCATTTAGCAAGGTTCTTTATATAATTTTTTCGTTCAGCTATAAGTTTCAGATGAACTTCAGGTGGCTGGTCCACTAGTAATGACGATATTGGTTAAACCGTTGGAAATATCTCTCGGTCATTCTTTGTGCTTTTAAATTAACGGATACTTCGATCAAAATTTTATCTGGTTAAATACCAGTGGACATTTCCATCATAGTTTTGCCAAATTTTCTAATGTGTGATTGTAGATAGACATGTTCATTTGCTAGTTGGTTTATTTATGGCTATTTCAGCTAGAAAATTCTTATGTAGATGTTCTGTTGATAATCCATCATAATTTATTAATGGCAGCTATTCTAGTCATCAGAATGCATCTGCCATAAATACACTTAAATTAAATTACCAGTGAAATAATTGAATTTTATTTGTGGGAATAGTTCCCTAAAAATTAATGTTTTTCCTATAGTACAGATAGAGGTCAAAGTCAATAAAACATAAAGAGCTATAGAAAGAAAATGATATAAATATTTAATTAGTCTCAAAGTTTTCACTATTGTAATAATTTGTTTTATCAAATTTTATTAAGTTAGATTTATAGGTGTGTTTCAAGTAGTAGCCCTCATGAGTTCTTTAGAGAGAACTCTCAAATAGTGCCAATGAGAACCCTTCCTCAATGAGTGCATAGTAATTATGTTGTAGGAAGTTGCTTTTTAAAACTAAGTTTGATGAAGTGTGGTAGCTACAAAAGAAATGACATTTTAATAAAAAAATATTTATAATGTTCACAATAATTTTTCGAATAATTACTTTCCCCATAACAAATTTATAACCACTTTTATAAAAGTTTATAGCCACCACAAACTGGCCCTTAAGTTCAAGCAAATTTTATTTTAAAAATTCTAGGTGTTTTTATCTGCAAAATAAGAGTGAGATTTATGATATTGATAGGCTCTTTTGAAGTAACGCCCATTTTAATAGTTTCATTTTGATTCAAGTTTGATAAAGATGTAGGTGAAATCAATAGATTTGTATTAAGCTAATATATGTTTGTTGAAACTTTCTTTGAACACTGAAATAGAGTGTGAGTACATACTATCTTATTTGATCAAAATTTCAAAATTATTATCAATATTTTAAGCTCAAATTTCATCAATATCAATTTTATGCCTTAAAACATATCATTCTAAATAGAAATCTATTAAAGTTATATGAATAAGATCCCATTAAATTCATATATTATAATTTAAACTCTAACTATATAATCTTACCTTCTTTGTAATAATTTCTCAAAAATGTAACTTAAGTCATAATAGAAATTAAAATTTGAATTTAATAAGAAAAATTACTTTAAGACGTACGGTAAACAAAGTATAAACAAAGGTTTAAACTCTACTCCCTCCCAATTCAATGATCAGGTCTGACTGCTAAAATTCATTAATTATTTCTTTGTACTTATTTTTTAGGGAACAGAAGATGATATTGAATAGTGGCAGTTATCCTGTTTGTTTGATTAGACAGCCTAATAACATTTTGTTCAATGTCTGATGCGAGCATAGGAACATTACTTATGATAGGAAGGAGCGTTTACATACATAGAACACAATACTTGCTTACTTTACTTTATAAATTAATTTGCAGTTGTGATAATTATTATTTATTTTAGTCTGCGAATAATATGACATTCACATTTTAAAAATATCACCAACATATATTTATTATTAAAAGGCGGTGGCCCAAACTGAAAGAGATCAAATGATCCTCACTTCGCTCGCCAGTAGAAAACTAAGCAGACAGATATGCCTAGGCATGTTCAATAAAACAGTCTTGAGACATTGGATGATAGAAGATAAGTTTGACTGAGCATTCAAGTGAGAAGTCTATTGAGATGTATCTAGTGCAGTAGGCCGATTGCGACCAAATGATCACAAGAGGCCGGTCATAACCGGACAGTTACCAGAGACATGTCATAACAAGATGACCATCATAGGTCTACGACGACCAGATGATCACTGGAGTTCAAGCACTATAGATTGATTACTAAAGGTCTATCAACTTATTAGAGTGAACAACAATAAGAAGATACCCCGATAATCTCGGGGATATGACCAAATTATACACTTATAAAATCAAAAGGCTTAGTGGTGATATAAGGTAAATTATGACATTTTGTAATAGCCAACCCTAAAAGTATGGGGTTTGAAATGTACTTGAGCCTAAAAACCCCATTTTTCAATAAACTTCTTCCTCTTCGTCTCCATCCTGCTCAATTTGGTCTCAACACTCAAGTGCTCTACCAGACCCACACAACCCCTGCCGCGTCCTGTCCTATCTCATTTGAGATGCTCTATTCCTTGGGTGTGATTCAATAACATATTTGGGTTCAGCAATATCATTTTTTTATAAACTTATTCCCTAAATGTGCCAGATAAACAAACTGCTAAATTCTATTAGGAGGTTAATTGTTGATAAAACAATACTTCATTTTCCGAGATTAAGATAAGCATCAACTATACAAAGAATTAGAATAGTGCACAATGCCAATAAATACTCCCATATAAGTGGTTTATTGATTGTTGAACTTAAATTTAATCATGAAAAAAATATCATAATCTTATTAATAAGATAAAAGAAAAACTTAGTAGGAAATAGATAGAGGGAGAGAGAAAAAAATGGGATAATTTAGAACCTAGAAGAACTTTGCTTTTACTAGGCAAGACGAGAGCAACAGAGAAAATCGGAGCAGATGGAAAATAAAAAGAACTGATTTTATAAATTTGCTCTTGCTCAAGTTACATGATAAGCATGTAACTCTGCCCATAGAAAAATTTTTGCTATAACATGCAAGAAATAAAGAAGTATAAAAATATGATCAAATAAATCTAATTAAGAGGAATAATTATTTTAGAAAGATTTAGAGGATATTTTATTGTTAAAAAAAACCAGCATCACTTGTTATTCAAAATTGATGCACAAGATCTAAAATAGTACAACCCTCTAGTGAGAAAATTGGATCTAAAACTTCAACACTAATCATTGATAGAACAAGATAGCAAAATAATTTTTAAGACACTTTTATTAGCTTTTTCATGTGCTATAAATAGGGGTGTAAACGAACCGAACACGAACGAACAGAGCTCGTGTTTGTGTTTGGTTCGTTTGAAATTAAGTGTGTTTGAAATAGGCTCGTGTTTGAAATTGTTCGTGAAACTACTGTTCGTGTTCGGTTTGATTTGTTTGAAATTAGTTTGAATTGTTTGAATTGTTTGAATTGTTCAAATTGTTTGAATTATTTAAGTTGTTTGAATTGTTTGAAATGTTTCAAATTTGTTTGTATTGTTTGAATTGTTAAAATGATAAAAAAAATTTAGATAAGCTTTATAGGATTCAATTTTTTAAGATATGATAAATTTTTAAAGTATATAATTATTTTTAAAGTATGATAAATTTTTTATATATAATTATCTTAAATTATTTTATATTTTGAACAATAATCATTCGAACACAATTGAACACATGACAATTCGTGTTTGGTTCGTTTATAAACCGAACGAAAAAAAATTTGTTCGTGTTCGTCTCATTTGCTTATCGAACATGAACTCTCTGGCGAGCTGAACATGAACTGTTCACGAACAATGAGCTTTTTTGATAGCCCTAATTATAAATACTAATAGGTTTTGAAATTTTTAGCACTCAATCAAAACTGTAGAAAGCCCAGCCTCAAGCTAAAACTATAAACTATGCATATTCATTATTTAATGACTGTCACAATTTACTGATGAATTATAATTGAATTCGTTAATTGAAATTAGTGTTGAGAAATTTAGGGCGAATAAAAGCAAAAATTGATACAAAACAGAAGAAAACACAACGATTTAACGAGGTTCAGCAAATATGCATATGTTCTCGGGAGCAAGCGGCGAATTCCACTATTTCAGAGGACTTACAATGGTTCGGCTCATACCCATGGTATTACACCTCCATTTATAGAAATAACCAATGGATAAATTACTAAAACGCCCTCGCTCCCCCCAACCTCTTTAATGAAGAGACGCATCTCTTCATTCCAAGAAAAGTCCAACTACCGATATATGAGCCACACCTAACAAATCTCCACCTTGGCGAATATCCCGCCCCTTAGGAGAAATACATCATGGAGTTTCTTACACCAAAGTGGGTTGGTCAACCGTGCCAATTACAACACTTTTCTCATGATTTTTCTGTCCACGAATCAAAATGTTCGCCCAACAATTCGCGCCAACACCTCGGCCGAACCACTATCTCGTGAACCTTGAATTCTTCGCCGATCGCAAATCGCCGCGTCGAACCCCTTTGCACTTGTTTGCGTAATATCATCGCAAAACCCTTCGCGAAATCAATGCCTAGTCCGCCTGATCGCGAACTCCAGCTCGCGACTCCTTCCCGCTACAGAAGTGTTTACCTTCGGTAAATTCTGTCGTGCGCCCGCCACTAAGGCTATCGCGCCAACAGCCCGTCGGCAAGCCTGCCGCATAACCTGGCGGCAACTAAAGAAACCTCAGGCCATGAACCCGACTTGCTCTGCTCAATCCGCGAAGTCCTTCCTGTCGCTTGCGCCTCGTCTTTGCCTGCAAGTTCTCCACCGAACCAACTGTTTGTGGATCCTTCCACCTGGCTCCCGCAGTAACTTATGTGTCTCCTCAAGCCGATCGGGCTATCTGGTCAATTCATCGAACCTGCTTTGGTTGCGGATCTTTCTTATCGACTTGTCCTCATAAGTTGTCTCGCCTCATGACGCTGAACCTGCGACCTGGTCCGGACCACTCAATCTGCTGAACCAATTGCTTGCGAGTAACCTCTCGCGCAAACCATCGCGCCCTCGGGAGAAGAGCGGAGATTTAATGAGGTTCCAATTGTTGAGAAATTTAGGGCGAATAAAAGCAAGAATAAACACAAAACAAAAGAAAACGTGGAGATTTAATGAGGTTCGGCAAGGATGTCTACACCATTGGGAGAAGAGCGGCCAATTGCACTATTTCAGAGGAGTTACATGATTCGGTTCATACCCATGGGGTTACTCATCTATTTATAGTAATAACCCATAGATAAATTACTAAAATGCCCTCGCCCTCCAAATCCCTTTAATAAAGAAACACACCTCTTCATTCCAATAAAACTCCAACTACCGATATATAAGTCATACCTAACAATTGATATTAGGTTTTGAAGAGTCATAAAATTTATGCTTTGATTTACAATACGTTATCCTTAACCATCCATATCCAACTTGGCAGTTATGGTTCAACTTAAGTTGTATAAGCGTCATTCAATTCTCTACGTCTACGTCTAGGCTAGCTCATTGATACAACTTCCATACTCTTTGTAATCTTAACTAAATGCGAGATGGACCAATAATTTTCTTATTGAAATCCATTTATTTGTGCTTAACTTGATGTAGCTTTGCCCATAGCACTATGTGCAACAACGGCTTATTTAATTTTTGATGTCCCTTTCCAATTATTGTGAACCATCACATGCTGCATCTAACAATTTTAATCATCTTTCAAACTTGAAAAATTGAACAGTTAAATCTATCAAAAAAATTGCTGGTATGACCAAAGTTCGCCACGTTGACTCTTCTTTTGTTCTTTTTACTAAAAAGAAAATTATTGCTTTCTTATGAATCATAAATTTCAATTTGTACGTGTTGTAAGAACATTAGCATATGCTTTGAGATTTGACTTCTGCAAAAGTGCAACTATTTACATAACAAGATCACATGAATGCCCCAAGACCATCATCCTATATGGCTTTCATTCTCAAGTACTTATCCTTCCTAAAAGTTCCCTGATATCGAAATTGCTTGCACCACTGTTCATGTTTAATACATTACCCCCTCATAATCAAGCCAAAAATATTTCATCAAAACTCAAGCTTCAAGATAATTTCAAGAATTATATACGAAACAAGTTAAAACCTTCCAATCCTTTCCAATTTGCGACGAAGTAAAAACTGACATTTCTACTCGAGTGTTTAATATGTAAGAATTTGTATATATGAGGGTTTTATTGGATCACTATACCCCTCCTTAATATTCTTATTTTCTCCATATGTTTTCATTTTATGTTCATTTTGCTGCTTATTTATGGACCTGAATATGATTGTAAAAAGACGAGAATACAGATAAAGCTCAATTTTTTTTTCTTTTTTCTTTTTTAGTTTCTATCATGGATAACTTGCAACTAAGGTATTGCAATGTGGCCAGGGAACACAAAACAGAATTTGGAAGGCTTAAACCCTTTGACTATTCTTAATGATAATTAAAATAAGACTTCTCTTAAATAATAAAGACAATCAAACAACTTGACAAAACAGCTTTGTTAAAGGATAATAACTATAATATTTTAGAAAAAACCTTCTCATATCTGATACAAGTTGTGTAAAGCTGTTGAACAAGAAAATATGACACTCATAGCAACAAAAGGCTACATCTATAATACTCTATATAAACTAGAAACCATACGAAATCTCTTAATACATGGATCACACTATCAAGTCTTCTTCTTTTTTTTTTTTTTTTAAGTGCGACATATTAAAATGCTAACAAAGAAATATTCTTTAGCTGGGAATTTTTCACAACCCAATGCTTTCTTAGCTGGGATGGAGGTGGAGCAGAAAGAGGATGAGCACCCTTGTCTCTTCGCTCACTTCTCCTCGCTACCTCACAATCTTATTCATATTAAAACTAACACTTCATGCAAACCAAAGTAGAAGAGGGATATAAAAAACCCTCCACTACTGTACTATATATGCTGTTCTAAGTCCTCAATTCTTATACTTGCCTTCAAAGAATTTCAGACAAGTGTATAACCAGATATCCAAATATCTGCCGGCGTAGCCGAGTGGATGTACACAAACTCAAAGCTCTTTCCACCGGGCAGTGACTGAATCCATGAAGGAAATTTGTAACCATCTACCGCCCTTTGGAGTCCCCATATTGGGCCATAAAGCTTTGAAACAACTATCTTGAGATCCTTTGCTGTCTTTGATGAATTGTTATTAATAATAACTGAGTATCTATAGTAGGTTCTTCCTTTTGCAAACCAGGAAGTTGTTGCAGTTTGCTTTACAGTGAACGGAGAGAAAGCACCAGTTACTGAAAGAAAACATCAATCCCAATTAGAGCTTTAATTCATCACCATGAAAGCAATCTGATACACATAGCTGCTTTAGGTGTTAAATACCTGGAACAGGAGACGGCTTTGGTTGGCGGCTTGGCAACGGTTTAGGTGTAGGAAAATTAGGCTTAGTAATCACAACTGCAATCAGCAAGATTTTCATGACAATCCTAAGAATAGCTTATCTACCAGCTTACGAAATCAAGTTAAGAATGAGGGATGCTTACCAGGTAAAAGCTGGTTAAATCCACCACTGCCGCCATGAAGGCGAGCAAGAAGACCAACTAAAGGAGCATTATTATAGGTAGCAGGCTCAGTCTGCTCATAGTTCTCTCTCTCATCAGCAAAATTATCATAAGCATCAGGACCACCAACAATGGCACCATCCAACAGATTGGGGTCACTAGCCTTTCGGCTAAACCAAGTTGCATATCCACCTCTACAACTCACAAACGAATCATCAACTTTGATAGAAACGATCGAGGATGCACGATGGTGTACCTGCTGTGGATAGGTTGAACCGTATCCTACCATGTAGCTGGTACCTCTAGGGTTGTCGCCTAGAATGTAATCCACCTATTCAATTGATCAGAATTAATAGCAGTAAGTTAGAAAATTTTCATTACGAATTTGCTCGATTGGAATATCAAGCATCAATCATTATTGTGATTCATAGGGTAATCAGGAGAGGAATTGCATGATAGAAAAACAAGCAACCAGCCAAACAAATAGAGCCTATTTACAACTAGTTGTAAACTACTATATAATGAGCCAATGTTTTGAGCAGCATAAAAAAGACGAAGAACTAAGTCAGCTAAACAATCAACATTATAACCGTTGCTACAAATAAAAAGAAAAAGACAAAACGAAAACCTAAGACTGTTGCGTTGCATTCAACAGAGTCTAAAGTCACAAAAAAGTCTAACCACTCATCATTTCTAAAATAAAAGAAATCATGGTCTCATACAAATGTGGACGAAATTAAATATTTAAAAGCATATAATCTATCAATATTGAATTCAGAATGATTTACCTGAGACTTGGCAAAGCTGACAAGATCAGAAGGCGAGGCAACTCCTGACGAACACTTCACATTCTGCCCTGCAGATTGGAGATAATCGGAGAAGACGGTGAGCAGAAAAGAGGCACTAGTCACAAACTGCAAGTTGTTCCATCGCTGCCGGAAGAGAAGGCCACCAGGGGTTCTCTGAACATTATGGGAGCCCTTCCCCAAGCATGAGCACATGAAGAAGTCTGCATTCTGTCTGTACTTCTCAAAAACCTGCCAATTGTGAGCTGCTTTCCCTTGGAGAAGAAACTGAAGAGATTCAAATGTGTGCATGTTAGAATTTGCTTCAATCATGAGATCAGAATTTGGTGCTGCTAACATGTAGAAGAGCTACAAATTTAGATGGAATTTAAGAAATAGCTGTTGTGTAAAAAACACTTATCCTCTTTATATGATATCAGAATTCTGTGCTGTTGAAATGTAGAAGAGCTACAAATTTGAATAGAATTTAAGAAATAGTTCTTGTGTAAAAAACACTTATTCTCTTAATATGACGCACATATAGACAAAAAAAAAAAGAAGGAAAAAAAGGGTTCAAATGCTATTTATGTTTAGTAAAAATCTTTGAGATGTTTTTCTTTAGAAATTAAAATATGCTTTATCATTTCCTTTTATGGCATTACAGACATTATGTGTATTTCGTGAAATAGAAACAATATCTGAAAAATGTTCTCTGCAAGTCAAGAAGTTTCTTTGTATTTTCTTGTGCAGAAACTTTGCTTCAGGTTGTTTGGCGCTTTAATAATGACTTCAATAATACTTGTCAATTTTTTATTATGGAAAAAGTATTTCTATAAATTGTTTTTGACATATATAATAGTTCAGTAAAGTTAACTGCATTTAAGTTTTGATGAATTTGACGATCTCATCAAGTTAAGAGCTTCAAAATTTTCTATAAGATTTTAACGGTTTTACTTGCTTCCTAAAATTAAGCAATTTTAGACAAAGTCACACAAACTTCTAAAAACCGACCGATTAAGTTAAGTTAGGCAAATTTTCAGAAAGTTCTAAAGCCTAAATCAGCACTAAAAATCTGAGAACAATCCGTTTCAGCAAAGCTACAACCATGCCTTCTTATAATCCAGTTTAAATTTTAGATTTAATCTCCCTCAATATATTTGTTTAGAGTTTGGGCTCTCAACGAAAGGTTCTTTATAAATTTGAGGTTTGTATTCATGATGTGTAAGAAACTTTCGGATAATTAGATAAATAGCAGGCAAAGTAATCTATTTACAAAATTAGCACCCAAGTAAATTTTTAGGCTAACAAACTGATGCATTTACGCATGGCATGATCTAATAATTGAAAATTTAATAAACATGAAAAATATGAGTTAGAGTTTTACTATGAATTTTGATATTGGAGTCAGAATTTTGGTAATTTTGTCAATAGCAATGTTCCCATGATACGTATATGGTAAGGATCTAATGAAAAAGTTTTTTCGAGTGGAACAGCATTTTCACAACGGTAAACATCAACCTAAAATTTCTACAATCACACCTCAAAATCCACCCACCGCACAGCACTGCCACGTATCACTTACAATACACAACTATTATTTTAACCGTAGAGCACAAGATATCACCTTGGAAACGAGAACTTGCACACCGGCATACTTGACGTCCCAACCAAATTCGGTCATGGCCCACCCAGTCCCACCCAATGGCCCACCGTTGCTCCCCAAGTAGTCCAAGTAACATGGCTCATCGGTCGCCTCGTGCATCCACGCTGCAGCCCAAAGAAGCTCATCCTGCACAAACTAACAATCAGAACCGTCCATCTATTCCCCAAAAACAAATCTAGAAAATCCCATCCCGATACAAACCCCGTATCCGCTGATAGATCTGTAATACTTCTGAACGACGGAGATGCTGCTGTCGTACTTCCCGCGGTATTTATCAGCAAAATCGAAGAGCTGCAGATGAGATAATCAATTAAATAAACGAATTGCGATAACCACGTGTCGGTGCTGCCTTCCCTACATCGATTGACCGTTAACCCCTCGGATTCGACAGTAATGTAAGTACACGAGGGTGTAACGGTCATTTCAGCGAATGCACCGACACTTCCACATGCCTACGGAGGGTCCGATTTCCAAAAACGGATCCCGAATTAGAAGGCCCACTTTTACACAGTGAATAAATCAGTAAATATATATATTATTTATTTATTTATTTATTTATTTAATTACATATATAAGCGAGCCTGTTAAAAATGCGGAGTTCCCACCTGCTTGGCGTGGAGGAGGAGCTGGTTCGAGTAAGCCGGATCAGACCGGCGGAAGACGATGGAGGCCGCGGCCATTGCGGCGGCGGTCTCACCGGCGAGGTCAGATCCAGGGTGTTCTGTGTCGATCCTGTAGGCCTGCCGGCTCGTCGTCATGTCCTCCGGTCGCTGCCAACAGTAGTGGTCAGTGTTCCCGTCGCCCACCTGTAAATATGGTTCCAACGGTCATGAATAATTAATCGTTAATTAGACACTAATGTACGAATTAAATACACCCATGTGGAAGTTTCGAACGAGGGAAGAGCGCTGTTAATGCGATGTGAAATGTTTAGGGAGTTCATATTTTGAGCGGTCCGCCGGTTCGATGATTTTGCATTTTATTAAACAATTAATTTCTAATAAATCATATTCTGATGCAAATCTCCAAAATAAAGTACTTGATACTTTAAGAAGAATTTAACGGTAAAAAATATTGAATTCTTCTATGGGAACTTATATAGTATTTTATTTTTTATATTTATTTATATAACATTAAATAGCAAAATTATACATAAATATTATGGATATTAACTTAATTAATTAAAAATAAACAGCTCTTCACTGTCCATTTGAGGATACATCTTGCAGATACAAGTCCATATGAAATCAGCAATATGACTAAATAGGCATCTTATCCTAACCATTTGCATAGCTAAATATGGAAATTTATATCATTAATATGATTCTCCACTATTTTAATCAGTAAAACATGACTGCAGATGCGCTCTTAACGAACAGTGTCTTTCGGGTAAAAATGCAATTTTAAAATATTAAACCGAAAATGTAAACCAAAGTCGACCAAAGAAGAGGAACTGAAAATCCTTAACTTCCAAAGTGGGTTAAACAGGCAACAGTCCAGTCAAAAAGCAAACCAAGGTCGACCCACATGTTCCAGAAAAAAAATAATAATAATAATAAAACCCTAAGAGAAACAAAACAAGAAAATTTCTATTAATGTCGGCCCCATTCAGAGGGTAAAAATCAACAGACGCAATCCCATGAGAAATCTTCAAGAAATGATGTGATTGAAGATTAAGAAAAAGCTTATAGGTTACCTCGCCATAGAGAACAGTAGGTTCAGGGTGAGCTTTAATGAGATAGTCGGTGCCCCACTTCACGGCTTCCATGGCATGCCCGAGCTCCCCACTTTCAGCCATTTGCCTCCCGTACTCCAATATTCCCCAAGACATCATGGTGATGGTGAATGCCATGGGTAACCCAAACTTCACATTGTCCCCTGCATCATAGTAACCCCCAACCAGATCTACCTGCAAGGACAAGTATATGAGAAATTGACGAAAGAAAGAAGAGCAAATCGGCTTAAATCAAAGCAGAAAAAGAAGAGATACCCCATTTGCTTTTCCATCAAGAAGACCGGAGTTTCCTCTCCAGTTAATCCTCTGGTTGCTTGGTAGATAACCTGATCTCTGAGCCTCAAAGAACAGAATGCTCTTGCTGAGAGCTTTCTGATAATCATGAGAAGCAGATGCAACGGAGGCAAGAGAAAGCAAGAACAAGTTAACAAGAAACAAAACCCTTCCCATCTCGCCCGAATGGAAAACAGAGAAGGTAAATGCTGAATGAAATCAAGTTCCCCTTCCCAGACGCAATGCAGCTAAATATTTTCAAATTAAATGTTGTGAAATAAATCGTACTGGGAAGAAGAAGAAGAGAGGATGGGGAGATGGGAAGAGGAGAGGAGATAGAGGTTAGTGGGAAGCTGAACGACCCTATCTATATATGAAGTGGGAAAGAGGGGAAGATATCATAAATGGCTGAGAGTAATAAATGGCGCTTTTCTTATTTAGTAAAAATTAAAATAAAATAAATTTAATTTACAGAAAACGGTAGAAATCATGGCATGTGGCTTCGCTGCCTTTTCCGGAGAAGAACGTCGGTGTGGTTTTTTCCTCTCACAATCTCGTCCTTTATTAATTCAAAATTGATAATTTTTTCGTTCAGTTTTAACTCTTAATAAAAAGAAGATTCTCACTGCGATCATTAAATTGAAGTTATTGCAGGCACCGAAAAGCAAGGAGAGGTTCATGAAGGAGCATCTCCACCGTCAAATCGACGATGGGCGGATACCAAAATGTTGTCATTTCTTGGTCATTTTAAAAATGTAAGCCGTCTGATTCATTAATTTATGGCTTGCATAAATTAAATATCAGCCGTCCGATTTATTAACTCCACCATCGGTAATGGGATTTCTAAGAAACCTTAATGTTTTGCTTAAAAGCCTTTATTCAGAGAAGACAAAAAATATAAAATGAAAATAACAAGGAGAATGGCGACAAAATGTGCAAATTTTCCAATGGAAATAAATATTCAAATGCATAGCAAGATAAAAAATATATAAAAAATTTCCACCGAATGGTCGCAGACAAGCAATTGTGTGGCATATCTGTGCATTTGGGTTTTGGAAGTCATATTGGTTCTATATGACTCAGGGTCGCACATAAACTCAAATTGAATGATTTGATATTTCACATTCTTATTATCAATAGCACCAAGTAATAAATTAAAAATTAATGGCCCACTTGACTTTTTTTTTAACCTTATTTATTTATTTTATGTTTGAAATTATTTCTTGCTAGTACAATTTTTAAATGTTTTAATTTTTTTAATTTTCGAAATAAATCTTCATATTTTTGAAAACCATTGAAAACACTTGAAGATGTTTTGCGCTTTTCAAAATAATTATAATTCTAGCTTCATGGAGTTATGATCGGGAGCAGGGGATTCCCTAGGAGGCGATTTCGAATCCGCTATAGGGTTTAGTGAATTTTTTTTTTTTCAATGTCCCTTTCTATTAGGAAAACCTTGGTTTATTTTTTCCTTTTACTTCTCTACTGGTTTCTCGTTGGTGTTTTTGGGCTTTTGCACTTTTTTTTTCTTTTACCAAGGAGAATTTTCAGTCTCTTACATTTTCTTCTTCTCAATTCTTCTTGGCCTTAGCTCTATTCTTAATTTGAATCTTACCTCTTCTCATCTTGCTAGTTCTACTAATTTTAATTTGTATTACGTTCCAAATTCATCTGAACAGTTTTCTTTCTTTGATTAAGAACTTTTTAATGACTCAAAGCAATGGAATCTAGCTTTGATTGGGTATGCGATTGACAAATGACATTTCTACGGTAAATTGTAGCAAGCAGTTGTAAGAATATGGAAACAAAAAAGTGTTGTGGATCTTCAATGTCTTTCTGAAGGTTTTTTTTTCTGTTCAATATTAGCTGTGGGGAAGATTTCGATTTGGTTTTGACTGGTGATCATTAGTTTATTAAATGGTAAACCATTCATTTTCAAAAAATTGTCTTATTATTTTATTCCTGCCAAAAAAAAATTTAGGAAATGGGTTATGTTTCTTGATTTGTCAATATTTTGTTGGAATGATTGAGGTATTTCAAAGATTACAAGTCAAATTGGTGTTCCTTTAGCCATTAGGTCTTTAACATCCAAATTTTCTAAACTTCCTTTTTGCAAGTGTTAACATTCAGATAAATGTAAACCCTTCTCTATCTGATTTCATTCTTCTTGATATTAAAGGGCATGAGTTTAATTTATATTTTATTTACGAATGGAAGCTAACTCCTTATAAGTCTTGTTCTACCTTTGCTCATGATTCTCAATCTTGTTCAAAAGCGATGAATTTTCAGCCCAATTTTTGCTCTTATTTTTAGGAGGAGTAATACTAGGTTTATAATAATAAAAAATTTCAAAGAAGCAAGGTTAGGCCCTTTATCCTGTTAGGATTTCTACTGTTAATAATAACATTATTCCTACTGCTTTAGATTTAAATATTCTTGCTGATATATCTTATTATTGTACTGAAATTTTTTGAGAAAATATAGATGCTCAGCCTTCTATTGTTGAACTTAATATTTCTATAGATCTTGACAATATTGTTTTCCCTTATGTTATTTCTTCTTGTGTTATAGATTAGGTCAAGATAATTGACTCTTGCTCAAAATGTCCAAAATGAATGTTTTGTTTTACCAAATCCTAATAAAAGCCCTTTTTTACCTCATATTTATGGTTCTATTAATAATGAGGCTGATAAAAAATTTATCGTAGCTCAAATGTTATCTTCTCAAATGTTATCACTAGAAGCATTCTTCGGTTATGACATGTTGTATTCCTAATATGTTAAACAAAGCCCTAAATACTATTTCTATCTCTTTACCCTCTACTTCTAAGAAAAAAATGAAAAATTAGGGTTGGTAATGCTATGCATTAGTTTATTTTTTGTGTGTTATTTCCTCTCCTCTATTTATTATGTTTTATCATAAAATTCTAGCTTGAAATATTTGTGGGTTTAAAAATGAAACCCGTGTTCTTGATTGTAAGAAGATTATTTATGAGACTTGTGCTCATATGATTAGCCTTATTGAAACTAAGCAATATGTTTTATCAATTTATGATAATTTTTCTTCTAAAAAGTTTATACTTTTTATTAATGATTAACGTGCGAATAATTCTGATATTGCTAAAAATGGGCCAATTTAGGTTAAATGGAATGTTAAGGTTTTTCCTTTTATTACTTCAAAAATCAAATCTCAATGTATTCATGGCATATTGATATTTATTCTTTTCTTAAGTTTGTATTAGTTTCAGTTATGCTAATAATAGTGTCACCATCATAACAAATCTTTACAATTATATTACTTATCTTATTGCTAATATTAATTATCATTGGCATCTGTGGGGTGACTTTAACTACATTCTTAGAGTTAATGAAAAGGTAGGGGGTCATCCTCTTATACCTTCTAAGCTTACTGATTTAATTAGTGTAATTTCATTTTTAATATTTTTAAATTACAAAATATTAATCATAAGTTAATTTGATAACAACCAAATTGATTATCCTATTAGAAGTCTTCTTGACAAAGCTTTTGTAATGCTTTTTAGTGGATGCTTTTCTTCTCTATTTTTTTAGAGTTTTAAATATTTATATTTATGATAAATCTCTTATATTTATTTTTATAGAGGATTCATATGTTCTAAAACATGAATTTTTGTATAAGAATTATTAGAGTGATTGTTCCAAGTTTTTTTATATTGTCAATGATGCTTGAAATCTTAATGCTAAAGGTGATCCTTTTCTTTATTTTGCGAGTAAATTGAAGAATACCAAAGTAGCTTTTAAGCATTGGAATTGGTGTAATTCTATTTTTTTTATAATTATATTAATTAATTAAAAGTTAAGCATGAAGCTATTATGAATAACTATGGATAACTTGGTTATTAATCCTCTTTGTAATGATTTACCCGTTCAAGCCTCTTTTAACCAAAATAGTCTTCATAATACTCTCTTTTGTAATTATAAATGGTTAAAGCAAAGAGCTAAGTTTGAATGGTTATTAAAGGTGAAGATAATGTTAAATTTCTTTATTAAAAAATTAGAATTAGAACTAATTTTACTTTTATTAGAATAATTTTAGTCAATAATGTTTACTTACATCAACAAAAGAATGTTGCTAATGAAGCCATCTTTTTTTTAATATTTGCTTAATAATTATATTGATATTTCTCACTCTATTTTGATAAATTTTTTATTATTAATATCATTTTTCATTGGATTTTGAAGATTTAATAGAGGTATTCTTTAATGAAGGAATTAAAAATGCTTTTTATTATATTGGAAACTACAAGTCACTTGGGCTTGACAGATTTACTTCTAAAATGTTTAAAGATTCATCAAATATTATTAAAGATGATTTTATTTATTTAATAATTTTTTTTAATGCTGGCAAGCTTCCTAATAAGGTCAAGCATAAACCTAGAGAAAGGTGCTCAAACTTTAAATGATATTTGCTCTACCTTTCTGTGTAATACCTTATATAGTCATTGTTAAGCTATTAGTTAACAAAATTAAACTTATCTTTTGTAATATTATTAATTTGGTTCAAGTTGCTTTACTGAACAGATAAATTTTACTAATAATATCATTTTGACTAATAAGTTTTTAATATGCTTTTAATTCTGTTAATTTTGGAAAGAAGTTTTGTTTTAAAATTGATTTACATAAAGTTTTTGATAAAGTTAATCTACATTTTTTCTATGATTGAATGATTAGATTAGGTTTCTATGTTTATTTTATTCATTGGATTAAGCATGCATAACTAATGTTTATTTTTCTATTATTATAAATGATGAAATGAATCAATATTTCACTTTTTCTTCTAGTTTAAGGCAAGTTTGTCATCTTTAATCTTATCATTTTGCTATTATTATGGATGGTCTTTCCTTCATGTTAGATATTCAGAGTAATTATCTTATATAATAAGGTTTAATAAAATTAATTGTCTTATACATATTAATGATATTTTATTTTTTGGAGATGCTATTGTTCCTATTATGCATCATTTAACTAATATTTTGAATATTTTTAGTTATGTTTTAAATTTAGTTGTTAATTTTTCTAATTCTGATCTTTGTTATTTTAAGAATGTTGATGATTCTTTGTAGCAAACTATATGTAGCATCAGTGGTATGAATACCAAATTTCTTCCTTAGAATTACCTTGTTATTAATATTAATTGTTCTATGCTTCACAAATAGTTGGTTGGTTGGAAGATACAAGTTTTATCTAAGGCAAGTCATTTTCAATTAATTAATTAAACCCTAAGATGTTATAATTATTATAAGTTTTAATATACTTCTTTACCAGAATAGATTAGAAAGAAAAATTACTTCTTTGATTAGTAACTTTTTTTCGTAATTATAATGAGGATAAAATGACAACTATTTCTTGGAATACTACTTTATTCCTAAAGCACATGGAGGTATTAGTATTCCTTTTTTAGAAAATTTTAATTTGATGTGTAAAGCTAAAATTATTTGAAGGCATTTCAATTCTTACTATTTTTTAGCCAAGTGGAATATGGATCGTATGGTACCTTTTGGATAAATATTATATCTAGAATCTCTACTTTTTGGAAAGATCTTGTCAAAGTTACTTTTAAGATTAAAATATGTCTTAATTTTCAAGTTAACACTAAGAACATTCTTCTTTTTTCTTTGATCCTTGGACTAAATGGCCCTCATTATTTCTATTTTATGATAATTCAGTTTTTGATTGGTTTTATATCCGTAAACTTACCAAAAATAAAGATATCCATGCTAATGGTTGTTGGTTTTTTTCTCAACATTAGACTCTCCGTACTTATTGTTTGAATCTTATTCATGCCTGATGCATCAAAAATATATACTCTTTTAGCTATATGTTTTTACCTATTTTTGGTGATATTGCACTTTAAAGGAAGATATTTTTCATGATTTGTTGCAGGTATGATGAATATAGGTGATTGGAGCGAAAAGATGCAAAAAGGAACAAATTTGGAGCAATTTTCAGGAAAACAGCCACTGGCGCAGCCGGCACCAGAATTGGCGCCGCCGGTACCCTATTCTCGAACCTCCAGAAATTATTGGCACGATAGGGCGTTGCCGGCGACACTATCGGGCACCACCGGCGCCCTATGTTGGTTCATTTCAAATTCAAGAGTTTTGGTGGATTTTTGAAGAGGTGCTTGAAGAAACTCTTGGGGAATTCGTTCCTAACATAAAATTAAGTGTTCAAGATGAAAATAGAGAGGAGGATTACTGTAGAGAGTGTAAGGAAAGTGTGAGAGAGAGTTAGGGTTTGTGCTTTTAAGAGATATTCTTCTCTAAGTAGGGGAGAAGAGGGAGTAAAGTGAGAGATTTCTTCTTCATCTTTGTTCCAAGGAGATAATCAAGTGTTGCAAGGAATAGGAAGAGGAATCAAGGGAATTTTGAAGGAATTTACTTGGGGAAGAGAAAGAGATAAATTGTATTTACTATTGTGGTTTGTATGACTCTTCTTTCTTATATAAAATCCATATGTTATTATATTTTCTCCATGATTTGTGAGTAGTTTCCCTTGCCTTTCTTCTTGCATAAAGTAGTGATGATGTGGTGATGTGGAATTGATGTGCCCTTTAAGTGTATAGAAGTTGTGATGTTTCTTTCATTTGGAACTTAATTTACTTTTCAATCCGGCCAATTGAATTGTTACAACATGTTGAGGAATATTGATTCCAAAAAGAATTGAATGTTCTACAATAAGAATGAAGAACCCATTTAATGTCCATGAATGAATTGCATAGTTCATGGGGATTAAGTGCAAATAAATAGGGAAATGAGTTTTGATGGACTTCAAGTTGGAGGTTTCATGGTGACAGAATGGGATCCCCAATTTGGTCTTAAGATTGGTAACTAAAGCCTATGGTTAGCCTTCGGGTGAAGGGTGAGTGGGAGCTCCATAGTGAGAGTCGGTATCCTCCCAGCCTAGCCTTAGATTTAGTGACTAAACTTAAGATATGACAATGTTCTTTACTTGCTTGGAAGAGGGGTTACTCTTTTAAGGGTAAAGAAGCAAAAATGCACTTATTTGGCACAATACAAAAGATTAACATTCTTCATCATCCACACATCATAATCTTTATGTAGGAAGGAAGACACTTTTCATATAGAAGTATCTTATAAATCACATAAGCTAGTGTGTATTAGTTAAATTAGTTCAGTAAGTATAAGTAATTGTAGTAGCTTTATTATTACCGTACTTTGCAATAACTAGTAGTAGTACACTTGAGCAATTATTACAATTGGTATTGGAATTTAGTGCTATAATATCTGATTTAAAGAACGTTCATTTCCCTGTGGGATTGATAACCAGGACTCCATTAAAGCCCTGTATTACTTGATACGATACGTATACTTGCGTTGAATTTGTGACTTTACTAAATCATTATAAAAATATATAAATCCGACTTCATAAATTCTTGCATAATATATAAAGTCGCACCAATGCCATCCCCATAGTTAATGATTCTTTTAGCTATCTCTTGAAAGAAAATCCTTTTTATATCAATAAAATATTTATCATTTTATTTATGAAACTTTTTCAATTAAAGATTTGAGTATATTAGTTTGGTATAAATGATATTAGATTAATTTAGCTTTGATTTCTTGGAAAATTTGCATGTTTAGGTGTGGATTATGAAAATTTACATGCTTATGTATGTGATATGTCAATTTTCATATTTATGTTCAGCTTATATAAATTTATATGCTTATTGAGTTAGCTATGATAATTTTGTAAGTATATGCTAACTTATGATAAGTTGCCAAAATAAATTATATTAATTTATATGTGCTAAAAAGTTTCTTCAAAAACTATTTTTATATAAATTATATAAATTTAAATTTACTAAAAACATTTCTAAAAAATAATTTTCATATAAATTATATAAGTTTAAACATGCTAAAAAATTCCAAAGAAAACTATTTTAATATCATTTATAAAAGTTTAAATGTGCTAAAAAAGCTCCTAAAAATGTTTTAAATATAAATTATATAAATTTAAATGGTCCACAAAATTCCCAAAAAAATATATTTAAATAATTAATTTAAATTTAAATGTGTTCAAATTCAAATTTTTTTATAACTTAATATGCTCAAATCTTAAAGCTAAATTTTCATTAACATTAAGATTTATAATTATTGAAAATCTAAGTGATAAAAGCTTAAATGTGATCAAATTTTCAAAGAAAAGTTAATTAAGCTTAATGAGATTCAAATTTTAGATTCCTTTCCATATAAATTCAAAAATATTCAAATTTAAATGATTTTCAAATCCTTTTTCAACTTATGATTTTCAAATTCTTTAAAACAAAAAATTTAAAAACTATTTCAAACCTAAAATCTTATAATTACCACTTAAGCTTTTTACTGTACAATCATTTAAGTTTGTACTGTCCAAATCACTCAAGTTTACAGTCTTCATGTAAATCTTTAAACAAAACTTACAATCTTTGTATAAATTCTCTTGCAAATCATATTAGCTTATCATTTTCATGCAAATTCTCATGTCTTCATATAATTTCATGTAATTCATAAGCTTTGTATGTAAATATGTAAGTTCACATAAAATTCAAGCTATTTTTACATATTTAGCATACAACTAGACAAGTATACTTCCCAAACATTCCATTTATGTGCTTAACACATAAGCAAGCGAATTTAATATTCATATAAGCTCATGTCAATTCTTCTACATTTGCATATTTAACACTTAATAAACACCATACAATTTCATGCTTAATACTTAAACTTTCATATGTCAATTAAGTTATATATAGCTTAAACATCTTTTATGTGATAAACATATTTTTGTATAGGTGATATATGTGTGTAAACAACTTAAATATTCTTAAAAAAGAAAAGTAAAGATATTTTTAAGTATGATGAGTAAATTATTGTGTGAAAGTTAAATTTGGAATAAAAGTGTAAAAATTAAATATTTTATGAGTAAAAAATAACTATTTTAATATGAAATAAAATAAAATAAAATAAATGTTTTAAATATAGAAGTAAATGATAATTAAGTGGCATATATGCGAATACGCACATAAACCTAAAAAATTATAGAAAATCTGAGAACAAAACTTCAATATATACTAGTAAACCAACATTAGAAACCAAATTTTGGATGAAATCTAAATGCAAAACATCAAAATATATTAGAAAATCAATAATATAGGAAAACATAGAAATATCTTGAATCTCCTTTTGACCCGACAAACTAAGAAATTTAATAAAATCATAATTCAAATAGCAAACCCTGTTAAAACACATTCAAATTCACCTAATTAAATAACTAAACCAACACATAGCTAGATCAACTATAAATCCTAGGTTAATTAACAAAGAAATAAAAATTTTGGTCTATACACAACCCTACAGTAATTCAGACAAGAAACCCAAGTAAATTCATCAGCTACCTTTAGTTAATTACTAAGGGCTATGACATATAAAACCCCAAAACCTGTAACTCATTATACTATGTAGGTGCCCTAGGATTAAGTAACCCGTAGTTATTGATGAATACACATTTAACCATCTAATAGTTAAGTATAACTATCCTAGCCACTACCATGGCAATAGAGAAGATCATTGACTATTTAGTGGGTTAGTAGTCTAAAGCTACCGATGAATCCAAAATGATGAAAAAATATGGGTATCTTAACCGGGGATGTCTTACCCGAATTTATGTTAGACCACCTATTTTGTCTCTTTGTGGGGTCAAGATTTACCTTAGGGTTACACTTTCAACTTCTATCTGGAAATCTTCCAACTAATCTTGTGCCTTTAGTATAAGAATCAAATCAAACAGTTCAAATTAAACATTTCAATTTAATCCTTTAAAATTAAACATTTCAAATCAAACCTTTCAAGTTAAATTTTTTGAATCAAAACTTTCAAATAAAACCTTTCAAATCAAGTATTTCAAATCAAATCGTTCAAATAAAACTCTTCAACTTAGACCATCAGAATTAAATATTCTAAATTAAAATTTTTAACTCAAACTTTTCAAAATTAAATCTTTCAAGTCAACTTTTCAAATCTAACTTATTCTTCCCAAATTTAATAAATCCAATCCATTCCAAATTCCTTTTTCACTTCATCTCAATTCATTCAAACCTAACCATTTTAATGATATCTCAATTTCAATCCCCATGATGCACTTTTTTCCCATAGTTGATTAACATTTTTCTTGGGTCATTCTATGACATATCATCATTAAATTGTAAGTCTTAATCTTTTGAACCTTAAAACAACAATAATTGAAATATCCAAGCTTAAAATCTTAAATAATATAGGCCAATACTTTAATCAAGAGTTTTTTCAGGATTTCACAACTCTTTGGATACCATTAACTATGAATGCTTAGCTTTATAAGGATATTAGACTTAGAATAAAAAAAACTCTACTTTAGACTCAAAATGTAGAAGAAAAATCTCCGGTTAATGTAGGCCTATAAATCCTAAAATTTTTTATTATCCGAATGATTATATCTATTTCAAGATAATGTCGACTCATAAATCCCATAAATTTTGAGTGGTTAAAGAATATTCAAATTATAGTTGGTTGCCATGTTATATATAAACACTGGTGAAATGTATGTAAAAAAATTTATCTCAATAAATGATGACGATTTTGACTGCCTTGGGGAAGGAAAAGATGTGGAGCTTATGATTAACTAACTAGAAAAGTACTCTTTCATGTGGCACACCTTCATACTAAGTAGTTAATACAAATTTTATACGGCTAAATAATTAATCCAAACTAATTTGACCCTAATGGGATCCCGACCTAATATTAGGTGTAACCCTTTGATATTAAGTTAAAGGTTGACAACTTCCGTTGGATTTATTGTATGCTGATCATTATTTTTATTCAATATAACTCAGTTTTAAAATAGAAACGGATTTTTAGCTGTATTCATTATTGTGAAACTCAGCCTTTTTATTTTGCTTGTTCAGAAGGGGCATATGATCTGTGACAACGCAAAGTCGTACCAATTACATGAATGAAATTCCACACCAAACTATTCACATATGTGAAATTCTCCCATTAGCTAAGAAAATTTAACTCTCCTTTTGAAATTAGGAGAGCATCCTCAAAGGATACTAATTCCTTTTCATTCTTATAGAAGAATACTATTTATTATTATTATTATTATTATTTTTTTTCATTCTTATAGAAGAATACATATTACGCCTGTAAGTGAGATCAACCTTTATTTATCGGCTGAGTTGACTCGAAGTTAGCACCAATAATTAAGAGTGTGTGTCTGTGTTATGTTTAGTAGATTTTTTTAATGATAGAGGTTGAAAAAAAGATAACAACAATAAGAGTTTATCCCGACACTAAGTGGGGTTAGCTACATGAATCCTTTTTCTCAATCGTGCCCTATTTAATGTCATATTTTTTTTTAATTTTAATAAATTAAGATCATTTTTTTTATAGAATATAACCAGGTCTTTTTAGTTTTATCTCTACCTATCTTGGCATAAGTCAAATCTAATACATCTATTCTCCGAACTGGACCATGAGATGGTCGACATTTAATGTGACTAAACCATCTAAGACGGCAGCACTCTAATCATGTTTGTCATTGGGGTTACATCAACCACATGTCCCATCTCACAATCTGGATCTATTTTACTGGGAGAAATACCATTCATACTGGCTTCAGATGATCTCCGTGATGCGTGTCACAGGCGACCTGGAAGGAAAGAACATGAAAAAGAAATATTAGTTGCAATAAAAATTGAGATGAAAATTAAATTCACTCTAGTGCAAAAAAAAAAAAAGATGACTTATGAGTCTCTCTCCAGTACAATATACACTATGTCAAAGGAGCCAGCCATCCGAGTTGCAGGAGTTAAGGGACTCAAATCATCAGAGAAGGAATTTGTACGGAAAATCGGTGTGGGTGTGCAAAGTGTTGCCTACAAGGGAGCAGGTGCAAAAGGGACAACAAGAGGAGTGATCAGGGTGGCTGTAGGAGTGACTACCTCTCAGCATGAGTGACAACCTTCTGCAGCCTCTTATTTGTGTTCCCCAAAGTCCCCTAAACACGAGGTCTCTTTGGGGCCTAAGCACCTGCCATCCACAACAGAAAAAGAATATTAAAACTAGTAAATAGGATCAATATGTAATGTAAGCCACCAAAGTAAAAAAGCAAGACAGTATAGAATGCCGACATGAAACATGGTGTAGCTATGTATAAAATCAACATAAGTAACTATGACAACTAGTGTGAGAAACAAAAGTAAAAACATGAAGGTATCGAAACTAATTATCTATCTATACATATCATTTTTTATTCTGGTTCATTAGATGAGCCAATCAATGATGAAATTAAAAGTTATTAATCAATCTCATCATCATTGGCACTTTTTAATGAAGCCTCATGGTGTCCTCTAGGGGAAACACTTCTTTGCTTGAGCTCAACTGAATGCAAAAATTAGATACACCTGTCTCTTGGTGAATGGGTTCAATAATATTTTGCATCTCAATAGTTTTTCTTAGTTTACTCTTCAATATTATAGCCCAATCAAGTTTATCCCTTGCTTGACCAGAGTATCGAAGATAATAAACCTGAATAGCCTAACGTACCAAAATAAATGGGTCACACTTTGCATGTCTTCTGTTCATTTTAACTTTAATAATATCATATGGGCTGAGTGTCTGTGTTTCTCAATTAGAAACATGGTCAAACCATTCACAATTGATCATACATATATTACATTCATCTTAACCTTGATATTGCAAGTGGACAACTTCATTTAGTATGTTATAATAGCTGATCTCATTTTCTTTGCGTGCTTCCTCTAACGCAAAAACCACAATTATAAGTCTGCATTCCTTCACACCAGAAACTAGCGTGAAATTTGTAACCATTCACATCAAATATTGGTCATGTCTTGACACTACGATTTTGGGGGCTCCCCAGACAAGATCTAATAAGCCACGATCTGTGATTCCATCGCTTATATTATGAGCCTAGAAGAAGTTCCAAAGCACAATTAGTTTTACTTTGAAAATTACAATTATACGACATAAAACTGAATTGGAAAGTTACTTCAACGTACATAAAATTTGAACTATTTTGAAAAATTTTCTTCGACCTTGTTGCTTAAGAGTCATCCCTTTTGTTCAAGCTCTTGGTAAATAATCTATGCACATCATTGTTATTTGTATGTTTGATTTAATTAGTATTGCGTTTTGGATAATAACTGATAAAATATTCAATTAAATTTAATTTTATTGTATGAATGGTTGCACTTCATCGCAGTTTAGTAGAACATACAATATGGCTGCTTGAAGCTCTTTATCTTTGAGGTAGCGTGTACCATGCCTACATAATAGTTTACTTGATATCTAGAATACATATAGATTTACTTACGAAGGCTCGTCACCACATTTTCATGTGTATGTTGCCTTGATCAAAGTAATATGAACATAAACTAATTGTCTCCCTATAATAGATATGCTTCGCATATCAATCCCTCCAAACATGCTTTATTCTTAACAGCTGTTTTTTATTATATTAAAAAAAATTGCATGGTTGAGCCATTTTAGAAAAAGATAAGATATTAGATTACTTTAAAATAAAATATACACCTCTCAAAGGGATAAACCCATCTATATTCTACTAGACCCCCTAATATAGCTTCATAACACGTATATATGGGTTGATATTCCATTGAGTCAAAAAATGGGAGAAAGTATCCCTTCGAGCCTGCATAGAAACAAAGGAATACTAGCTTCAGAATTCCTTAGAGAATTGATATTCAAAGTCCCTATGCACAACTCCTTGAAGAGTATATTGCTTTTGATCGATGGATCAAGTACCTACTTTAGCAGAGCATTAAATTTAATAAATAGTAATCAATGTATAAAAATATGATAACTGTGACTCTTCATGCCACATTTTTATATCTCACCAAAACAACACAATGACTTATGTTAGAGGCACAACCAATTGAAAACTTCAAATAATGGAAGCACTCAAAGATTATTTTTCGTTGATCACATTTGAGATAATATGTAGCTTTGGGCTTGTTTCTGATTATTTTCTCTATTTTTATTTTTGATGGAGTCGCTTGTCTATCGTCGTATAATTTGCTTTTTTGAATAAGTCTTTCTTCGAGGTCATAAGATTGATCTGGAGAAGAAAGAAAATAAAAAAGAAGGGACATGCACTGAAGAAGACTAACAAAAAGAAAGAGAACACAGAGAGCCTACATGTGATAAACCTCGGAAGAATAAGTTAAGTATGTTCACCCAAACATGATCAGGTGAAGGCATCTTGAACCATTATCCGTGAAAGAATGCCTAGGTATACTACCTATAACTAGATATTTAGGTGTTTTGTCTGTTATGGGGTCCAGAGTTATCCCAAGGGGATGCATCCCACTTAGTTAATACATCTTGGGGGCCGCCTAACAATACTCTTGATCTACAAGAGTGTTTCTTACATTAGTAGTGACAACTAGAACATTATTATCAAAGGATAGTTAGTTCACATGGGAATGCCCTAATGTTTTCAAAGTTCCTGCTAAGCCATAGAGCAGAGAGCGAGTCTCTTGAGGACCTCACATGGGTAACAGACTTATCGGCATATGAAGACTGTGAAATAACTGAATCATTGGAATGAGTTTGACTTGGGGTTGTAAACGAGTTTATTTGAGCTCGAGCTCGAGCCACCATTGGCATGATCAAGTGTTTGATTAATTTTATGAGATCGCGCTGGAGCTCCAGCTTAAGTTTACGAGTTCGAGCAGTCTCATGAGCCGACTTGTTTATTATAAAAGTAGAACAAATAATATTAATTTAAGATCGTGTCATAACAAAAATGACATAGAATGAACAATTAAGAGATAAATAATAAAAAGTCACTTAATATAAAATAAAAAATACTATTGATTAAATATTAAGACTTTTATGTAAGAAATTCATGTGTGAACTTTATGACACAAATTCCAAAGATACATAATAGCCAAGATCTTTTAAATTTGTGATTTTTACATATCTATAATAAAATAACTCATACCTGTATTTATGACGAAGAAATTTGATCTTGAAGAAAAATTGATCCTGAAGAGATGGAGTTATCAAATTAAATAACTTAAGTTATAATTCATTATGACATAAGTTATGAAGTTAAGAAAATAAATTACTTAAGTTATCATAAGTTATAATAATAAATAACTTTTATTATAACATAAGTTAAGAGTTAAGAAAATAAAGAACTTATGTTATTATGAGTCTAAAATAAATGACATAAATTATTGATAAATTATTAAAATGAATGTGAGTCACAAAATTAAAATTTTAACATTTTAAATATAAAATCTTCAAATTTAATATATTATAAGTAAATTTTATATTAAGAATTTTTTATATGAGCCTTAAACGAGCCAGCACACGAGCTAACCGGTCGAGTCAGGGTTACCCTGAGCTTGATTTGTTTGCTCATGGAGCTCAGTTCATGAGCCGTCGTTATCTAGCCAAGCTCAAGCCCAGCTTGACTCACAACCCTATTTCGATTTTAAGTATTAATTTTTAATTAAAATTTGATTGTTTCTTGTCCAAAAAAATTTATCTTAAAATTTATGCCAAATCATAAATTTTATGTTGAATGATAAAAATTTATTTATATTAATTTTGTGTTAATTATTAATTCGGAGAGTAGGTGAACTTTTGAGAAGTCACGCCGAGCGCCGGTAACAGCGGGCGGGACTGAATTCAAGGGACTTTCGATCGGGACAAAGATCAAAGTATCCGCCGAAGTCTCCGCCATTCGCGCCGAAGCGAGGAAACATCTCCACGTTCGTTCTTTAGGTTCTGATCAATACTTTAATTTTTAAATTGAATTCTCCAAATGAGCTACGCACGAGTTCCAATTCCCCCCGACTTCCGCTGAAAAGCGGCCGTTTAAGTTTTGTTTCAATTTAAAATAAATTGGCAAAATTTTGGTAAGGAAATTTAGTTGTAATAAATTGTTGTTTGGACGTTCAAGGTTTCCAGACAATAAAATTAAAATTTTTTGGCGGTGCAGTCATCTTTACGTCCAATTTTTTTATTAAATAAAGAAGATGCATTGGAGCTCTTGAAATTAGAGCTATTAAAGTAGTTTGTCAGTCTTTAACATTGCGTATTTATCTCCTTAAGTATCTTTTTTTTTTGCTTATTTATTTGTTGAATAATTGTGCCTAAGAGAATAAATTTTATTCGATCATATTTAACTTTTTTTGATCTGAATAAAATTAAATATTTAGTATTTATGATAAATTTTTGATTAATTTTTATGATGTATTTAAAAAATATTGAAGTTTTTATTTCTACATTATTCATGCAAAAATGAAGCTGAACACGAGCCTAATCTGTTGAACAACATGATATTATTCAATATGAGATTATTTTGAATAATAAAAAATATCGGAATAACTCAAATTTGATTCATTTACATCTTTATTAGGAGAAATTTAACTTTTTAAATAAATTAGCTGTAAAATTTTAGATTTTTTTTTCTTTTGTTGATATTATGATTTTCTTTTAACTGATATAATTGTCATTATATAAAATATATTGTTTTATTTTGTATTACAGTTTTCACTGCACTATCTTAGTTTCATTTACTCGTTCTTATCCTTTGGATAAAATTAAAATTTAAAACGAATTTAATAAATATTTTGAATCTAAATATTTTTTTTGTAACACGCACAAGGGATAGAGCCGGATTCAGGGGGAGAGAGCCAGGGAGTGAAAAAAATAGACTTGCCTCGCAGGAGGGCACTTTTTAGGATGATGAATCCAAATTTATAAAGATAAGGCTGGATTCTAGGAGGCATTATTCCATACGGAATAAGCATGCAGCAGCTGCGTGCGGAATAACCCTCAATAACTTTAATTTGAGGCTATTGGGAGGTTATTTACAAGTTATTAGCTATTAAATAAATATTGGGTTATTTGCAAGTTATTGTACGGTTCCATTTGAGAGTTGTTCATAGATTATTATGGAGGTATTGCATGGTTGTTGAGAGCTGCGTGTGGATTTTGCTTACATATTCTGTATGAAATAATTTCTCGGATTCTAGGGGAAGGAGAAAGAGAAGGAGATAAAGAGGGAGACTTGCCCTGCTGCCGGCATAGAGGGGGTGGTCGCCGGGCTCGACCACCCCGATTATTCTACACAAGTTCGATTACAAGTGCGGGAGAAAAGAAGCAAGCACACTATATGAGAGAGAGAGAGAAAGAGCCTAAGGGATCCCCTTTACACGTAAATATTTCCTCTATTTATAAGAGCAGAATGGGGCAGTTTGGTCCAGATCAATCTTCGCTAGTTTCAGGTGGTCAATCGTTCGAGGGTGATGTCGGTCGCCAAAGGGGTGTTGGGGGGGGTTTCAATTTAATTTATATATATATAATTTGGAAAATATTATTTTTAATTTTAAAAATATGAAATCAAACATATCTCATATATGCAATAGTTAAAATAATCGAACACTATACCACAAGCAATGTATCTATCCCGAAGAATGGATACATTGCTTGGCGGTGTGACTTGATCAAATAAAATAAAGAATCCATGACATCCGTTTGGTCTGTGAACCATTTATGTTGACCGACAACTTTCCATATCTAATATGAAGCAACTAGATAGGGTTTATATTAATTTGGGGTCTTTAGGTTTCCTATAAGAGCAAACTTCTATAGTTAATTACATCTAAGATAACCGAGGTCATCTAAGAAAACTCTTGATATAGATCAGAAAATATTATTTTCATGACTTCCAAAAGGTAGGAAATTCAAGAAAATGTAGTAATAGGAAATCCAATAAGTGAGTGACTCAAGTTTGGAAAAGTTGTTATAGGAATCCAAAGAAAGAGAGAGCTAGGGGAAAACACAGCTCAAATAAGAAGCTTGGTGATTTCCCAAACTATCATATTGTTTGGCTTCAATTTGAGATAATTATTTGATGTTTCATCATACCAATTTTATTATTTAGGACTTACATTCACCTGGTACAAATTATGTGAACAACCTGGAAGATAAGAGTCTTTATGTCATATCAGATGACAACCTCGGAATCCTAAGACGAGTTAGGGCTTATATTGCATGAGATGCAAAGGCCTAAAGAGTTAAAGTGAGGATTTATGCTGCGCTAGACAAACTAACTCGAAGTCCTACAGCTTGTTAATTATTTCTAATGAGTTTTGATGTTGAAGATGGCCGTGCTGCCCACCGTTTACACTCCAAGCTCCTCGTTGCAGCAGACATAGTTTTAAAAGTGTCAAATTGAAAAGATGAGAGAAAGGTCATATTTTATAGATGTTTAAATTGAGGTGTCTTAATGTCTTATTAGAGAAATATTTAAGTTGATTATAGCGAGAATGATAAGGGACCAATGTCAAAGATGATAGAGATAAGGGCTAATATAAGAAAGAGACTATCTATGAATCATCCTCATCCATGGGTAATGATAAGGGAACATAAAAGGATAATAAAATCAAGTCACATAACAATTGATTTCTTTGTGATGGACCACATGAGACAAGGGATTGTCCTCAGAAGAAGGCTAAAAAATCTCTCCTTGCAAGACATCAGAAGGAAGAAGGTAGTGATATAGCGGCACAAGTAGGGTCCATACAACAGTAGAATGGGATTCAAGTTCTAGCAAAACCTTAAGCAAAGGGGTTAATCTTTATGAAGATGATAATGGGCGGGAATACTACTAGACCAATGGTGGACACGAGTGCTTCTCACAACTTCATTTCCACTAAAGAAACAATAAAGTTGGGTTTGCGGATGGCTGAAGGAGGAGGCTCCATCAAGGCAGTCAATTCAAAAGTAAGGCTAATCCATAAAATAGTCAGAGGAGTAAAGACCAGTATTAGAACATGAATAGGTACGTTAGACTTCTATGTCATCCAAATGGATGATTTTAAAGTCGTTTTAGGGATAAACTTCTTGGATCAAACAAGAGCATTCCCAATACCCTTCGCCAATAGCATGTGCATCATGGAAGGTAATCATGCTTGCTTAGTAACGACAACAAGGACTAACAAGCAATCAGAAAAAATGTTGTCGGTCATCCAATTCAAAGAGGGAATTCCATGAGATGAGGAGAGCTAATTATTTTTCTTCATGACTCTGACAAAGAAGTAAAGTCCCAAAAAGACATGTCAAGAGAAGTGGTGGCAGTGCTTTAGGAATATAAATGTGTTTCACTGCTAGAATTGCCAAAAGAACCACCACTAAAGAGGAAGATAGATCAGTAGAATGAGCTGGAACGAGGGACTGAGATGCTAGCTATGAAATCTTGCTATGTGTTACCCCTCTCCCCTACAACTAGGTATGAGAGAGAAAGCTAAACCTTCTTCAAATTCACTAAGTCCTAGAACGAGTAAAGGGAGTTGGTTCAAGCCACATTTGATAAGGCTGTAAACAAAATAAAGAAGTGGGCAGATAAGAGAATGAGACATGAAGACACATGGAGAAAGAAAAAAAAACAACTGTATCAAGTGGAAGATGCAATGAGGGCATTGCGAGCTTAAGTGGGGAGAGTGTCAGACTCCACCATCTTCAAGAATAATTGGCAGACTAAGCATGGAAAAGAAAGATTCTAGAGAAGACCATAATATAGAGAGCAATCCAAGGGACTTTAAAAGATTCCATGGCATCTAGTACAAAACTAGAAAGAAGGATAATATTCCAAAGAATTGTAGAAGGTTCCACATATTTCCAAAAATATACTGAAAGTCGCAAGCTTCAAGAGAAGTCTAGAATATTCTGAAAATTCCTAGAAGCATGTATATGTAAAGAACAATGTAGAACCATCTAGAAGTTAGTATATTCTATTGTATTCTAGAATGTTCCCTTATGCTTAGGGAGGACTATAGAGAAAAGTTCCTCCCCCTCATTTTGATCCATCCAAGGATCATCCAAGTTTCCCAAGTATTCAAGTATTATAATCAATCTTTCTAAATAAAATGTTTCTTTCTCCAATATTTCTCCCTACTCTTTTTTCTATAGTGCTTTATGCTTATAAGTCAAAGAGTTGTGAGGGTTAGGTTGATTTAGTGTTAAGGAAGAGTCTGAAGCCGCACGAATGACTTGAGATAAGTTAGTTCGTGACATTATGGTAGCTTTTTTAGAAGAAATGCAATTTAAGTTTTTGAGACCTTATTTCATTTTAAAATTTCATCTGACAACTGAAGTTACCGAAAGAAAAAAATGAAAAAACAACATGAAATTTATTTGATCAAATATGAACTTTATTACAACTTTCTTATAAATTTTAATTAAAATAGAATCATTTGTCTTTTGTTTTCAATAAACTTTTCATCGAAATAAATGTTTCAATGAAATAAATCCGTCAACACAAAAGTATTTGTATTTGACTTCAAATGATCTTAAGTCAAATACTTAAAATAGAGTTAAAAATTTCACAACATTATTTGTGTGATTAAATTATCATCAAAATTGTGGGCATATAATTAGAAAGAAGCATAAAATGAGTCTAACTTAAGGAATTGTTAAAGTACTCAAAGATTCTAAAAATAAATTATGAATAAAGAGATCAATATGTATTATTTTAAAAAATATTTATAGATGTTTTCTATAATAATTAACAAAATATTCTAAAAATCTTTGTATAGGCCCCTTTTTTCAAATGTACGATAAGGTGGTTCAAGAAATCAAATTTAAATTAAAAATAACTAAGAGATTTGAAGAATTCTTGTGCCTTATTCAATGGTTGACATTGATGATCACCATTATAACTATATTCAACCACAAATGATTGCTTGATTATCATCATTTGATCATAGTAGTCTTGTTGTCATTGCCTAATTGATGATGATTGAATGTCATTGCCTAATTTCCATATCATGACTTTCCTTTGTCGACTATCTCATAATTTTCATTGTTCAACGATCATTAATTGATTTTCATCATTTAATAGTTGTTTCTTGACCAATGTTGCTTGTTGCAACATTAACATTCATCAATTTTATCAAAAGGCTCTCTTTTATTTCTATAAAGGATATGTTAGCAATTCGTACTTTGTAGTCACATTTTCTTTAACTGAGAGGAATGGTGAACTTCAATAATGTTACATAATATAGAATTTTAACTAGGTTGCGCCCAATAATTTCTTAAATACACTTAAGACCAATCCCATAGTTGGTATAGAGTTGAGGGATCACTTTTCACTCATATTGGACCAATTCTCACTTTCTCATGTCAAACATTTGGCTAAAAGTGTGTTGAAATAGTCAAAATATGAAAAGAAATTGACCAAACCAAAAAATGACTCGACTTTGATCTACGCACACGCATTCGTGCAAGGGGTGAACATATATACATGTGAGCAAGCACACATATTCAAATTAAGCAAGCAAGTGTAATAATGCAAGCGAGTGCACACATGGTTAGCGCACAAGTTGGCATGCACTTGTGCCAGTGAGCACACTCTCATGCAGGTGAGCTTGCCCATGTAGATATGGGCAAGAAAGTGCACAAGTGCGTAGTGGGGAGTTCGCATGAGTAATTTTGTGCCCATTTGCGTGGGAAGTATGTGTGGTTGTGCATACAATGTAATTATTTGCAACTACGCGCACACACACTAATAAGGGTGCACACGTGTGAACCAGCATACCAGCTAGTAGAGTGAGTTAGCGACACAATTTCCTTTTGTGAAGTGGGACTTCCTACAAATATTTTGGATTATGTGAATAACATAAAAATTGAATATCATCTAAAATATTAAGCATATGGTATGCACCTCATTCGCTCAAAATGATGCAAAAAAAATATCAAATAGTTTTTATTTAATGTCATACACATTGACACTTCTATAATTAAAATGCCTTTGATGAAAATTATATAAGCTTACTTTAAATTGAATATCTAAGACAAATTCATTAATTCTAGTTGTTAAGCACACTTACCCATTTTTTAGTGAAAAGTAAGAACATCCAAATTATTGAAATTAAGATACAATTAGCTTCTTCCATTTTAGAATCTCATATAGTGGCTTTTTAAAGATAGGTCAAATATTTACCCTATTCATTACATGACATGCTATATTTACTACTTCAATCCAAAAGTGTTTAAGCATTTGAAATCTAACAAGCATTATTTATCCATATCTACTAAAGTTTTATTCCCTTTTTGTGCCACATACTTCTAATATTTCTTCTTTCATAGGTTCAAAGAAACTTTGTATTATTTTAACATCATCATAAAAATCTCAAAATTCTATCGCTTATATTTCATTTATAAATTTTATTAATTTAATTAATATAATACTATTTCTAGCAAAGAATGTTATCCATTTAATCCTTATATATTCATCAATAATGATGTACACACTCACAGTATATATATATATATATATATATATATATATATATATATATATATATATATATATATATATATATATATATATATATATATATATATATATATGAAAGAAATGTTAACTATAAGTCTAAAAACTCCCCAAAAGAAGTAATTTTAATAAACTGAAGGTGGTCACTTTGTTTATAGATGTAGTAGATAAATGAGTTTGAGTAACTAATTGATTATTAAGACACAGATTGTCCTTAGGGTTATATTGCATGGGAAAAACTTCTAGTGAGTTATGTGTAGATTATTTTCATAGGTAAGCATGTCTGGGTGTTATAAATATCTATGCTAGAAACATGAATCATTATTGTTATTTTAAATATTTCAAGCTATTAACAACTAGTCTATTAAGTTTAGTAAATATATGTTATTATATATATGACTAGTGAAGTGAGCATCACCATTCAAAATAATTATGCACTAAATTAAAAAAAGGAGCACAACTATGAACACATAACTAGCTTATGCTACATTGATTATGATTCAACCCATTAATCATTAGGGCATTTTTAATTGTAAAGTAGTTATATCCAATGATGTTGACTTAATATTATCTCTTAACGACCCATTCATCATTTTTTGGTACTGATGAAGAGAATAATATGTACTCTCTTATTATATGATTTTAGCATCTATTGTCTAATTACTAGGTACCTTTAACAAGATTAAAGTGAAGGCGTATACACATAAAAATTTAGTCTATCAATTTGGAAACATAATTTGTGTTACATCTATCAATGGACTGAATAATGTGATCAAGCTATTTAAAATGATTCTAATTATTTATGCACATATGAGCCTACAGATCTAGGCATATTGAGGTTTCTACTATTTTGTTCTGCTGTTATTATTTTAGATATGTGACCCAAATCATCATACATTATGCACCCAACGTGCAAGTAAGGGTTGAAATGTGTTATTCACGTAAAATGTGATATTACTATAGTATTAGATGTACTATGAACTGTATAAATAATAAACCTTTTATAATTTAGATTATATAACTAGTCATCTTTTGTGTTTAATATGAAAATTTTTTTAAATAATTTATTAGACAAAGATGCTTTAACATACATGATGTTTTTTTTATCATTTCATATAAAATGTTAAAGTTTAGCATAATATAAAAACTAATTTGCATGGTCATTTTTTAATTTCTAATATTATTAATTAATTAAAATTTTATTTAATTGAAAAAAAGATAGTTCATGCAAGATTAATTCTTTATTTACTTCTTTAGGTGCATAAAAAATGTCTAATAAACATACCTTTGGTTCCTCTTATTTTGCTTATTCTTTTGATGCTTCTTCATTTTCTAAGTCCAACCATGTCACTCTTAATGCCTTCTTACCCTCATGCCATTAAGGAACCTTGTAGTGGATCAAATATTGAACATAAATTGCTAACTTTAGAAATAGTTATTAGTATGGGATCCCACTCCTTTAACAAAAAAAATTATAGAAGTTTATTTATTCAATGCAAACCATTGTCTCTACTCCATGAGTGTGAATTCCATTGTTAAACATTTTGTGATGTTCTCCCTAAGCTTCATTAAGAATAGTTTATATTTTATTATTATTTTTTTAATATTACTTTTTTACTTCATTCCAATATATTTGATGTCTAAATTGCCTCAAATATATTTTTTATTATTAAGTTAAGAATCTTTAAAAATTCATCATGTTTTAAAACATAGTACAATATATTACTAACTTACCATTATGTAAACCCAAAAATAATTATATAACAGTGCACTCTTCAATGGAAATTGAAATATACCTTCAACTATGATGGTAATAGAGATTCTTTAAACATTCAAAATAAATTTCAAATTTGGATATCACATGGCCAAAAATATATCATCATTACTTTTTTCATAATTTAAAAGGAACACAAGTGAGAAGGTGTAGTTATGCTATAGTGTTCTATTCATATGTTCAGATGAAAAGGCATGTTGTAACATGTAGACCTTAGACCATTCTTTGAATGTGAAGCTAAAAATTGTAGAACTAGGACTCTAATACATATTGCAACTTTACACATGCCCAAGAGGAAGGGGTGGCGTTATGAATTGGAATTATTTGGATTGTCATTTTTTTAAATGTATTTTGAAACAATTTCAGTAAATAAAAACATTCAACAAGAAGTATAATTTTCATGAAAGATTAAAATTAAAGCAAGTAAAAAACTATAAATAAAACTATTCATATGAATAAGTTTAATTTTTAGGTGGCTTTGCTCTAGCTTAGTTTTTGCGCCTATGTGTCCACAACCTGTAAGAATTTTTCACAACCTAATCTACATATAAAGTTACTCTTCTGGATGGGTGAGAAGAATTTAAAAAAGATAAATTTTCTTCTACTAAGACAACCTATCGATACTCTTCTTCTTAGCAAGGTTGTGTTTCATTGCATATAACAGAAGAACACTTAAAGATAAAATGAAAAAAATGTAAAAAATAAAAAATAAAATAAAATAAAAATAAAAATAAACAACCAAATGAGAAAAAAATTTCTTTCACTTGTTGAAATGCAATCCTCACTAGCTTACTTTCCGAAAATAATTTTGCTATCTTGGGTTGCATGGGTTTACTCATGAAAGTCAATATATTATTTTCACTAAATCATAGTCCTTATGTTATTTGATTTGATTTGATGATGCACCTATTACTTAAATACTCTTATTTTAAGAAAACAAGCATCCTTTATTTCTTAGTTTGATTTCTAATCATCAAAATTTATAAAATTCATGGCCTTATGTTTTGATAAATTGGCTCAATATGCATGACAAGTCTTCAAAACTTCAAAGTTAAAAGAGAAAAATTGAGAAGTTAAGAAATATAATCAAAAGTGCATGATTGTATTGAGGATATGCTTAATAAATATGAAATACTAAACTTGAAACAAACTTAGTTAAGAGTTTATTGCTTAAGCTATATATTAGATCAAAATGTATTTAAACTAATTTTTACATGTGGGTGATGGAAATAAGGTTGATTAAAATGGCTTTGGGAAGTCTCTCAATAGAAGTTATTATATACAGTATCGACTATATTTTAAGAGAAAGCAAGGATAGACTATTCTCGAATGCTATGCAGCTTAACCTAAGGAGGATTGTCGGTTATTAGTCAGCAAACAAATGTGGTAGTACAACTAGTATGCTTACAAAAGGAAGAGTGGGACATAAATCAATTAAACTGAAGCTAAATAAAAAAAAAATCAAATGATTAGAGTGAAGTGAAGGAGGCTATGAACCAACACTAATGTTTAAATACAACTACAAGAACAAAATGTATATGACAAAAAAATAATGTAAGCTAAAACCTTGGTGTACTAAATATTGGATATTTAACTTTAAGGAGCTATTAAAACTTAATTATTTAAAATTTTCGAAATATATAATTAAATATAAAAAAATTTATTTTTTAATTTTGAAGAAATCTAGAAAGCATCCAGTATATATAAAATTCAATATAGTTGTTTTTGCACATGGGATTCTCTAATAAATTTAGTTTTTTTTAATTGTTTGATATTCAACATAAATTTTACTAAATATGATGTTCAAAATGATGATCATGCATTTATGGTATCACTAATGCAAGAAGTTTGTCTGTTTTCATATTTATTGACTCCACATTTGAAATATATGGATCACATATTAGTCCATAAAAATTGTCTTCACTCATAAATGCTATTTGATTTAAATTCAAACATATGTTATTTAATATTTTTTAAAATTAATATCAAATTTTGAAGTTCATATAGCTAGCACATCAGTGTTGTGTATGCTCATTGCCTTCCAAGGTGGACTCTCTCTTAAGGCCATTAAATTTGTTGGTTTCAGTCTCCCCTATTCATATATAGGCCTTCTAAAATACTTCATAATAAGTAACCCATAAGTTACAACATCTACTATAGATCTAAAATATTTCACCAGTCCATTATAGAAATTCTTGGTAATTAAACAATTTGGTAAGGCGTCAGTTGACCTTTTTTCTTAAAAACTCCATAAAAGACTCTCATGACTTATAAATGGATTCATTATCTAATTAGGTAAAGATGATTATGTCATTTTTAGATTGAAATTCTTAGAAGAAGGAAACTGTTTGGTTGGAAATTTTTGGACTAGGACATCCCAAGTGATAATAAATTTTATGGAAAGTGAATTCAACCATTTATTTTTTTCTTTCTCTAAAAAACAATGGAAACTATCTCAACCTAATTGCATCATCAAAGTCAAAATTACATTTAAAGATAACATTGTTTATTAAGAAACTAGTAATAGCTAAGATTGGATCTTCTAATGGTGAACCCCTAAACAGAGAGTTATAGACCTTTCAGATGACAAATGATTTAAGTTCGAAGTTATTAGCCTGCGTGGTAGATATATTGATGCTATGTTGTATCATAACTACCAATTGATTAGTAAAATCCTTAAGTGCCTAGTCTCTAGAGATGGGGTTGTGATATCTTTTATATGATTTTTATTCTACTTGTGTTCTCTAATTTTTTTTTTTAATATCAGGGTCAAATGAAACTAGTTCACCATTTTATACCTCATCTACAATAGCTATAACATACTAGTAATGACCATACAATCAAAAAATCACAATAAATAATAACACAATACAATAATAATAAGAGCAAAATGAAAAAAAAATTCTAAAATTAAATAAAAAACACAAATAGATGAAAGACATTGTGACACTATCAATGTATCACTTTATTGCTATTAAAATGGCATTATAATGTTGAATGAATGGAATTGAGTCACTATTACACATACTGTACTGATATATAAAAATACAAATTTAATTAAGAACCTAACTACATAATATTATATAATACAAAATTGAAAAGTAATAAATTACATGATAATTTAACAGCAGAAGATAAGAAAAATTGAATTTAACTTGGTTTTTTTTAAACTTATATTAACAACGAATTTTGATCATAATTTTTCCATCAAAGGTAACAAAAACATGCTCCAAGTTTTGCTCTGTTCACGTAAGTGTACGTACTGTTTAGGTAACAAAATAATTGAGTAAGTGAACATTTCCATGTGGAAAGAGATTAAATTTAAAAATTAAAATAATCGTTAATCATACTTCAAATAAGATTTTTTCAAATCAATCATTATACATATGAAAATTTTTTGAGAAAAAATTAAAAGCACTATTTTTAGTCTGCAATAGTTTTTTTTATAATTATTGTCAATCAAGGACACATCTATTGCTTAATTTTTATTGGGACTTAAGGTGCATTGAGGCTTCATATTATAATCCAGATTAAAATAAATCATGAATAGACCCTAAAGTTTCCTATTGCTCCTTAAATTGCAATTTTCCAAAATTATATTCATATATGTTTAGTGAAATTGGATTTGAACTCTACAACTCCATTAAATTTATGTAAAAAACTTTTAAGTGTCAATTTATTTTAAAATACATCCAATTAAAAAATATCTAAATTTGGTTCAAGTTTAAAAAAATAAATTGAGAATTCAATTTTATTCTTGAATGCAAAAATTAAATTACTAAAACATAGCACTAGTTGAAAGACTTAAAGCTAAGTTACAACACATCTCAACTAATAACAACTATAAAATTTAGTAAATACACCCAATGATACAAAGAATTAGAGGAGATAGAATTAATATTAGGTTCAAAAAATTTATTATACTCTTTATCTCCTTCACTTGCATTACCAACCTTCCTCTCACTCACTCGCTCCACTCACTCAAAATTCACAGACTTTCACTATGTTCTTCACATATAAGTCCAAACTCATCATATTATGATGCAAACTATTCAACAACACATCTAACCATCTAATAAATCTTACTAACTCCTCTGAGACAACATTACATATGAGCAACAAATGCCTTTCTAGGTCATGGCATTGTGGCGCCATGAATTATCTCTGTGGTGTTGCTGTTGTAGCACGATTGTGTTGCTAATTTAGCACTGTAATGCTCAATAGTTATGTTGCAATGTCAAACTCTCGTTTGCTGGCTCTAACTCCCTTTTATAATGGCATCGTAGCATCATGGATGTAGTGTTGTGATGCTTGAATGATGTTAGGAAGTGGCATTAGGATACTAAAATCTTGAGTTGCTGCTTTAATTTTATGACTTCTTATGTTGTCTATTTGGTATTATGGAACTGTATGTTTTTGCTCTTTTACCTATAATTTATTGTCGTTTTAACTTCATGTACAACAAAACTTTAAAAAAATAAATTAACCTTATAACTATATAAAAATTCACCTAGTAATTTTGAACTTTTTGACACTAAACAAAAATCCTTAGTATGCATTGTAGGTAATTCCTTCTTAAGATGAGTACTAATGATTAGCTTTGTAAGGAAAACAGTTCCAACTAAATTGAGCATATTTTATGTATTATCCAAGAACTTTAGAACATATATTCTCTTTTTTACAATAGGATCTATAATGAGTAGCATAATTAGTCTCTTCTAGAGCTATGTTTTAATGATTATCTCTATGAAGAAAAATTGTCTTGTAAAAGGAGAGGCCCATATAAGGTGATGAGGACCTACCCCAAAAGTTATTTTAAGGAAAAAAGTAAAATGATTTGAAATATTATTATTAGTAATACTTTTGAAAGTGAAACATTAAAGTCCACTATAAGATTTAACTCCCTTTCTAAAAAATTAAAGTTTCACAATAAAATTTAAGAAGGAAACCTTAGGTTCCCTTTTGTTAAGTTTTCATTTTATCCCATAAAAACTTTGATATAACAAAGAAGAAGAGGGAATATAAGTATGAAAAAACTAAAGAAGTAAAAAAAATTAAAAATGAACCAATGATTGTAAATATATAACCTAAAGAAGGTGGCTACATATTTTATGCATTAGATCACAAATTCATTTGACAAGATATTTAGTGACATCAATTTCACAATAGATAATAATAACAATAATAAATAAATGGAAAAAAAATAATTTTATTATTTTCCTCTAACATGATAAGTTCACAAACTCTTTCTATTTTAGTAAGAAAAACATTACTTAACTAGGCGATATGTTAGTACATTCTCACACTCAATGGAAATAGTAAAATTCACTAGTCCAAGAAAATCTTTTACCATGGTAATAAAGTTCACATTTTTAATGAAAAAGGCGTGGTGAATGATGTCACTCAGAATGAACTTTCCTATTAGAAAACTTGTTGACTATGTAGGAATAATTACTAATTTTCAAAAATTTAACCTCATTTTTTAAGATGTTGAACTTAATGTAGAATATGTAGCAATAAGAATTAACGCATCATCAAGTGGAGTGGCCATTGTTGAAAATCTCTCTTCCTGGTTTCTATGGAAAATATTTTCAGCCACTCACAAAAAATTGTAGCTTAGTGGGTCTTACAAAAGTCAACGACTTCTAATGGTAGAAGTTGGCAAATAGAGAGATAAATGCCACTCTCAAAGCCTAAATATCTCCATTGTTTTGTGGTGCAGCCTTGATGGAAAGAACATTTAGGCCACACTATTGAAGATTGTGAAATTGACATTTGAAAATGCTAGGGAGTTAACATTGAAGAAGGATATAAAGTTGACAGTTCAAACTTTTTTAAAAAAATTAAAAGAATAAAATTTTTAAAAATTAGTGGCATAAAAAATGGATTTAATAGGAGCAATTCACAGAAGATGGCTCATCCTAGTACAACTCTAGCACAAACACACTTGACTGAGAAGTTCTTATAGGATTCAATGCACCAGTGTTGATATGATCTCACCCAATTAGAAATTAAATTGGCATTTTAGAATGTGTCTAGTTGGCACCATTGAAGACCACAAGTTGGGTACTTTTGAATGCTAAGCAGTTTGCTTGTTAAAGTGATCTTGCATGATCACATCACCCTCAAGGGCAAAACTATTTTTAAGAATTTTAACACTATATAATTGTCACCAATACAAATCTGCAAATTAACCCTTTCTTGGTCTTAATTGTTTACTTCACTAAGAGTAATGATGTCATAATCATATATTTCATCATCACCTCCTTCTACAATGAGCATGTAAGGAAAATATATTACTTAAAGATTTTGCATGGAACATCTATGAAGAAGAAGATCTTCAATGGTAGAAACGTTAGCAAGGGGTTTAGTTTTCTCACTGTCATCAAGTTCCTCCTTTATTGTTTTCAAAGGAGTAAAGGGAGATGCTTCTTTATCTTTTATTTGGTTTTATAAAACTCAATTCTTTGCACCAAGATCCTTGTAACTTTCTGACTAGAGAACTTCTTTGTGTAATATATTATTCTTAGATAAATAAAATAAATCTCCAAATGAATGATGCTTCAAAAGGCAAAAAGTTATTTATTTATCTTTTAAAGCATTAATATTACTGATAAATTTAAAATTGGTTAAAATCTAATGAGCGGAATGAAAAATATATTATTTATTCTCTTGCTCATTTGTAATTACATTCTAAGAATGTAAGAAATTAAATGGACACCTATATATAGTCCACTTTTTTGGTTCAATTCATGCTAGCAATGCTTCATAATAGGACAATTTAATCCAATGCTTACTAACTTTACTAAAGTTAGTGACTCTTCAACTAGCCCAAAGGTGCAAAACTGTTAGGTTGCCTAGGACGCAAACTTGTCAGCTTGTCATAGAGCTATTGAGGGCTTACTTGGCCCAAATAAGAATGACGATACACATTCAAACTTAGTGTTTTCACACTAATATAACTAACCCTTAACCTCTTCTAGTAAAATGAAGTAACTACCCCTCTTGTCAAAATTTGAAATTATTCAAGCCAAGATTCTAGCTAAGAGATGGTATAATGGAGCATAGTTCTCTATACGAAAAAGGATTTTTTTTTTTGTAACACTTTTCTAAAATTTACTCTATAACCATCATTGTATTCAATGATAAAATTAACTTATTATTTATATATCCAAAAAACAGGTTAATTTTGTTTTGTGCTTTGATATATCACACTGAAAATTTTTATAATTTTTTCCAGACCGTTGACAATGATAACGTACATTTCATTTTGATGAATAGACAGAGATAAATAATGTGACATTTCCACGATAATTTCTCGATATTTTGCACCTCTTATAAGCTAATACGTGTGATTGAAGTTGCATCTGGGTTTCAAAATACTACGAGTACTTTAAACTTTTAAATTCAATGTTATAGACTATTTAAAGAATACTAGGATTCAACATCGTAGAATAAGATGGGGGCACCTAAAAGACACAAATAAAATTATTTTTATGAGTAAAATTCAAGATTTAAATATTTGGGATGTTCATGAAGACGCGAATGTTACGTGGAAAAAATTAACTAATACTATTAAACAAGTGGCTAAAGATGTACTTGGAGAATCAAAAGAAAAAGTTTCTATAAATAAAAATAGTTGGTGGTAGAATAATAATGTGCAAGAAAAGATAAAATATAAGAAGTTTTGCTATAAAAATTGGTTTAAATGTAAAAGCGTAGAGAGCTGGGAAAAATATAAAACGGCCGCTGAGGAGTGTAAAAGAATAATCTGTGACGCTAAAAATTCGCTTTTAGTGATCTTTATAACATGTTAGATACTAAGGAAGGTGAAAAATATATGTATAAACTAGCCAAACAAAGAGAAAAGAAATGTAAAGATTTAACTCAAGTAAAATGTATTAAAGATGAAAATCAAAAAGTGTTTTTCTTAGAAAAAGATATTCAACATAGGTGGGTTAGTTATTTTGATAAACTTTTTAATGATGATGCTGAAAATACGATTGACCTTAGTGATCTTAATATCGTTAATAATAATAAAACTTTTCATTTTTACCGTCGCATTAGTAAAAAAGAGGTTGATGAGGCTTTAAAGAAAACCAAGGGAGAAAGTCTGTAGGACCTGATGATATCCCAATTGAAGTGTGGAAATGTTTAGGTGATTTGGGGGTTTCCTGGCTTACTAAACTTTTTAATATTATTTTAAAAACTAAAAGGATGCCTGAGGAGTGGAGAAAGAGTATTTTGGTCCCCATTTTTAAGAATAAAGGAGATGCACAAGAGTGTGCAAATTATAGAGGAATTAAATTGATGTGTCATACTTTAAAATTATGGGAGTGGGTAATTGAACATAGGTTAAGACGTATTACGAAGATTTCTCATAATCAATTTGGATTTATGCCGGGCAGGTCTACCATGGAAGCTATATATTTATTGAGAGGTTTGATGGAGAAGTACGAGAGATAATAAGGAGGATCTACATTTGATTTTTATTGATTTAGAAAAAGCTTACGATAAGGTTCCTAGAGATGTTCTTTGGAGAGTCCTTGAGAAGAAAGGTGTTGATATGACTTATATTCAAGTCATTAAAGATATGTATGCTAGAGCTCGTTACATGTGTTCGAGCTGAAGGAGGATTGACCAAGTATTTTACTATTTCTGTTGGTTTACATCAAGGATCGGCTTTAAGCCCATATCTTTTTTGCTTTATTTATGGATGGTCTTACTGGGCATTTACAAGAGGATGTACCTTGGTGTATGCTTTTTGCTGATGATATCCTCATTGTGGATAAGACAAGAGAAAAAGTCCAGAAAAAACTTGAATTATGGAGGTCTACATTGGAGTCTAAAGGTCTTCGTTTGAGTAGAACTAAAACTGAATACATGGAATGTAATTTTAGTAATAGTAGGTCTAGTGACAGCAGTGTAACTTTGGGTGATCAAATTATTAAAAGGTGTGAACGATTTAGATATCTCGGGTCCATTGTTCAAAGCGATGGTGATATAGATGGGGATGTTAATAGTAGAATTCAGGTTGGTTGGTTGAAGTGGAGGAATGCGTCTCGCCTATTGTGTGATAGAAAAGTACCGCTTAGACTCGAAAGGAAAATTTTATAAGATGGTGGTGAGACCTTCAATGCTCTATGGTGCTGAATGTTGGCCTTTAAAAGAGAAGCATAATGTTAAGTTAAGTGTTGCCGAGATGAGAATGATTAGGTGGATGAGTGGCTTTACACTTAGAGACAAAATGCGAAATGAATATATCCGTAAAAGGGTTGGAGTTGCACCAGTGACGGATAAAATTAGAGAGAGTCGCCTTAGATGGTTTGGTCACATTAGACGTCGACCACCTGATGATCCGATTAGGAGAGTAGATGTTTTAAATACATCTTATGTTAAGAAAGGCAGAGGCAGACCTAGGAAAACTTGGGCTTATTGCATAAAAAATGATCTTAATTTATTAGAATTAAACGAAAATTTGACACTAAATAGGACGCAATGGAGAAAAAGGATTCATGTAGCCGACCCCACTTAGTGGGATTAAGGCTTTGTTGTTGTTGTTGTTGCTGTAGACTATTTAAAATCACTCTAAAGTTGACTTGACAGTGAACATAAATTTTTATTCAAATGGTCCCAAAATAATAGTGTTAGAATAAGCAATATTTTGATAATAACAAAGTTTACATGACAACCAATGTCAGAAAATTATAAGACAATCATTATTAGGGGTGTAAACGAACCAAACACGAAAGAACAGAGCTAGTGTTTGTGTTCGAAATGTTCGAACACATCACTGTTCGTATTTGGTTCATTTGCTTATCGAACGAACACGAACTTTTTGGCGAACCGAACACGAACTGTTCGCGAACAACGAGCTTTTTTGACAACCCTAGCTTTGATAGGATACTTCCTCAAAATGAAGCAAATTGATCAGGTATTCCGTACACAGCAGGTAACCCATACTTCCTCAAAATGAAGCATACCAAATAAGGCGTTTAGGATTTTGATTAGGGTTTTATTTTAATATATAGTATAGTATATTAGTTATAATATTATAATATTTATATTAATATAATTATTACTATAATATTATTATTGATATTAATAATTTATCATAAATTATAATTTATAGAAGTTTAATTATTTAAAATATGATAAATTCTTATAATATATAATTATTTTTAAAATATCATAAATTTTTTATATATAATTATTTTAAATTATTTTATATTTCGAAAAATAACGAACCAAACACGAACGAACACATCACTATTCGTGTTTGGTTCATTTAACAAACCGAACGAAAAAAATTGTTCGTGTTCGTCTCATTCGCTTATCGAACGAATCAAACACGAACTTTTTGACGAACTGAACACGAACTGTTCGCGAACAACGAGCTTTTTTTGACAGCCCTAATCATTACCATTAAGATTGAAATATATATATTTATATAAGAAAAATCTAATCTTTTAAAGTCAGTAAAATGGAATAATGTGCCGATATGTTTGATGCAGATATAATTATTATGGTGGCAATTGGCAGTGCACAGGAACTGTGCTTCTGGGATATATATATAGTTATAGATACTGCTACCCATATTTATGATGACATATTTATTATTTATTATAAAAAATGAACTTCACATCAAGGAGCATGTGGCAAGTTGATCTTTGTCTTTCAATTTCTAAATAGAATGAAAAGAAAAATGGCATGTGTAACTTTATTATAATACATATTTCTAAAGTTTTATGCGGATGTCATTGTAATGTTAACCCAACATATATTTATTCACCTTTTTTTTAGCCATCTAATAAGAATGAGGTTGTTTCTCATTATAAACTGATAAACTTCCAAACACTTTGTTCTATAAATGATAAATAAAATTAAAAATAAATACAATCATTTTGTTTTATAAGAAATTTTTTTTTCGAATGATTTAGATCCCGGATTGTCTTTTGTGAACATGTATGGAGAGTTAGAATTGAGTGAATGAGAGAATAAAGTGAAGCAAGAGTCACTGTAGAGAGAACCGGGGGAGAGTCCCCTTATTCGTAGTTTTACCTCATATTTATATGACATATTTTATATAATTACATAAAGGAGGGAACTGTTATGGTAACTATTCTTAATACGATCAATGTTGTAATAAATTATATAGATTTCTTTTCATATATGTATTATAATTTGAACTTTGATATGGCAGTGATTAGTTGGTCGACTTGCTAGAATTCGACCAACTTAGGCGATCCACTGAGTGACGACTGTGTCTTGTGTTCGATCAACCGAGGTGTTTGGTTGAATGACGATCTCCTTTCCCGTGGCAAATATATGTCCATCGTCCAATCACGATTAGAGGGTTTCTGCTTGTACTTCGGTCGGTTGATTGGTCAATTGATGAATCGATTTGTTTTTTCTGATGAACAGTTGCTTACCTGTCACTTTGACTCAAGTCTTATGGAGCTTGTGTCTCATCCACCTGGTTGGTTCTTCACCTAGATCAGATATCCCTATTTGCAACATCTTAGACGAATCTTATTGCTACATATGTGGAGTATTTGATGAGACTTGCCGCTATCGCGTGAGAGACTATCTCCAAAGCTTTGACCTGTCCTAGATTTGGAGATGCGGCTTCACCTACTTGGCAGAAACTTATAGATCAATTATTTACATTTAAGGGAAGCTTTTTATTTTCATGCATTCATCCTCTTTGAAATTCATTTTAGTAGTTCGAGTGTTAAATGATACTAAAAGTTAATTAAACAAAAGCGTTTGAATTGTTGTATCCATGTGTGCGCCCTGTATGCCACATAATTAATGTGTTAGTGTTGTATTGTCAACGGTAAGAATAGTACAACTAGAAAAGTAGATAGCATACTATAGGGCGAAGTAGACAGTCTAGTGCACTGAATTCATGACCACAATGGAGCGTATGACTAGAGATAAAAACAGGCATTTGAATTGTACTGTATTGCAATCGTCTATTAAATGCTTTAGATGAGCACTGTTGGCCAAAACGTAAATAATTTGCTTAATTGCAGGGAATTTAACAATTATTTATTGACCATATTTTTTAGCCAATATTTTCTTTAGCTTATATCCAATTGGGATATAGAATCTCCCTTCTAGTGTCACCAAATGATTGAATTGAACTCTTACAAGCTATAACTTGAATGGTAGCTACTTCAACTGAAATTTGAGATGAACTCTAACTTATTCCTGCGAATCATATGAAAATGAATATTCCTAAGATTAAAAGTAATATTGGTGATACTATTGCCAAAACTTTTGCTAATTCTTTTCAATCTTTTCAGGTTATGAACCTCAAATGGAATTGAAATGCTTGAGTGAAACCTTCTCAATCTTTCTTATTTGGAGGCTCTTCCATAATATTTTATCTACGGATGATATACTAAACTTAAAGGTCATAGAATTCCTTCATGTTATTTAATCTATAAAGAGAATGAAGAAACTATTAACCATCTTTTTATTGCGTGCAGGTTTGTGCAGCATATTTGGCAGAAAGTTGATGGTCTTTTTAATAGAAATTGGAATGCTGGTAATTATAATGACATTATGGATACTTATGACAACTGGAAGTCCTCAGGACATGCTTTTTTCACTAATATCCTCTGTTGTCTTTTGGTTTATTTGGTTTACCAAAAACAACATTAAATTTCTTAATGAGATAGCTAATGTTAATCATATTTTTAGTATGATTAACAGTTATCTTTCTAATAGTCTTACATTTAATGATAACAAAGAAAAAAAAAACAAATTAGATGAGGTTTATGTTAAATTTAAGATTGATCTTAATCCTTTGGTTAAAAGAAACAATTATGTTTCTTGGTCCAAATCGTATACACCTTATATTAAAATTAATATTGACGGTAGTTAGACAAATAATAATAATGGTGTTGGAGGCGTTTGTAGGGATTTTTTAAGATATGTTATCTGTTGTTTTGCCTCTTCGACTGTTCCTGTATCTTCTTTAGTGGCAGAAGCAGGTGCATTGGTATTTGGTTTATTGTAGGTAAAAAATATGGATGAAAATTTATCAATATAGAAAAGGATTCAATGTTAATGTGAAGGAATTGCAAGTTGCAGGAAGAGCATCAATGGAGCGTAAATATACAAATGAAGAAGATTGTTGATTTAACCAAAGGAATGAGTGTGTGCTGGACTCATACAAAAATGGATGGAAATAGAGTTGCTAATTGGGCAGCTAAGCTAAGGAGCTTTCTTACATATGCTATTATTTCTAAAAATGTTCATATGATAGCATCTTGTGCATGCTGATTTACTTTAATATGATTAGTGGTTTTTTTTTTTGCTTTGGATTCATAGGTGGAGTGAGTTGTATTTTTATTTTTTAAGGGAGAGTAGCTTTAGGATTTTTCTTTTCTTGAGTGGATTGTGTAGTATGTTCCTCTTGCCTTTTACTGTATTTTTTTTTAAGTTGAAATAAAATTTGCTATGAGATTTATTAAATATATAGGGTCTATTAAATATATATATATATATATATATATATATATATATATATATATATATATATATATATATATATATATGAGCCGTCGTCTTCTCCTTCGCTTTGCTAGGGTTTCTCCTCGTGGTGAACCCTAACGTCCTCTACGGTCCTCGTCGCGTCGCAGCTTCGTCGTAGTCTTCGCCATCGTGGCTAGGCGTCTTCGTCGTCTTCGCCATCGGAAGTTGGTATCGATTCGCTCGTCTGCTACAAGCGAATCACGTCACAGCTTCTTCGCCATCGAGGCTTGGCGCTTTCATCGCCATCAAGTCGAGTAGTTCGTCTGCCCGAGCTGCTCCCTGCTACGCTCAATTACATTTCATGCTTCTCCTTTCTTTTATGCTTCGTTTGCTGCCCTCTCCGTGCCTGCGATCCTAAAGGTCCTAAGCTTCCGTCAGCGTCTGCTGCAAGCTCGACGAGATTCTTTCTCGTCAGCGGGTTTTGCGCAGCCGCCGAAATGGTCTCGGCTCGATCCTACGATAACCTCGCATGCGATAACCTCGCCGGTGCCCCTTTACGTTCTAACATGTTTCCGAAGATTCCATGATGCATTCGAGCAAGGCGTCGAAATTGGTTTTCTCAAAAACGCATCCCCTAAAGACGGCAAACCTGCAATATTTCTCACAGAGGAAGAGATCTCCATCATAGCTGCACCCTGCCAACTGTTTCTAGTTGGTAAGTTCCTCTACGGTAATCCTAAACTTGAACTGATCTAAAAGGAATTTGAGCAAATGAAGCTTAATAAAAGTTGGAAGATAGGAAAACTGGATGGTCGACACGTTCTTATCCAATTAATGGATGATGGAGATTGCGCCTAAGTGTTTGCTAGAAGAATACTTCGTATAGACAATTGGGTGATGAAGATGCTGAAATGGATGGTGGATTTTGACCATCATACTGAACCTCCCATCATTCTGGTGTGGCTACGCTTCCCAGATTTGCAGGTCTATCTTTATGATCAAGAGCTTCTCTTTACTTTTGCAAAGATATATGGAATGCCACTCCACACTGATCCGCATACATAACATCTATTTAGACCATCTGAGGCTATAATATTGATATAACGAAACATTACGTTACCCTTCCCGAAAGAGCTATGGATTGGTACACAACATCAGGGATTTTGGCAACCAGTAGAACTTGAATAGGTACCTCTTTACTGCACCCATTGCCGTATGTTTGGTCACTCTCACCAACAATGTTAGCACCAGCATCTGAATCTTAAACCTTCCCGTACAAATGCTACTGGGCCACACATTCCTGCGACTGATATACCACCTTCCTCACTGCTAGTGATACCCTCTACTGTTTCAGAACATGTTGAGAAGGATCGACCCTTGGAGGAGCATCAGGTAGTTGCCACTGATAGGCAGGATGAGGTCATCTCTTAGCCTTCTTCTACTGGAGCAGCTATACTACCATCTCAGGTACCCACTACTATGGAGGGAGTTCAGACTCCCCACCATGACAGGTCTGAAGATAGGGAAGAAACAAACACTCATAATCTGACGACGGAAAAGGTGCCTACTACTACTGAGGAAGAACTACTGCCTAATAGTACCTTGGTTGTTCTACCCGCTCAAGGGGTAGGAGATTCTCAAGTATTGGAACCGATCACAGTAGCCGCCTTTCCCACTTTGGATCAGACTGTTCACTCTTCTGAAGAAGAATGATAAGTGTGTACCTCCCAGCGGAAGAAGAAGGCTGGGGGTACTATCCCCCTTGGAAATTTAATAGATGATATTTTGGTCTCCCCTGGTAAAGGAGAATCATTTCAGAGTCTGAACTCAGGATGCCCTACATTAACTAGGGGTAGAGGGAAGCCTTGACGACCTCGTCCTCTTTAGTTGCTTGTTTCTCTTTTATTCTATCTTTGTATCGCTCTGTTTGAGCTTTATTTTGTGTCTTAGGAGTCGTGCTCAATTTATTTGGACCCTCTCATACTACTTGTGTATATATATATATATATTGAAAGAAAAGAGCTACAGCTCCTTACATGTTGCAAATAAGTATTACAAACAAGGATTAGGGTGTGGTTCCACAACAAAGAAGAGCCAATCGCCTGACAACACAGCAAAAATCCACAACAGGACTCAAGGCTTGAAGTACAGACACAGGAAACTGATGTAAAAATAACCTAAAAGAACAGGATAGTAATTGCAGATGTCCATACAACAGCAGAAATCAGCTCTGTGCATGGAAATCCAGTTTGAGGTGGGGAAGCCTCAGAATATCCCCAACAATTAGAAACTTTAGATCATATGGGAGAGACTTGGAAACCAAGGTCTCCTGGGTAGCAGCACCAGTACAAGCCAGCCAATGTGCAGGTTTATTCCCCTCTCTAAGAATAGAAGATAATTTTGTGTTGGGGGGGTCTAATATGATTAATTTGCTTTAACCGGTAGTTGTGAAGCCGGCTTGTATGTGTGTCATTTTCAAGACTGTTCAGTAATATAGTAGAGTCAACTTTAATCCAAATGTTACACCAATTGGCAGTCCTAGCTAATTGCAGTGCCCTCACCACTGCAATTAACTCAGCTTCAAGAGCATCTTAGGCAAACACAGGGGCATGGAAAAACAAGAGACACTTACCAAGGCGATTTCTGAAATTTCCCCCCACCCCAGAACTATCATTAGAGAAGCTTCCATCAGCATTTATTTCAATGATATGGCTAATGGGGGGGGTCCCATCTAACGGTCTTCGACAAGGGTACCAATCTTCGTTGGAAGAGTAATGTGAAGAACATTTTGAAACTTTTTATGTGTAATGAGCTTGGTCAGATAGGCTTTACAGTTTCTAGTTACATTGGCAACAGTAGCAGTGATACCATCAAATTTGGATTTGTTTTTAGCCATCTAGATGAATCAGATAGCAATGAGATGGACAATATGAATTCTTTGTTTCTTCCAATTTGTCCAACAATTGTGGAATGTTTCCCATTATAAATTAAGTCTCTCCATACATGAATTTAATTTTGACCAGACAGCCTGGGCGAAGGAGCAGCTGAAGAAAAGATGTGGTATTGATTCTTCCTGATGATGACACATCACACATTTTGAAGGTCACCTTAGTCCTTTCAATTTCAAAATATCATCAGTGGGAATTATGCTATGGAAGGTTCTCCAACACAGGAAAGACATAGATGGGGACAGATAGTTGCCCCAAATAATTTCCTCCCAAGGTACAGGAGTCCAATTGTATAATTTCCTGTAAATGGTTTATTAATACTTTGAAGATGATGTATTTGCTAGTTATATTTATCAGGTTTCCCTCTGTTGAATTTGATAGTGGAGATCTGATGGGCAGATTGGTCCTGTAGAATAGCTTTAAGATGTGGGAGTGACCACTTTTAACCATCCCATAAATCAACAACTTTAATAGTATGATCAAAAGGGTCCCCTCTAGGGAGCAACCAGTCCTTTGGGCACCAGTTATCCAACCAGAAGTTAATTTCTCATTCCCCCAATTCCCAGATAAAAAGATCTTCAGCAGTTTGTCTAATTCTGAGCAGCTTTACCTATAATTTTGAATCTCCCTATTTTCTGACAGCAAGAGAAGGATGGGCAGTCCTATAGTATTTTCCCTTCATAAATTTGGCCCACACGGAGGTCTGTACTCTGAAATGAATCCAAAGTTTACTTAAGTTTACCTGCTGAATGTGAGGGATGCCTTTGAAGCCCAGCCCACCTGCCAAAGCTGGTTTAGTTACTTTTTGCCAAGAAGTCCAATGCATTTGCTGTCTCTGACCTGACCAAAGAAATCTATTGAAAGCCCTTTCAATCTGTAGTTGTGTACTTTTTTTCATAGTTGACATTTGCAAGAGGTAGGTGGGGAAGGTGGTGAGTATACTCTTAAGAAGTGTGATTCTACCTCCATTTGAGAGGAAGGAGTTTGTCCAGCAATTAAGTTGGGAGTTGATCTTGGTAAGGATATCATCAAATTGAAGTTGCTTAGCCCTTCCCAAAGTGAGGTAGGCCCCACGATATTTAATGGGAGGAGTGCAGCAGGTGAAACCAGTATGTGCCTGGATCCAATGCTTAATATGTGCTGGTGTCTGTTTAGAGAAGACAACTGACATTTGTCAGGGTTAAACATCATACCTGATTGACTTTGGAAGGAGTTTAAACATTGTTTCAGCTTTTTCACAACAGTTTTGTGAGCACTAGAGAAGAGCATAATGTCATCTGCATAGATAAGATGAGTGATAGCAATGTTAGATCTATGGTGGTACCTGGCATAGCTCTTATTCAGAAAGGCTTTATCAATCATTCTGGAGAAATAATCCACTGCCAGGATGAAGATAGTTGGTGACAAAGGATCTCCTTGTTTAAGACCTCTAGTTGCTTTAAAATTGCCCCTGGCTTGACCATTAATCAAGATGGAGTGCTCATTAGAAGCCAGCCACCTACTGATGAGATTACAAATATATATATATATATATATATATATATATATATATATATATATATATATATATATATATATTTGAGTTATGTTGTTCTCAATAAAACATAATCTTATTGGATCTCAACAACTATTAAATTTAATTTAAGAATATAATAAAATATACACAATTAATCAAACATTATGTTTTTACTTATTAAAAAATACTAAAATTTAAAATAAATTTAATGTTTCTTCTACTAACAATTAATCACAATATATTGATGTAACGTTTTATTTATTATTCTCCTCTAAAGTCTTTATTAGGAAAATACAAAATAAATCATAACCAATTCATAATCTAAAAAATAAATTTTATCTTTCAACAGATAGACCGCGGTTCCTTTCACACATAAAGCTTTTTTCATGCGACAAAGTTTATAGAAGAATAATCTTTTCTTTTAAAGTCAGTAAAATGGAATACTGTGCCGATATGTTTGATGCATATATAATTATTATATAGGTATATATACTGCTGCTTAAATTGATGATGACATATTTATTATTTATTATAAAAAATAAAATTGACATCAACTAGCATGTGGCAAGTTGATCATTGGCTTTTCCAAAATAGAATGAAAAAAAAAAAAAAATTGGCATGTGTACTTTATTATATTACATATTTCTAAAGCTTTAAGCCGATGTCATTGTAATGTTAATCCAACCTCTATTTATCCACATTTTTTTAATCCATTTAATGAGAATGAGCTAGTTTCTCATAATAAACTAATATACTTCCAAACACTTTATTGTATAAATGATAAATAAATTAAGAATAAATGCAATCATTTTGTTTTATAAGGAAAATATATTTTTCGATGATTTAAATCCCAGATTGTCTTTTGTGAACACACCTCATTTTGTGAACATGTCTTGAGCGTTAGAATCAAGTGAATGAGAGAATAAAGTGAACTGAGAATCACTGTTGAGAGAACCGGGGGAGAGTCCCCTTATTTGTATTTTTTTCTCCAATTTATAGAGGCATATTTTGTACAATTACAGAACGAATGGAACTGTAATTGAAATTGTTCTTAATACGATCAATGACCTAATAAATTGTTTGAATTTCCTTCCATATCTGTCTTACAATTTGAATTTTGATATGACGTTTATCAGTTGATCGACTTGCTAGAATTTGGTCGATTGACTGAGCGGCGACTGTGCCTTGTGTTCGGTCAACCCAGGTGTTTGGTCAAATGATGATTTCCTTTGCCTAGAAAAAGCGAGACAGTCATCCAATCGCGATCATGGAATTTCTGTCTATTCTTTGGTTAGTTGATTGGTCGACTGATGAGTCGATTTGTATTGTTGGGTGAAGCATGGCTCACCGGTTGCTTTGGCTCAAGTCTTACGGAGCCCGCGTCTCGTCAACCTGGTTGATTCGTCACCTTGGTAAGATATCTCTATTTGCAAGGTCTTAGGAGAATCTTATCGCTGGCTGTGTGGGGTATCCGATGAGACTTACCGCTAGAATGAATTACGCCTCACTTCTGGCGAATATTATCACTATTGGGAGAGAGATTTGTTGATTGTGGAGCCCGATTAAAAAAAAAAGGTTCCCGCCCTCTTTATTTCGTGAAGAGTCGCAACTTCCGCTCTTTCGCTCCTTTAATTCATGAAACTGCTCTCCCTCGCCTCTTCTTCAATTTGCGATTAAAGGCCGCCTGCCTCTTCTATTTTTGCAGCTGTTGGAATCGCACGGCTAAGAGCTCTTCCAAGAATCTCTGCTTTGGTGTTTTACTAAGGAAGAAGAAGATTAAAGAATGTGGGAGGAATACAATTGCAAGGGCTGATCCCTGTGTCTTCTTCTTCGGTGTTGTTTTTCAGGGTTTTTGCTTTAGGGAAGAAGAGCAAGGCTTCTCCTCTTTTTGTTGTGGTTCTTCTCTTTGGCAGTGGCTCTCAGGTAGAGAGAGAGAGAGAGAAAGTGAGGGGAGAAAGAGGTGAAAGAGACGAACAAAAATTTCTTGTTAGTCGATGTGATTGATGAACCGGTGTAATTCCTCAAGTAAAAAAATTCTTTGCAACTCCGAGGACGCAGAAAAATTGTTGAATCACTTAAATCCGTGTGTTCTTTTTCGGTGTGATTTTTCTCGTTCTTTTTTTCACTTCATCGTCGATCGTTTTATTATATATATATATATATATACACGCGATGATGGGTAGCTAGGGTTCCTGAAGCGATCTTGTTTCTCAGTTTCTCTTTTGGGATTTTTCGGAGGGTTTAGCGGGATTTTCTCTATCCTGTTTTATTGATGGCTTCGCATGTCTTTTCTTACATGGATGTTACTACGGGTGGTTCTGTGTCTGAGGGCGATGTTCTGTTTCCGGCAGATTATCAATCTCTTGTGGTTGAGAGTAACACGGTTGGTCTTCTTAAAAAGGTTGGTCGTAAAAATAGTAAACCTGTTGTTTTCTTTACTGAGGAAGATACAAAGGTTATTCTTGAGCCATTAAAGTATACTTTGATTGGTAAATTTGCTTATGGGCACCCAAAGATCGATGTTATTCGTAAGTTTTTTTTTCTGATTTTCGTTTTACTGGAGGTTGGAAGGTGGGTTTGATGGATAATAGACACTGATGATTTAGTTACAAACTGAAGAAGATTATACTTTTTTGTTTGCTAAGAAGGTTTTAAATATTGAGATGTTTTATCTTAAACTTCTTAAATGGACTCCAGATTTCAATTCTTCTTTTGAATCACCTATTGTTCCTGTTTGGATTCGATTACCGAGTTTAACCCTACAATTTTATAATCAACACATTCTTTATTCTGTGGGATCTATTTTTGGAAAACCATTGCAAATTGATAAACCTTCTACTAATCATTTTCGGCCCTCTATGGCTAGAATTTTAGTTGAAATGGATGTCACTGTGACCTTTTCTGATTATGTTTGGTTAGAAGATTCTTATGGAGGTTATTGGCAGAAAGTTGAGATGTAATTTGTGCAGCATTATTGTTCTCATTGCAAGATTTTTGGTCATCTTTTTTTCACATTGTTTTCATGCTCATCCTGATTTGAAGAAGAAGAAGATTATTATAGTTAATAAGTTTGTTTCCCCTAATACTGCTCCTGCAGTTGTTGTTGTTGATAATTCTAATGTGAATGCTGATAGTTCATTAGTTTTTAATACTTCTGATATTGTTCACAATAATCCTACTAACAATATCAGGGATAATTCTGTCCTGATTATTAATACTGATCATTCTTCTTACAATACCCGAGATGATTCTATTCTGATTATTAATAATGATAACTCCATGGTGGACAATTCTTTGATTGTCAACAAACTAGACAATTGTGAAGTGAGTAATTCTTTGCAGGTTGTGCAAATAAGTTTCTTAGGCTCACTTCAACAGAATGAGGCTAATCCTAATAAAATTATTTTTCTTTCTTCTTCTAAAGAAATTAATTCTTCAGATGATCTTCATAATCCCAATGATTTTATTGTTGTGGGCAATCTTTCTTCTAAACAAAAGGGTAAAGATGTTTTCAATGATCTTTTCATGGAGAATTGTCTAAATTTGAATAGACAAATTAGTTTTACATCCTATTAATCATCTTGCTCCTACTAGTCTGTAATTAGAAGAGGGTTGGCTCATTCAAAAATCTTCCAAAAAATGAAAGACTAGAGGCAGCAAGGAACTTAGCCAATTAAATATTGGAAGTATTATTACCCTTTCTAAAGGGAATGCTGTGGATAATCTGAATTTGAATCATAGTTCTGATTCTAGTTATGGGAAACTGGTTCCTTAATGATGATGAATTCTTTAATTTGGAATGTTAGAGGCATTGCAAAATTGTGTGCTTCTAATAGAATGAAAAGTTTGATTTGTACTTTCAATTTTTTATTCTTTGGCTTCCTTGAGCCATTACTTAATGTGGCTAATAATGAGGTTTATTTTAAAGGATTTGGGGATTACAAATCTTTTACTAATATCAATAATAAAATCTAGTTTTTTTGGAAGGATTCTATTCAGATTGATATTTTGGCCAATCACAACCAGTTTCTTCACATTAGTATTCATTATCTTAATGACTCCTTTCTTTTAACTTTGATCTATGCTGGCTATAACAAGAATGCTCATCTGGAACTTTGGAACTTGCTTAAAGCTTTGAGTCCTTCTAATGAAGCATGGATTTTAGGAGGGGATTTCAATCTTATTTCTTCCATTGATGAAAAGAAGGGAGGTGCTCCTCCCAAGCTTAATATTATTGATGAATTTAATGGTTATATGATGGATTTAGGGCTTTTTGATCTAGGGTATCATGGCAGTTCTTTTACTTGGCGTAGAGGGAAAATATTTGAAAGATTGGATAGATACATGGCTAACTCTCATTGGTTCAGTTTTTTTTCTTTGCATAGTGTTCAACATCTCTCGTTTACTGCTTCTGATCATACTCCCATTTTGCTTAAAATTATGAATCATTCTTCAAGATTGCATTATCATTTTAAATTTTACAACATGTGGACTCTGCACAGTGGTTATATTCAGTTTCTTAAGGATAATTGGCATATTGATAGGGTTTATTCTTCTGGTTTTTCGTTTATATTGTCTTCATAAGAACTTTGCCAAAGCTATTAAAATTTGGAATTGGGAGGTGTTTGGTAACCTCCAAATTAATATTCTGGCCTTGGAAGAAAAAAAGTTATATGTTGGCATATTTTTAGGTTGTGTGTTTTATTTTTGAAAAGGGGGTCGCCTAACAGAAATTGTCGGCGAATTTCATATTTTAAATTTGATTTAAATATATATATATATAATTTAGAAAGTAGCATTTGATTTTGAAAATGATTTTAAGTTTGAAAATTTTAAGATATGAAATCAAACTGATTTCACATCCCAAATAGTTCACATAAACGAGCACCGCACCATGAACCGTGTATCTATCCCGAAGAATAGACACACTGCTTGATAATGGGGCTCGATTAAATAAACTAAAAAATTTGTGACATCCGTTTGGTCTGTGAACCAATTTTATAAGCCGACAAATTCCCCTGCGTAATATGAAAACATTAAACAGGGTTTATATTACTACAGGTTCTTTAAAATTCCCAATAAGGGCAAGCCACTATAGTTAATTACATCTTAAGTGACGGGAATCACCTAAGAAAACTCTCGATAATAATCAATAATTCTGCTCTCAAGAATTTCAAAGTTTAAGTTTTCAAAGGATTGAATTTTGGAATTTCAATAGGGAATGGATTAAGTTTGGAACATTTTGTTTTGGGAATTCAAAGGAAGAAAAGTAGGAGAAATTACAGATTCGAAGCGAACTTCGGTAATTTCCCGACTATCCTATTGCTTGGCTTAAATTCAGGAAAGTCCTAATGTTTATTTAATGTTTTAATCTTGCCAATTTTAATTAATTAGGACTTATATTTGTGTGATAAAATCACACAAATAGCCTAGAAGATGTGAGGGTTTATGTCGTACCAAACGACTACCTCGGAGTCCTAAGACCAGTTAGGGCTTAATTTACATGACATGATCATGCAAATGCCTAACGAAGAGTTGAGGATTTATGTTGCACTAGGCAAACTACCTCGAAATCCTATGGATTGGTTATTTAATTCTAGGAAAGTTTAGTCGATGTAGAGTTGTTTTGCTGACGAAGATGGCCGTGCTGCCCACCGTGCTCCAAGCTCCTTGTTGTTGCAGAGGTTTAGTTTTAGAGGTCATAAATCAGGAGATGAGAAAAGTGTTTTGGTTTAGAGAAATTCTTAACTTCCAAGTATTTTTTATGTTTTATTTAAAACAAATCTTAAAGTTGATTATAACAACACCGGTTAAGATCCCACGGTTCCATCCTTCCGGCATCGTTATTTTTATCGGATTCACTTAGTCCAGATGAATTTGCTAAACTCAACTAAATGAGTTCCACACTTTCATTTAGACCGTGGGAAATCCGGTTAGCAACACGTAGGTTACATCATCCGAGGTATTCCCGATCATCCAACAGGACGTTTTAATTTAGTTGTAATTGTAGTTTTGTGTTCTGTTTGTGATTAAATTTTGAGTTGTTTTATATTTTGAAATGTTTTGGCGGTGTATTTTATCTTGCAATGACTTTTAATTTAGTTTTGGTTTCGAGTTTAGGGACTATCCTAAAGGTGTGGTTTTCATGCAACGAGTTGTTTATCATGCAAGAAAAGTAAGTGCGATGCGATTAAAGAAATTGCAATAATGTAAATTGCAATAAAATAAAAGCGTACTCGGAGAGTCTTCCCGTCATCCCAAGCTGCACTTAAAACACAATTAGAATATTTAAGCAAGTTCCTAGGTAAAGCTAAGGGAAGGGTTATGGTTTTCTACCAAATTCCTAATCCTATAGCTAATCATTTCCTATGACGTCTAGGTTCTTGTGTTTTGGTTTGAGGACGATTTTCTTCATCAAAGAATAATTAAGTTCAATTGTTCTTATGAATATCCTACCATATTGAGGAAGTGCTTAAGAAGAATCTTAAACATCTTTTCAATATTGCTTAGAATTGTTTTAAGTCCAAATGAATTTAATTATACAAATGAATTAATCGTCCGAGAATTCAAGTTTTGTTATCTTGCTCGATGAACTAGGACATTTGAATATCCTATAAGTGAAGTAACATTTCATTTAATGTTCTGTTTAGGAGTTATGATAACCAAAGTTTTCGAGGCAAATTGGTGTTCAAATGGTTTGTGATTTAGTTTAATTTCGGTTATCGGATTTAAATTTGGAATAGTGTTCAAGTTGCTTTTATATTTAATTTTTTTATGTCTTAGGTGATGTTATTTAATTCAATTTAATTTAACTTTAATTTAATTTAATTTGGTTTAGTTTTAATTTTAATTTTGATTTAATTCAATTTAGTTTGATTTGATGTTAAATTAATTTAGTTTAATTTGATTTAATTTCCTTTAATTTAATTTAATTTGATTTAATTTTAATTTAATTTAATTTAATTTAATTTAATTTAATTTAATTTAATATTTTTTAATTTAATTTAGTTTAATTTAACTTAATTTAATTTATTTATTTAATTTAATTTAATTTAATTTATTTGTTTGATTTAATTTAATTTAATCTTTAATTTAATTTTATTTTTTATTTTTAATTTAATTGAAAATTTAAAAAGAGTTTAATAATTTAACTTTTTAATTTAATTTAATGATTAAGTCCTTTAACATCTTAAATCATTTTAATTAAGAATTAAATATAATTGAGATGATTAATTTAGGTATTTTTAAATTAAAGAATAAATTTTTTCCTAATAATATCCCTATTTTAATAATTCCAATTTTATTATTCTTCCAAATTTAATCAATTATTTAATTAAGGTTTATTTTAATTATCTTCAAATTGTTTAATAGGTTTCTACCCTTTAATTATTTAAATTTCAATCATCCAAATCAGATTAAGATCAAATATTTTATTTGTTAATTTTATTAAACCTAAAGTTTTAATTAAGGGTTAAAATTTTTAATTACAATTTTGCCCTTCAATCTTAATAATTTCATAACTCACTAAATTGAGCTTAAATTAACTTGAAATTTTTATGTGACTTCACTCATATGCCAATAAAGACATGAGAGGAGAAAATGTGATTTTTCTATATTTAATTTATTTATGTAATTATTTTTGGTGGAAAACAGGAATTTCCAAGGAAAATTTAATAATATGAACAAGGTGAAGTTTCTGTCCTTAAGAAAATTATGGGATATTCCTAATGACCAGAGGACCACTTGGACCAATTTTGGTGATTTTTTGAATTATATTATTTTCATTATAATTATTTCAAGTTTTGGAGTATTAACTAATTTAAAAATAAAATAAAGGTTGAAAAATAAATTTTATATTTTTCAAAAATCTCTCTGATATCAAGGAAATTAGAGAATCAATTTTTGCAATTTTCTGATTTTTCTTTGATTTATCATAATTATTTTAGTGAAAATGCTAGAAAATACATTTTTTTTAATTTTAAAATTACCCTAGGGCTTTAAAATTTAATATCTCATTAAATAGACCTAAGAAAAATATGGGATTTGTTCCTAAGTGATTAAAATTCAAAATGTGACATTTTGGTGAATTTTATTATTTTTGTGATTTTTATTATTTTTAAATTATTAAAATATTAAAATAGTACCAAAAAATCAACTTTTTTAGAAAATTGAAATTTTAATTTTCTTAAATTCCCCTAATATAAGAGAGGCTCCAAAACCAATTTGGTAGATTTTTGAAAGGTATTTTGAAAGTTATGAATTTTTAAAGTTTAAAATGGCTAAATGGCTTAATCAACCCATTTAGTAGGGCTAACCAAGTTCAATTGACTTCAAATTTTTTTGGTGGGTTCCTCTGATCCTAAAGGTTAGTGGAGAATTGATTTCATGTCAATTTGATGTATGGTTAGCTCTAATTAATTAAGGAGCTATTTTAGGTGTTTAAGCCTATTAGGGTTATTTTAAATGAACTAATTCAAAACCTATTTTTCCTAGGGTCCTCTGGTCCTAAGAAACATCACTAAATTTTCCTAGAATTTATTTCACAACATGCTAATTATTGGATTTAAAATACTCAAAACAGTAACATGAATTTGAAAAATCAATAACTTCTCATAGGGATGACCTATGACTTTGGAAAATTCAGGAAATGTTCCCAAATTCAGAGGCTTCAAAAGCCCTATGGTCTCATGCCATGGTGAATTTCCTCTATGCATGGAGAATTAAAACAATGCGAAGGAAATAAATCATTAAAAATAAAATACTTGATGAAATTAAATAATTTCTTTTCCACATTATTCTCCTCCGTTCACCGAGCAAGAGGGTATTTTTATTTTATTTTTCTGATTTTCCTACATAAAGTTATGGATTTTTGAAGTTTAGGGGAATTAAATAAATCAAAAATACCCTAATTTTCTATTTATCCACGCGGCGCGGCGTCAACCTCGGCAGCTCCGAAAGGCCACGCGGCGCGTTCTGGTTCGACGCCGCCATCTGACTCAGCGCTCCGGGGCCCAGCTGTGTCGTTCCATCTCCTGATCCGACGCGATCCTGGCCGTCCGTCCGCGTGTGTATTAAATAGACGGCATCCGTTCATCGTCCCCAAGCGTCCTCACCCGAGAGCCGTCCACACTAAATCCACTAATATCTCACTCAAAACTCAATGGATTTTCGTGTTCTTATGCTGCATGGATTCGTCTTGAAGAGACGAATACATCTATACGGTGATCATGCATTGAAATTAAAGCATTTGAAATGGAGAATCTCCGAAGCTCGGGATGAAGAATTAGCTCATACCTTTGCTCGAGAGAGTGTGGCTTCAATCCGAGGGTTGTGTCACCTTCGATTGGATCCCGCAAGCTCCGAGATGAAGTCTCCCGGTCCGATGAATCGCCTGGTATGATTTCGACCACAGCCCGATCACAAAGCTTGGAGGCTGGAGCAACCGGGTGGCTCGGAGAGGGGCTTTTGCTGATGGACTCCTTCTCTTGGTCTGGTGAAGGTGTAGGACCAATCAATTTGAGGATTGATCCACTGTGGAGAAGTGTCCTGGTTTTGGGTGGAATTTTGGTTGAGAAATTGGGTTCTGTTGGTGGGGATTAGGGAAAATTGGCACTAGGGATCAACTGCTCTAAGTATGGAGAGTGTTCTGGAATAATTTTGGCAGAGTTTCAGTAAGATCTGGTTCAGCACCTCACATGGCCGAGAGGGGGTGGTGTTTAAATAAGAGAGGGTGGAGGGCCTCCCAGGGAGAGTTAGGGCTTGGGATCAGCTGCTCTTGGCAAGAGAAGAACGACTACAATGGCCACTCGGGGATGGGGCGGCTCGGCGAGTGAGAATTTCAAGTTTGGGCTCACATGTGAGCTCTCGGCCCGGTGGTTTCCGGCGGCCGTGGTGGCTGGCCGGCCGGGGTCGAGTCACCCTCGAGGTTAGTGGAGGTCGGGCTGGGGCTTAGTGCGGTCGATTGGCCATGGACATGTGTAAAGGAGTTGAATTGAAATGGAATGGGGGAGGAGCTAATTTTGGCTTGATTTGGTCAAGTCCACCTTTTGGGCTTGGTTCACCTCCCCATGGCTGATTTGAGCTGAGGGAGGATCAGATGGATCAGCTAGGAAAGGGTAGAGAAGTCACCATCCATGAATATTTTGATTAATCATGGATTAAGGTGAAGCATAAAAAGGGTTAAAACCTTTTAAGGGGGCTTAAAAGAGGCTCCTCCTTTTGCCATTAATGGCTTGATCACATGTCAAACCTTCCATGGCTTCATGTGGCTTGTCCATGGCTTGCATGGCTTGTCTTTGGCTTGGGGAAAAGCTTGGTCAATTTCATGAAAATGGATTTTAGAAATTTTTGGTAATTTGATGGGAATTTGTATGAAGCTTGATTTGGAATGGTTTAATGATGATTTTGAAACTTAGGGGTGATATCAATTAAAGGTATGATGAAAAGAAATTGCCATGTGGGCTTTAGGGCCAATTTTGGGCTTTTGTATTTGGTGGAAATGGGCTTTTAAAATGGTTTAGGGAAGTGGGCTTTTGGATTTTAAAATGGATTTTGGGATGAAATTTTTGTAAAGGCATGGGCCAAATAATTGTTGGGTTTAGCTCATAGATGTGTCATGAGTGACTTGGAGCAAATTGGGAGTGATTTGGGTTTGAATTGGGTTGAATTTGGGCTCCTTTGGTGAATGGGCCAATATAGGTCAAATTGGGCTAACTTGGGCCAATGTTGGGCTAGGGTTGAAGTTGATGTAAAATTAATGTTGGGAAATGTTTATGGGAGTGTTTCAAAGAGGTTTTGACTTTGGTTGGGCTTTGATTTTGGGGTTTGGGCTCATTTGGGTTAGGTTTGGGTTTAGGTCAAGATTGGGCCTTTTAGCTTTGGGTTGAATTTGAGTGGGGTTTGGGTCTAAATGTTGGGCAAATCATGTTAGTGTTTTGTTTGTGGGAATGTTAAGGAAGATTTAGAAAAGATTTGGGGTTAATTGGAGTTGAATTGGGTGAGTTTGGGTTAGGTTTGGGTCATGGGTCCAAATTGGGCTTTAAGGCCAAAAGTGAAATTGGATCCAAATGTCAATCAAATTGGACTTGGATTTGGTCTAGATTGGTATTGGAAATGTTGAATTGAAGTTTAGAATTGAATTGGACCAGAATTTGGGTCAATTGGGTAGGTTTGGTTTAACATTGGGTTCACTTTGGGTTTAAAATGGGTCAAGTTAGGGGTTTTGACAAAAGTGGGGTAAATTGATAGAATTGGCCCATGGTGTAGTTGAACAAAATGAAATTGAGAATATTTGAGATTTTTTGGAATTTTCTGGGAATTTTCTGAATTTTTGGATTTTTGGGTCAGGAGGGGTATTTTGGGTATTTGGAGGGTATTGGAAGGTATTCTTGGAATTTTTGGTATTTTTGGGTATGGGTGGTCAATTTGAGTGATGTGGAAATGTTTGGGATTGGTTTTGAGGAATTTTGGGTGATTTGGAAATTTTGGGGGATTTCAAGGGTTTTGGGTAGGCAGGCGGGTGTAGGGTCCCGGGGGTCAAAAATTGAAAATTTGGAAAATTGAAGATTAGGCGAATGTAAGTGGAATGAAATCATTTTGGTTGAGCCATGAAGCCATATCAAGCCCACATGAACCATGAAGGGACTCATTTGAGGCATCCACTATGTTGTTCCTAACCCTCTTAGCCAAGGGCTTAGGGGTTAAGGACCATCCATGTGAATCACCTACATGAGTCAGGAGGTCAAGTTGGGTATAGGTGTGTGAAAGTGTAGTATTTGAGTGTAGTGTGTGTGTAAGTCAGCCCTTCACTAGACCAGGCCACCCAGGGCAGTCCTAAGGCCAAAGAGTCCTATAGGAACTCATCCTTTAAACTTCCACATTTGATTTCAACCCTCACAGGTGATTAAGGGTCTATAGTCAAGTTTGTGGAGTTTGCAGGGAGTTAAGAAGTGGTTTGAATTTCTAAGTGGTGGGTCTCAATTATAGTCCTCTAAGACAGTCAAAGGAAAAGCCTAAGGCTAGATTCTAAGTACTAAAAGAAGAAGAGAAGACCTCATCAAAAATGAGGTCAACAAATGGACCCCCAATAGGTGTGGTGAGCTAAACAAGCACACTACGCGTATTGGCGTTGACCGAAGAGATCTACAAAGCCAACAAAGATGTCCAAGTGGCAAACTTAGGACGAAGTAGAAGAGTTTCCGCTAGGGAGTGTCAAGTACATCTCTGAGACTGGAGATTCCTGAACTCTCGGCGGGAAAGGGAAAGGAGGTGAATCCCAAATCACATGACACTAGTGGAATTTCAATTTAGATTTTATTTTGTTTCGGTTTAAGTTTTGATGTGTGAGCTTAGATTTTAGTTTGGGTTTCAATTTAGATCGAAGTTTTGTTAAGATTAATTTGAAGGGATTTGATTTGAAATGAAAATTGGAATTTTGTGGTTTTAGATGTAACATCTTCAACCTCAAAAGAAAATTGAATTGATTGGATTGAATCATTACAATGAGGAGAAATCTCAGAGCAATGCGGTATTGGATGTAAAATCCTTCTAGGCTTTCTAATTCTTCTAGGAATGTTTAGCTGATGTAGACTCAGGTTTTGCTGATGACGATGGCCGTCGTTTCACCATGCTCTCGAAGCTCCTTGTTGTCGCAGAGGTTTAGTTTTAGAAGTCATAAATCGGGAGATGAGAAAAGTGTTTTGGTTTAGAGAAAATCTTAATTTCCAAGTGTTTTCAATATTTTAATTAAAACCAATCTTAAAGTTGATTATAACAACATCGGTTAAGATCCCGGTTCCATCCTTCCGGCATCGTTATTTTATCGGATTCACTTAGTCCGGATGAATTTGCTAAACTCAATCGAATGAGTTCCACACTTTCATTTAGACCGTGGAAATCCCGTTAGCAACACGTAGGTTACATCATCCGAGGTATTCTCGATCATCCAACAGGACGTTTTAATTTAGTTGTAATTGTAGTTTTGTGTTCTATTTGTGATTAAATTTTGAGTTGTTTTATATTTTGAAATGTTGTGGCGGTGAATTTTATCTTGCAATGACTTTTAATTTAGTTTTGGTTTCAGTTTTAGGGACTATCCTAAAGGTGTGGGTTTTCATGCAACGTATGTTTATCATGCAAGAAAAGTAAGTGTGATGCGATTAAATAAATTGCAATAAGGTATATTGCAATAAAATAAAAGCGTACTGGAGAGTCTTCCCGTCATCCCAAGCTGCACTTAAAACACAATTAGAATATTTAAGCAAGTTCCTAGGTAAAGCTAAGGGAAGGGTTATGGTTTTCTACCGAATTCCTAATCCTATAGCTAGTCATTTCTATGACGTCTAGGTTCTTGTGTTTTGGTTTGAGGACGATTTTCTTCATCAAAGAATAATTAAGTTCAATTGTTCTTATGAATATCCTACCATATTGAGGAAGTTCTTAAGAAGAATCTTAAACATCTTTTCAATATTGCTAGAATTGTTTTAAGTCCAAGAGAATTTAATTATACAAATGAATTAATCGTCCGGGAGTTCAAGTTTTGTTATTATCTTGCTCAGTGAACTAGGACATTTGAATATCCTATAAGTGAAGTAACATTTCATTTAACGTTCTGTTTAGTAGTTATGATAACCAAAGCTCTCGAGGGCAAATTGGTGTTCAAATGGTTTATGATTTAGTTTAACTTCAATTAACGGGTTTAAATTTAGAAGTTAAACTAAATCATAAACCATTTGAATACCAATTTGCCCTCGAGAGCTTTAGTTATCATAACTACTAAACGTAACGTTAAATGAAATGTTACTTCACTTATAGGATATTCAAATGTCCTAGATTCATCGAGCAAGATAATAACAAAACTGAACTCCCGGACGATTAATTCATTTGTATAATTAAATTCTCTTGAACTTAAAACAATTCTAGCAATATTGAAAAGATGTTTAAGATTCTTCTTAAGAACTTCCTCAATATGGTAGGATATTCATAAGAACAATTGAACTTAATTATTCTTCGATGAAGAAAATCGTCCTCAAACTAAAACACAAGAACCTAGACGTCATAGAAATGACTAGCTATGTGATTGGGAATTTGTAAAACCATAACCCTTCCCTTAACTTTACCTAGGAACTCGCTTAAATATTCTAATTGTGTTTTAAGTGTAGCTTAGATGACGGAAGATTCTCCAGTACGCTTTTATTTTATCGCAATATACCTTATTGCAATTTATTTAATCGCATCGCACTTACTTTTCTGCATGATAAACATGTTGCATGAAAACCCACACCTTTAGGATAGTCCCTAAACCGAAACCAAAACTAAATTAAAAGTCATTGCAAGATAAAATTCACCGCCACAACATTTCAAAATATAAAACAACTCAAAATTTAATCACAAATAAACACAAAACTACAATTACAACTAAATTAAAACGTCCCGTCGGATGATCGTGAATACCTCGGATGATGTAACCTACGTGTTGCTAACGGATTTCCCACGGTCTAAATGAAAGTGTGGAACTCATTCGACTGAGTTTAGCAAATTCATCCGGACTAAGTGAATCCGATAAAAATAACGATGCCGAAGGATGGAACCGCGGGATCTTAACCGTGTCGTTATAATCAACTTTAAGATCGGTTTTAATTAAAATATTGAAAACACTCGGAAATTAAGATTTTCTCTAAACCAAAACACTTTTCTCATCTCCCGATTTATGACTTCTAAAACTAAACCTCGCGACAACAAGGAGCTCGGAGCATGGCGGCAAGACGGCCATCGTCATCAAGCAAAACCCGAGTCTACATCAGCCTAAACATTCCTGAAGAATTAGAAAGCCTAGAAGGGAAAAGACTTGCAGCCGCGACAGAATTTAGAACTATACCGAGCTAAGATGGTTCAAGCCCACGACAAAGCGGGTCCGCCCAAGAACCTTCAAAGTTGGTGACTTAGTTCTCGTTCTCAAGAGACCTATCCTTGCACACCGCAAGATAGGAGGAAAATTTGAACCCACTTGGGAAGGGCAGTTTGTGGTTGAACCAGTATACTCAGGAGGCTCCTACCAACTAGTGAATTGCTAAGGAGAACGACATATGCTTCTGATCAATGGACGATACTTGAAAAAGTATTACGCTACCTTATGTTTCGAAGGAATGAATTCTTCATCCCTAGAAGCACGGGTGAAGTAGTTACTTATGACTAGGTCCGAACCCAAAAATAATAAAAAATGTGCTAACATAAATAAAATCATGATAATAAAGTTTTCCTTGTTTTCTCTTCCATGTCAAATCTCTTTCCTGATCTTTTCCCACTTCATTCCTGTTAAATTTAAAAATATAAGAGTAAAAAAAAACTGTCTTTAATAAACATTTTCTTAATGTTCTTGTTCTTAAGATACGCCCCCGATCTTTTTCCTTGTCTTTTCGCAGGGAAATGTCGAATGGGCGGTTGGTCCCGAACTTTAGAAATGGCGTAAGCCTTGCACTCGATGAAAAGAGGGTGAAAGATGGAGCGATAATCGAGATCGACTCGGGCTTCGCACCGACAGGCCTACAATATGAGGAAAGTGACCGGGTCCCGGCTGACCGAGAGGAACTGCCCAGTCAGACAAGTATGAAAGTGGGTGGCCCAAGCCACCAATCCACCACGAAGAAAAGGAAAACAAGCACTGAAGAAAACAAGAAAATCAAGTCTGTAGTCGCTACAGCAGAGGGCGAGCTTGTCGTCGCCGCGCCCACGGAGATTCAGAAGTACGAAGAGCTACTCTCACAAGAACTCAACGAAGAAATAAAAATCGTCGTATCCGCAAGATGTTAACCAAACTAGCCGTGGACCGGCGCGACGAGGCGAGTCTTGCTACGCCAATACATATACTTCAAGGACGCCAGTTCACCAGGTACCTGAAGGAAGGAGGCCAGCTCCTAGGATAACAGAAGAAACCAGGGAAATCTCAAGAAGATCAGAAGAAAGAAGGCTACCACGCCACTAGATAGAACCACCAGTAATGCATAACCTTGTTGCAGAAGCAACCCCGGAGGATGTCCCGACGGACATCATCCCCGAGGAGCCGAGGTATGCAGGAGAACGTGAAGGGATTGAACCGTATATCCCGCAGTACGTCACCAGGCCTCGCCATTTGCAGATTATTCCAGAATACGAGATGGAAAGAATGCGGAATGTCGAAAAGAAAACTTTCGAATACTTCGAGAGAATCGGAGGCGGGAGGATCAATATACTTGAAGGCCTCGAGCTACATACAGACGTGTTCTCGGAATACGAACAACAACAAATCGTGGATCGCATCCAGGATTTGAAAAGAATGGGCCGAGCGGGCCGCCTAAGAGAAAACACCTACTCAGAACCCCGGAGATGGATGCCAGGGAAAGGAAGAATTACAATACAATGCGGATGCTGCTACAACTTCGCAGAAGACAGGAAGGGAAACCCACCGGGAATACTCCGTCATGGCCAGGTGGATCCAATGCCATTGGTCATCAAAAGAATGGTAAAAAAGATTGATAACATGGAGGGTATTGCCAGCAGATTGCATACCCAACAGCTGCATTATTAACATCTACAAGTAGGGTAACTGCATACCCCCGCACATAGATCACCACGACTTTGTCAGACCTTTTTGCACAGTTTCTTTTCTGAACGAGTGTAATATCATGTTCGGATCCGACCTCCGGATAGCGAGCCCGTGTGAGTTCCGAGGGCCGATAAAGATACCATTACCGGTAGGTTCCGTCATGATACCGAAGGGCAACGGAAGCGAGATGTCGCTAAACATTGCATACCAGGAGTACCGAGTGAAGCGGATCTCGGTTACTTTCGGAAGGATGGACGACAGGAAGACACCTTACCACTTCCAGCCATACCCGGAGCTAGAGAGCCTCCGGCCTTACGAGCTATGAGCTACATGGAAAATATCACACCTCCAACATACATCCATACGGCACCCTTGCCAAGGATGGCTTGGAAGGTGATGTTATTGACCATGTACCTCGCTATTCAGACATGGATTTTTGACAGATACCTTTTTGGATGGATCGATAAAGATCATACATAGTTCATTTTGAGTCTATATGGATTGTATGAGATGTATTCCAGATCAAGTTGTATGATGTATCTTCAACATGATTGGAATGAAAGTGACCATGTCACATTTTTGGCCTTCACCTCTTTTGTGCAAGTTGACTGAGAAACGCCATTAGAGTTAAATGAACTTCGAACAAAGAACAGAAAAGAAATAAAAAAAATAATAAAAAAAAAACTTCCCTTAAAAATCTAAAAATGATGAACTCCAAATTAACGATAAAATAAATTTGAATCGTTAAAGGACAAACAAAATGAGCACAAATTTTCAATCAAATTTCAAATTCGATCTTCCAGATCTCAAAATCAAATCTCAATCAATTTCAAATTCAATTTTTTTCCAGATTTCAAATCAAATTTTAAATCAAACTTCAGATTCAATCTTTCCAAATTTCAAATCAAATCCCAATCAAATTTCAAATTCAATTTTTTTCCAGATTTCAAATCAAATTTTAAATCAAACTTCAAATTCAATCTTTCCAGATTCCAAACCAAATTTTCAATCAAATTTCAAATCCAATCTCAATCAAATTCAAACTTTTGGAGTTGAGGATTTTACATCCGAGACTGCATTGCTTTAGGATCCTTTCCCTATCGCAATGAAATACATCAAATTCAAACTTTTGGAGTTGAGGATTTTACATCCGAGACTGCATTGCTTTAGGATTCTTTCCCTATCGCAATGAAATACATCAAATCAAACTTTTGGGTTGAGGATTTTACATCCGAGACTGCATTGTTTTAGGATCCTTTCCCTATCACAATGAAATACATCAAATTCAAACTTTTGGGGTTGAGGATTTTACATCCGAGACTGCATTGCTTTAGGATCCTTTCCCTATCGCAATGAAATACATCAAATCAAACTTTTGGAGTTGAGGATTTTACATCCGAGACTGCATTGCTTTAGGATTCTTTCCCTATCGCAATGAAATACATCAAATCAAACTTTTAGGTTGAGGATTTTACATCCGAGATCTGCATTGCTTAGGATCCTTTCCCTATCGCAATGAAATACATCAAATTCAAACTTTTGGGGTTGAGGATTTTACATCTGAAACGGCATTGCCTTAGGATTCTTTCCCTATCGCAATGAAATACATCAAAATTCAAATTCTTGGAGTTGAGGATTTTACATCCGAAACTGCATTGCCTTAAGATTCTTTCCCTATCGCAATGAAATACATCAAAATTCAAATTTTGGAGTTGAGGATTTTACATCTGAGACTGCATTGCTTTAGGATTCTTTCCCTATCGCAATGAAATACATCAAAATCAAATTCCTGGGGTTGAGGATTTTACATCTGAAACTGCATCACTTTAGGATTCTTTCCCTATTGCGATTAAATACATCAAAATCGAACTCTTGAGGTTAAGGATTTTACATCCAATACCGCATTGCTCTGAGATCTCTCCTCATTGTAATGATTCAATCTAATCAATTCAATTTTCTTTTGAAGTTGAAAAAAGTTACATCTAAAACCACAAAATTCCAATTTTCATTTCAAGTTCGAATCCCATCAAATTAATTTTGACAAAACTTCAATCTAAATTGAAACTCCAAACTAAAATCTAAGCTCACACATCAAAACTTAAATTAAAACAAAATAAAATCTAAATTGAAATTCCCCCAGATCATGTGATTTGGGATTCACCTCCATTTCCTTTCCCCAGCGAGAGTTTAGGGATCTCCAGTCTCAGAGATATACTTGACACTCCCCGACGGAAACTCTTCTACTTTGTCCTAAGTTTGTCACTTTGACATTTGTGTTGGTTTTGTTGATCTCTTCGGTCGACGCCTGATATGCGCGGTGTGCTTCGGTTAGCTCACCACACACTGTGGGGTCCATTTGTTGACCTCATTTTTGATGAGGTCTTCTCTTCTTCTTTTTAGTACTTAGGATCTAGACTTAGGCTTTTCCTTCGACTATCTTAGAGGACTAGAATTGGGACCCACCACTTAGAAATTCAAACCACTTCTTAACTCCCTGCAAACTCCACAAACTTGACTATAGACCCCTAATCACCTAGAGGGTTGAAATCAAATGTGGAAGTTTAAAGGATGAGTTCCTATAGGACTCTTTGGCCTTAGGACCGCCACAGGTGGCACGGTGCAGTGAAGGGCTGACTTACACACACACTACACCTACACACTACACCTACACACTACACTTTCACACACCTCCTAAAACACAGGCATACCTAACTTGACCCCCTGACTCATAAAGGTGATTCACATGGATGGTCCTTAACCCCTAAGCCCTTGGCTAAGAGGGTTAGGAACAACATAGTGGATGCCTCAAATGAGTCCCCTCATGGCTCATGTGGGCTTGATATGGCTTCAAGGCTCAACCAAAATAATTTTATTCCACCTACATTCACCCGATCTTCGATTTTCCAAATTTTCGATTTTTGACCCAGGGACCCTACACACGCTTAGCTCTACCGCAAAACCCTTGAAATCCTCCAAAATTTCCAAATCACCCAAAATTCCTCAAAACCAATCCCAAACATTTCCACATTACCCAAATTGATCATTCATAGCCAAAAATACCAAAAATTCCAAAAATACCTCCCAATACCCTCCAAATACCCAAAATACTCCTCTTGACCCAAAAATCCAAAAATTCAGAAAATTCTCAGAAAATTCCAGAAAATCCCAAATATTTCCAATTTCATTTTTTTCAACTACACCATGGGCCAACTTTGTCAATTTACCCTACTTTTGTCAAAACCCCCAATTTGACCCATTTTAACCCAAAGTGAACCCAATGTCTAACCAAACCTACCTAATTGACCCAAATTCTGGTCCAATGCAATTCTAAACTTCAATTCAACATTCCCAACACCAATCTAGACCAAATCCAAGTTCAATTTGATTGACATTTGGATCCAATTTCACTTTTGGCCTTAAGGCCCGATTTGGACCCATGACCCGAACCTAGCCCAGAACTCACCCGATTCAACTCCAATTAACCCCACATCTTTTCCAAACCTCCCTTAACATCCCTAAAAACAAAACCCTAACATGATTTGCCCAAAATTTAGACCCAAACCCCACTCAAATTCAACCCAAAATCAAAAAGCCCAATTTTGACCTAAACTCGAACCTAACCCAAATAAGCCCAAACCCCGAAAATCAAAACCCAACCAAAGCCAAAACCTCTTTGAAACACTCCCATAAACATTTCCCAACATTTATTTTACATCAATTTCAACCCTAGCCCAACATTGGCCCAAGTTAGCCCAATTTGACCTATATTGGCCCATTCACCGAAGAAGCCGCATTCAACCCAATTCAAGCCCAAATCACTTCCAATTGGCTTCAAGTCACTCATGACACATCCATGAGCTAAACCCAACATTTGTTTGGCCCAATCCTTCACAAAATTCCCATCCATAAATCTATTTTTAAACCAAAAGCCCACTTACATGAAACCTTCCTAAAAGCCCAAATTTCATGCTAAAGCCCATATGACAAATTCTTCTCTTCATACCCTTAATTAAAATCAATCCCTAAGTTTGAAAATTCATCATGAAACCATTCCAAATTAAGCCCCATACAAATTCCCATCAAAATACCAAAATTTTTCTTAAATCCATTTCCATGAAATTGACTTAACTTTTCCCAAGCCAAAGATGAGCCATGAAGCCATGCATGAGCCACATGGAAGCCATGAGAGCCTCTTTACATGTCACCATGCCATTTTGGGCAAAAGGAGGAGACTCTTTCCTTAATTCCTAAAGGTGATTAACCACTCCCATGATTCCACTAAACCTTGCTTAAGCTTAATTGTACTTGGATGGTGACCCTTCCCCACTGATTAAGCCGACCTAAATCACTTTCTCTTCGACTTAAACCAAGCCTTGGGTGGTACACCTAGCCCAAATGGATGGGTTGACCAATTTGAGCCAAAATGAGCCCTCTCCCATTCCATTCTAATCCAAGCCTTTTACACATGGCATTTGCCGATTGCCTACACTAAACCCCGACCACGACCCACTCGAACAAGATGGTGACCGAGTGCACAGCCGGCCAGCCACCGGGTCGCCGGAAAACACCACACCCGAGAGCTCGCATGTGAGCCGAACTTTGGAATTCCACCTTCGCTGAGCTGCCCCATGCCCAATGGCCACCATGGCTGTTATTCCCATGCCCGGAGCAGCTGATCCCGACCCTTGGCCATCCCCGTGAGGCTCTCCAGCCCACCTCTATTTAAACCCGACCCCCTCGCGGCCATGAGAGGAGAGTTGCACTAAACCTTGTCGAAACTGCGCAAAATTGTTCCAAACCCTACTCCATACTTAGAGCAGTTGATCCCAGTGTCAATTTGCCCTAATCCCCACTGACGGAATCCGATTTCTCGGCCGAAATTTCACCCAAAACCGAGGACACTTTTCCACGGTGAGCCAATCCTCAAATTGGTCGGTCCTACACCTTCACCTGGACCAAGAGGAGAAGTTTCCCGCTGAAAGCCCCATCTCCGAGGCCATCCGGTTGTTCCGGCCTCCAAGCTTTGTGATCGGTTGTGGTCACTTTCATAGCTAGGAAATTCACCGGACCGGGAGACTTCATCGCGGAGCTTGCTCGGGATCCAATCGAAGGTGACACAACCCTCGGATCGAAGCCACACTTCTCAAGAAAATGTATGGCCTCACTCTTCTTCCCGAGCTTCTGAACATTCTCCATTTTTATTGAGTCAATTTCATGCCACATAAACCATATGGATGTGTTCGTCTTCTCGAGACGAATCCATAGAGCATAGGAACGTCTAATTTGGTCAAGTATCGAGTGAGATCTTAGGTCTAGAAGGCGGACGGCTCTTGGGTGAGGACGCTTGGGGACGATGAACGGATGACGTTCATTTAATACACGCGCGGACGGACGGCCAGGATCGCGCCGGATGAGGAGACGGAACGATACAGCGGGCCCCCGGAGCGCTGAGTCGGATGGCGGCGTCGAATCAGAGAGCGCCACGCGGCGTTTCGGAGCTACCGAGGTTGACGCGGCGCCGCGTGGATAAATAGAAAATTAGGGTATTTTCTGATTTATTTAATTTCTTAAACTTCAAAAATTCATAACTTTGTGTAGAAAAATCAGAAAAATAAAATAAAAATACCCTCTTGCTCAGTGAACAGAGGAGAATAATGTGGAAAAGAAATCATTTAATTTCATTAAGTATTTTATTTTTAATGATTTATTTACCCTCTGCATTCTTTTAATTCTCCATGCATACATGAAATTCACCATGGCATGAGACCATAGGGCTTTTGAAGCCTCTGAATTTGGGAACATTCCCTGAATTTTCCAAAGTCAGTGGCCATCCCTATGAGAAGTTATTGATTTTTCAAATTCTTGTTGTTGTTTTGAGTATTTTAAATCTAATAATTAGCATGTTGTGAAATAAATTCTAGGAAAATTTGATGATGTCTCTTATGACCAGAGGACCCTATGAAAAATAGGTTTTGAATTAGTTTATTTAAAATAACCCTAATTGGCTTAAACACCCAAAATAGCTCCTTAATTAATTAGAGCTAATCATACATCAAATTGACTTGAAATCAATTCTCCACTGACCTTTAGGATCAAAGGAACCCACCATAAAAATTTGAAGTCAATTGGACTTGGTTAGCCCTACTAAATGGGTTGATTAAGCTATTTAATCAATTTGAATTTCAAAAATTCATAACTTTCAAAATACCTCTCAAAAATTCACCAAATTGGTTTTGGAGCCTCTCTGATATCAGGGGAATTTAAGAAAATTAAAATTTCAATTTTCTAAAAAAGTTAATTTTTTGGTATTATTTTAATATTTTAATAATTTTGTTTGCGACTGCAATTCTGAGTGAAGGAAGCTGAACCTCTAAAGGTAACACTGCCTCGGACCCATACACCAGAGCGTAAGGTGTAGCTTGAGTAGGAGTTCTGAAGGTTGTCCGGTAGGCCCATAAGGCTTCTAATAACTTCTCGTGCCAATTTTTCTTATTATCATCCAAGGTTTTCTTTAAGATTTGAACGAGAGTTTTATTAAAAGCCTCGACTGAGCCGTTTGCTCTTAGGTAGTAAATTGTTGAATACCGCCAGTCAATTCCGTGTCTCCGACAAAATTGTTGATTTGTGTGCTTCGAATGCGACCCATTATACGAGATGATCTCGCGCGGCACTGCGAAACGGTGAGACAACTTGGTTCTTAAAAAATTGTAGCACGTGGTGTGCTTTCACTTCTCTAAGTGGAGCGCCTCTGCCCACTTGGAAAAGTAATCGTAGCCGCAAGAATGAAGCGATGTCCTTTTGAAGATGGTGGTTCTATTGGAACCACTATATCCGTGCCCCAACATTCAAATGGCCACGACGCAATTGTCGGATGTAGCACATTTGGAGGTTGATGTAGAACCACTCCGTGCACTTGGCATTGGTGACAGCTCTTGGCGATTTTCATGCGGTCGGTCATCATCGAGGGCCGGTAGTACCCTAGTCTTTTAATTTTCATTTTCATCTTCGGACCCGGTCGGTGAGCGCCACGAGTCCTGAATGCACCTCTTTAACGATTTCACGGGCATCGGACCCGCTTAGGCACCTTTGCCACATTTGATCAAAAGACCTTCGTATAATGTGTTGTTTATTAATGCGTAGGACGAGTTCTTTTCTTGATCCGATGGGCTAGCGACCTATCGTCTCGGTAGCTTTCTGTTTGTAGGTAGTCTATCAATGGCCGTCGCCGATCCTCTGTGTTTTTTGTCACTTTATTGCAGCTGATTCTTCTTCTTTTCCGATTTGTGTATTGTATCTATGTCGAGTCGTGACGGACCGATGTCAGTGAGCCGACACTTCCATCGACTCATCTTGCAAACGGGCGAACTCTTTTGCGAGGCGAGCTAACGCATCTGTTAAAGCATTTTCTTTTCGAGAATTTTGTAGATCGTCGCATTCGGAATCTGTTCCAACGATTCGTATGGCATATCGGAAGTATTGCTCGAGTCTTGGCTTTAAAATTACGTACTCGTCCAGCGATCTGTTGAATGATTAACTACGAATCCCCGTAGATGTTGATGTCTGTTATCCCCATTTGAATAGCTAATTCCAGTCCTGTTATGAGGGCTTCGTATTCTACTTCGTTGTTTGTACACGGTTCTGTTAAGTGGTAGGAGTATCTTAACATCCCTGCTCCAGTGTTATAAAGATTAGTCCGATTCCTGCCTTACCGGGCACTATGACTTGCGATTCTTCGTCTTTGTGTCTTCGAAGATGCTCCGTCGAAATATAATTCCCAACGTCGATCATCGGGGTCTTCTAGGCTCATTATTTGTTCATCCGGCAAGTCATCATTGAGAGGAGATTCTGCCGGCAAAGGGTGTCGTTGCGAGGAAGTCTGCTAAGACTTGTCCCTTTACGGCACGAAGAGGCACGAAAGTTATATCGAATTGCGATAATATCATCGACCATCCGGCAAGTCCGCCGGAAAGCGTTGGACGAGTCATCGAGTATTGCAATGGATTAAATTTCGAGATCGAGTTGACCTTATGAGAAAGCATGTAGTGCCTGAGCTTTTGAGCGGCGAAGATCAATGCCAAACAATGCTTTTCAATTATGGGATACCTTATTTCCGTCGGAAGTAAACGTCGGCTTAAGTAGTAAAGAGCATTTTGTTTACCCTCATCATTGACCTGGGCTAACAGGGCTCCGAGAGAGTCGTCTAGAGCCGCGGTATAAAGTATCGTCGATCTACCCGAGGCCGGGGCTGCTAAGACGGGAGGTGTCATTAAATATTGTTTAATGTCCTCGAAGGCCCTCACGGCATTTCTCTTCCCAAATAAATTTGGCGTCCTTTTTAACTAGTCTTGAGAAAGGTGACACCTACACGACAAGTTTGAGATAAAGCGTCGAAGATATGCTAGCTTCCCTTGAAAAGATCGTAGTTGCTTTAAGGTTTTGGGAGGCGGCATTTCTAAGATAGCTTTAATCTTTTCCGGAGTCGATTTCAATTCCATGATGTCGGACAACGAATCCTAAGAATTTCCCGGAGGTGACGCCGAAGGCGCATTTTAAGGGATTCATCTTAAGGTTAAATTGTCTTAATCATTCGAAAACAATTCTCAAATCATACGAAGTGGTTTTCCTTTACTTTGCTTTTGATGACCACGTCGTCCACGTAGCATTCGACTTGATTATGGATGAGATCATCAAAAATTCTTGTCATCACTCTACGGTATGTTGCTCCTGCGTTCTTCGGTCCGAATGGCATCAACTGTGTAGCAATATACTCCGATCGGCGTTCGAATGCTTGTAAGTTTTTCATCTTACGGAGCCATTTTTATCCGGTTGTATCTCGAAGATCCATCCATGAATGAGAATATCTCATGTGTCGAAGCGATGTCGATCATTAGTTACAGGATCGGTAGAGGGAATTCATCCTTCGGACATGCCTTGTTTAAATCTCTCAAATCCACACAAATTCTGATCTGACCATTCTTCTTCCTGACTGGTACCACATTGGCTAGCCAAGTCAGGTATTGTTCTTCATGGACAAATTAAGCGTCTATTAGCTTTTTAACTTCAGCTATGACTTGTTGTTCTATTTCTAGACACATTCTTCTGTGACCTTGCCTAACTGGGACAAAAGTAGGATCCACTCCTAGTTTATGGACTGCGACCTCTGGAGCTAATCCTGGCATCTCATCGTAGCTCCAAGCAAAACAGTCTTTAAATTCCATTAATAACTTGATTATTTCTTCGGAGTCTTCTTTATTGAGCAAGGAGCTAACAAAGATAGCTCTAGGCTCTTCGCTAGTACCTAAGTTAACTTCCGTTAACTCATCTATTGTAGATTTAATTTCTTCTTCGAATTCTGGTGGAACGTCTCCAATTTGTAAATCTTCAAGTTCTTCTGTAGTTTCCATGCAGTTTTCATTAGACTCGCAAGTGACAACCGAGCAAAATTCGGTATTGTCGGTCGATCCTACTTGTGCCGAATCCAAGACCATGCTTTGAATTGGGTGGGCGACCGGAGTTATTCCATAATTTTTCAAAATGTTGTGATTGACCTTTTGTCCATTGTCGAGGTAAGAAACCACGCTGAATTAAATTTTGAACACGGGGAGAGTACCACTCAAAAAGTAATTCCATTAATTCTGATGAAGTGACATCTTCGAATTGTACATTATTTTCAGTTTTGGAGGAAGAAGCACCACGGTAGAATTTGGTTGGCCTTGCACCGTCGTTACATACCTCTTTGACCACCATACCCTCGATCTTGTTAGAATGAATCGGGGTTAGGGTCATAGTATGTACATTGTGGTTAATCTTTTCGTACATTGATTTGTATTCTTCGTTCTTCTCATCTTCGAGAGAGATCTTGAATTGCGTCTTCTTCTGACTTATTGTCGCTGCTTCTTGTTTGATTTCTTTTTTCTTCTCCAGAACTATCTTCCCAATCAACATTGATGGCTGGTTTCCTCGTCCAATCGTCCTAGCGTCTCTACCACGACCTCGTCCCCGGCCTCGACCTCGGATGCGAGTTGTGGAGAAACCTTCACCATCTCGCCGTAAGGGAGTGGTGAGTGACTGTTGGACTAGAACTTCAGAGTTCTTCGTCGTCCCGAACTTTCTTTGCTTCTTTTGTTACGGTATCTCTGGAGAAGATCGTTTTCTTCGGTGGTGCGTAATAAGCTGCATCTTCATGGATTCCAATTTCATGTACGGAGAATGGTTGTAAGTCGCCTTTGATGCATTGTTCCCCTCCATCGTAGTATTTGATGCACTGATGCAGAGATGATGGTACCATCCTGTTTTCATGTATCCACGGTCGGCCCAGCAGAGCGTTGAACGATGTCTCTGAATCAATTATGTGAAATTTTGCGGTTGTCTTTGCTAAGTCACCGGTCTTCATCAGTAGCGTTATTGACCCGAGGGCTCTTTCTCCTTTACGGTTGAATCCTCTTAATAACATTTTGTACGGCTTCGAGCTCGCGAGCATCGATTTCAAGTATCTTAGTGTTCGAAGACTCATTATATTGATCGATGCTCCTGGATCCACCAATACTGCGGAGAGTGTAAACTTCCCAATTGTAACTGAAATGTACAATGGTCGGTTGTGATCTGTCATCCCAAGTAGTAGGTCATTGTCCGTGAAGGTGACACCTCGCTCTTCCTTTAACGAGCAAACCTCATCTAAGGAATCTCCGACCATTTGAGCTAAGCAAATTTCCGGATCAAGTAAGGCCTTGATCAGAGCTTCTCTCATCTCCTTTGATAAGATGAGAGAGTCGTAGATGCTCAGTTTGGCTGGTAGTTTCCTAAGATGGGCTAGCACGTTGTAGTCCACTTTATTTTCATGTGTCTCGGCTTCTTCTCGAATGGGTATTTCCTCTGCCGGGTTTGGTTCTTCCTGAACAACCACCTGCTTTCCTTTGTCCTTTGGTCCCATTCTCTGAGGTAGAACTCTTCCACTTCTTAAGTTAACTTCTGTAATTTCTTCTGACTCTAGTGTTGGGCTTCTTTGGTGTTTCTTCTTGAATCGGAATGACAAGTTCTTCCGGATTAGCTTCAGAGTCTGAAGGCTCTAATTCTATTGTGACTGGAGCTCCTCGAAACTCGCAAATAGATTCGTTGTTTGTTGAACTCTCGTAGCCTCCTTGATGGATGTCTTCTTCGTCATTGTGATCGTCGAGATTGTGTATGATTTGAGAATTGTCATTGGTATCGAAATCGATATCCGGATTGTCGCTAGTTACGTAATTGTTAGAAACAGTCAAAACGTAGCCAACGCCATCACCCTTATCATTATAAGATCCCACCGAAGTGAGAAGATAATCATACAGAGTCAGAGGTTCGAGGGATTTCTCCCCCGAATTCGAAACAACTATCCTAGGATAAGCAGCCCCTAGTCTAGCCTTAGGAGCCTCGGTCCTCTCTTCTTCGTCGATTTTCTTCTTCTCTTCAGTCGTCTCCTGTTGAGGTGGTTCTTCTATCGCAAGTGATAGTGCCGACTTGACAGGTTTCGAACTCTGAATTGAAGCTCGCACCGAGGCGGTTTGGATGCTGTCTAAAATCCTTTTCGAAGACCTTGTCCAAGCGGTAGTCCATCCATCGTCAGTTGTATAGGGATCTATCGGAACGATGGGATTAGTCGAGACAACATTGACGGAACCTCCTTTCTGGGGTTCCTTCATGTACTCCTTCGGGATTGTTATTTTCCCTTTCCGAAGGTTGTCATTGAGCCAACTCTTGAAGGTAATGCAATCTTCTATCTTGTGTCCAAGCATCCGGTGGTAGGGGCAAAAGTTGGGATCACCTTTCTTGTTGACTTCCTCTGGTCTCTTAGGCTCTGGCAGCTGGAAATCTGGAGTCTTCATCAGACTACGGAACATTTTCGGCACTGCCTCATTCTTGAATGGATATTCCACCGCTCGAAGCTCCCTTAATGTACGTTGCGGACGAGGCGGTTGTTCATCTTGTGGAGATGAGTCGATAGTTGGGTCGGGGTTCTTAGTAATTACGTTGAAGTTCTTTGTGGCCGTTCGACGATATTTGTATCGGTTGCTTGCCTTTGTCGACTGCTGCAACGATCCTGGATTTCTTTTCAAAAGTCTTCACAGGCTTTTGCTTGTCTGTCGTGTCGGAGAAACTTAATTTCTTTGCCTCTTCTTGAAAGCTCCCAGCCTTGCTTAACAACTTCTCGAAAGTCTTAATAGTGAATCCTTTGAGGAGAAGTGCTATCGGGCCGTGAATGCTTTTAAGTAAGAAGCCGACTGCATGCTGTTCTTGTAATTGTGGTTCACACTTCATACTTAGATTTCTCCATCGAAGTATGTAATCCACCAAAGTTTCGTTCGGCTTACGCTTCTCTACCACTAAATCACCTATAGTGATGTGGTGCCGAGCTCCGGCGAATCGCTTGATGAAGAGGTTTTCTAGTTCGAGAACGTCTTCACCGAACCATTTGGTAATTCTGCATACCAATCAAAGGCGATCCCTGACAGGCTGCTGACGAACTGTCGGAAGAGTAATGCATCGCTCCCGCCGGCATTGCAACAACTGGCACGAAAGTGTGCAACATGTTGTCGGGGGTTCCCGGTTCCATCAAAGGTCTTGAACAGAGGTGGTACGAAGCCTTTTGGGTATTGGACAGCGTCGAATTCTTCCGGGTAAGGTCTACCCGTCCGAATGGATGCCCCGCTCTTTTATTGTGCTAAGGCTTCTCGCACTTTGCTTTGTTCCACCAAGCTCTTGATATCTTTTTACGGAATCATACTTTGTGTTGTATCTTTCTTTAGTCGATCATCCCCGTTGACGGATGTAATCTCCTTTCCTCCGTCTACAATGTGAATGACCTCTGGGGGTGTTTCTCTTTGGGGTTGCACTTGACTCTGGAGAGTGGCTAGGGCTACAACCATCTCTTCCATCCTCTTCGCCATTTGTGCGATCGTATCGTCTTTCTCTTGAAGCTGCCTTCTCATCACTTCCGGCTCCTCTCTTTCGCGCGGCCGCGGGAGCACCTTGTGAAGGCGACGAAGCTCGTGTTTCGACCATGTTGATTTCTGCATACTCATCATCCATGAATTCCGATGAATCGATCTCGTCTCCGAATTTCTCTTCTCTTTCTTTTGTTAGTCATCGAATATCAGTCCTCAACTTTTCCATAGCATCCTCTAGCGGTCCTTTCTGTGCATCTTCGCAGTTGTCGTGTGATAGCTGCCGGGTTCCCTTCTCACGAGTCCCCTTTACTGCAGTGGCGCTTTCTTCAGATTCAAGTCTCCTGACGAGACTTTCCTTCTCACACTGTTGTTTCAATCTTAGTTGTCCAGTAGTGGGACGCCATACCATCCTTCTAGCAGCGGAAGGTGCCAGGACCGAGATGGTCACGTCGACCAAATGCTGGAAGGTGGTATCCTCCCTAATCTGCAACCCTGAAAAAATGATAGGCGGACTAGCCTTCATCCTTTTATTTAGCTTTTCTGTAACGATGGCAGGTTCTAATCGTGGCCCAAGACGAGATTTGACTGGCACCCGCCCTATCCTTCTTAGAATCTCCGATACGGGGCATTTCTCTTTCTTTGCTAGCTTCTCGATCACAGTCTGTAGTCGGGCAAATGGCGTGATCCTAGCCCTTTTCTTTCTGTTGTCGTTGTAGTATGCTGGTCGAGGTAATGTAGAAACAATCCTGCGGACATTTTCCTCGTCAGTTGCGGCGGAAAGGGGGTGGAATCTACTTCCTTCCAAAAAGGGTGTGTCTTCAGGCAATGGTATGTATTCAGGTAGTGGTGTGTACTAAGGGATTTCCGGGATTACCTCCAGGAAAGCAACTTCGGCAGCTCTGGCCTTCCTGGCAATCTTCCTACTTCTATTCCTTCTTTGGGTCCGTGTTCGTGATGGAATTCTCAAGCTGGACCCGATTTCAAAAACAGAAGGTCTCACAGGAAAGTCTGTACCCTCTACGGTAACAGGTTCACCATAGTTCTAGATTTCCTTCCCCTTTAATTTGGCGAAGCCGGGGTAGGTGCGAGACAACTAGACCAGTGGGGGTAGCAACAACAGTCCTTATGTGGACAGCAGTACTCCTCTCAGTTGGAATCTTTTGCAGGGGAGGAAACTCTTGAGTTGACTTAAGGTTGAATTCGATCAAAGGTCTCTCAGTTTCAGATACTTTGTTTGTCAATGCGAAAAGGGAAACATCGTTGATCTTGACATTCGTGTTCTCGAATCCTTGTCCAAACCGGATGATCCCATTGTCGGGCAGCTCATCCTTGTAAACGGCAAAGTCCGATCCATTGGTGAAGGAGAAAATCAGCTTTGGGGTTTCCATTTCACGGGGTAGATCCGATTGTCAGTCCCAAGTTATGCTTCTTCTCATCAGGATGAAAAGAAAGGAATCGAAAAGAGTCCGAACACATTCTTGTTCATGTATTTATAAGAAGGAATTATTTGTTAAAAGAATCATTCATTAGAGGGTTTGTTTATTTAGAATGGAATGTTCAAAGGTGTAGAGAAGTTGATGAACCCGATTCAGAGTTGGAAAGGAAAAGAAAGTCTTATGCAAGACTTCTTGACTCGAAGGATTACCCCTAAACTAACACCTATTGGGGGTCCAGCCCACCTCAGAAATGAGGTAAAAGGATCTCGGAACCTCTCTGTTTAGGGGTGTCTAAACAGTGGCTCCTAAATCCGAGAGAATGTTGGCTATACTTGTTCAAGGTAGAAATGAACATAGTATTCAAACGGAAAGAAGGGTAGCTTGATCCATAAGGGACATGGATACACCACCGATTTTTGAAAGCAGAATTGTCTGATTAAAAATGGAGAGAGGAATTGTCCCCAGTGGAGTCGCCAGAAGTTGTCGGCATATTTTTTAGGTCGTGTGTTTTATTTTGAAAAGGGGGTCGCCTGACAGAAATTGTCGGCGAATTTTTAATTTAATTTAAATAAATAATTTGAAAAGTAGTATTTGATTTTGAAAATAATTTTAAATTTGAAGATTTTAAGATATGAAATCAAACCTACCTCAAATCCCAAATAGTTTATATAAACGAGCACCGCACCACAAACCGTGTATCTATCCCTAAGGATAGACACACTCGCTGATGGTGGGGCTCGATTAAACAAACTAAAAGATTTGTGACATCCATTTGGTACGCGAACCAATTTTATAAGCCGACAAATTCCACCGCTTAATATGAAAGCATTAAACGGGGTTTATATTACTCGGGTTCTTTAAAATTCTCTATAAAGGCAAGCTCCTATAGTTAATTACATTTTAAGTGACAGGAATCACCTAAGAAAACTCTCGATAATAATCAATAGTTCGCTCTCAAGAATTTGAAAGTTTAAGTTTTCGAGGGTTGAATTTTGGAATTTCAATAGGGAATGGATAAAATTTGGAACATTTTGTTTTGGGAATTCAAAGGAAGAAAGGTAGGAGAAATCACAGATTCGAAGCGACCTTCGGTAATTTCCCGACTATCCTATTGTTTGGCTTGAATTTAGAAAAGTCCTAATGTTTATTTAATATTTCAATCTTGCCAATTTTAATTAATTTGGACTTATATTTGTATGATAAAATCATACAAATAGCCTCGAAGACGTGAGGATTTATGTCGTATCGGACGACTACCTCGGAATCCTAAAACCGGTTAGGGCTTCATTTGCAATGCAAATGCCTAACAAAAGGTTGAGGGTTTATGTTGCACTAGGCAAACTACCTCGAAGTCCTATGGCTCTGTTGTTTAATTCTAGGAATGTTTAGCTGATGTAGACTCAGGTTTTGCTGATGACGATGGCCGTGTCGCCCACCATGCTCCGAGCTCCTTGTTGTCGCAGAGGTTTAGTTTTAGAAGCCATAAATCGGGAGATGAGAAAAGTGTTTTGGTTTAGAGAAAATCTTAATTTCCAAGTGTTTTCAATATTTTAATTAAAATAAATCTTAAAGTTGATTATAACAACACTAGGTTAAGATCCCGCGGTTCCATCCTTCCGACATCGTTATTTTTATCGGATTCACTTAGTCCGAGATGAGTTTGCTAAACTCGATTGAATGAGTTCCACACTTTCATTTAGACCGTGGAAATCCTGTTAGCAACACGTAGGTTACATCATCCGAGGTATTCCCGATCATCCAACAGGACGTTTTAATTTAGTTGTAATTGTAGTTTTGTGTTCTATTTGTGATTAAATTTTGAGTTGTTTCATATTTTGAAATGTTGTGGCGGTGAATTTTATCTAGTAATGACTTTTAATTTAGTTTTGGTTTCAGTTTTAGGGACTATCCTAAAGGTGTGGGTTTTCATGCAACATTTGTTTATTATGCAAGAAAAGTAAGTGCGATGCGATTAAATAAATTGCAATAAGGTAAATTGCAATAAAATAAAAGCGTACCTGGAGGGTCTTCCCGTCATCCCAAGCTGCACTTAAAACACAATTAAAATATTTAAGCAAGTTCTTAGGTAAAGCTAAGGGAAGGGTTATGGTTTTCTACCAAACTCCTAATCCTATAGCTAGTCATTTCCTATGACGTCTAGGTCCTTGTGTTTTGGTTTGAGGACGATTTTCTTCGTCGAAAGAATAATTAATTTCAGTTGTTCTTATAAATATCCTATCATATCGAGGAAGTGCTTAAGAAGAATCTTAAACATCTTTTCAATATTTCTAGGATTATTTTAAGTCCAAGAGAATTTAATTATACAAATGAATTAATCGTCCGGGAGTTCAAGTTTTGTTATTATCTTGCTTAGTGAACTAGGACATTTGAATATCCTATAAGTGAAGTAACATTTCATTTAACGTTCTGTTTAGGAGTTATGATAACCAAAGCTCTCGAGGGCAAATTGGTGTTCAAATGGTTTATGATTTAGTTTAACTTCGATTAACGGGTTTAAATTTGGAATAGTGTTCGAAGTTGCTTTATATTTAATTTCTTTATGTTTTAGGTGATGTTGTTTAATTCAATTTAATTTAACTTTAATTTAATTTAATTTGGTTTAGTTTTAATTTTAATTTTGATTTAGTTCAATTTAGTTTGATTTGATGTTAAATTAATTTAGTTTAATTTGATTTAATTTCCTTTCCTTTAATTTAATTTCCTTTAATTTTAATTTAATTTAATTTAATTTAATTTAATATGTTTTAATTTAATTTAATTTAATTTAATTTAATATTTTTTAATTTAATTTAGTTTAATTTAACTTAATTAATTTATTTATTTAATTTAATTTAATTTAATTTATTTATTTGATTTAATTTAATTTAATCTTTAATTTAATTTTATTTTTTAATTTTAATTTAATTGAAAATTTAAAAAGAGTTTAATAAGTTAACTTTTTAATTTAATTTAATGATTAAGTCCTTTAACATCTTAAATCATTTTAATTAAGAATTAAATATTATTGAGATGATTAATTTAGGGATTTTTAAATTAAAGAATAAATTTCTTCCTAATAATATCCCTATTTTAATAATTCCAATTTTATTATTCTTCAAATTTAATCAATTATTTAATTAAGGTTTATTTTAATTATCTTCAAATTGTTTAATAGGTTTCTACCCTTTAATTATTTAAATTTCAATCATCCAAATCAAATTAAGATCAAATATTTTATTTGTTAATTTTATTAAACCTAAAGTTTTGATTAAGGGTTAAAATTTTTAATTACCATTTTGCCCTTCAATCTTAATAATTACATAACTCACTAAATTGAGCTTAAATGAACTTGAAATTTTTATGTGACTTCACTCATATGCCAATAAAGACATGAGAGGAGAAAATGTGATTTTTCTGTATTTAATTTATTTATGTAATTATTTTTGGTGGAAAACGAGGAATTTCCAAGGAAAATTTAATAATATGACCAAGGGAAGTTTCTGTCCTTAAGAAAATTATGGGACATTCCTAATGACCAGAGGACCACTTGGACCAATTTTGGTGATTTTTTGAATTATATTATTTTTATTATAATTATTTCAAATTTTGGAGTATTAACTAATTTAAAAATAAAATAAAGCTTAAAAAATAAATTTTATATTTTTCAAAAATCTCTCTGATATCAAGGAAATCAGAGAATAATTTTTTGCAATTTTCTGATTTTTCTTTGATTTATCATAATTATTTTAGTGAAAATTCTAGAAAATACATTTTTTTTAATTTTAAAATTACCCTAGGGCTTTAAAATTTAATATCTCATTAAATAGACCTAAGAAAAATATGGGATTTGTTCCTAAGTGATTAAAATTCAAAATGTTACATTTTGGTGAATTTTATTATTTTTGTGATTTTTATTATTTTTAAATTATTAAAATATTAAAATAGTACAAAAAATCAACTTTTTTAGAAAATTAAAATTTTAATTTTTTTTAAATTCCCCTGATATCAGAGAGGCTCCAAAACCAATTTGGTGGACTTTTGAAAGGTATTTTGAAAGTTATGAATTTTTAAAGTTTAAAATGGCTAAATGGCTTAATCAACCCATTTAGTAGGGCTAACCAAGTCCAATTGACTTTAAATTTTTATGGTGGGTTCCTCTGATCCTAAAGGTCAAGTGGAGAATTGATTTCAAGTCAATTTGATGTATGGTTAGCTCTAATTAATTAATGAGCTATTTTAGGTGTTTAAGCCGATTAGGGTTATTTTAAATGAACTAATTGAAAACCTATTTTTCCTAAGGTCCTACTGAGTCATAAGAAACATCACCAAATTTTCCTAGAATTTATTTCACAACATGCTAATTATTGGATTTAAAATACTCAAAACAGTAACATGAATTTGAAAAATTAATAACTTCTCATAGGGATGACCTCTGACTTTGGAAAATTCAGGGAATGTTCCGAAATTCAGAGGCCTCAAAAGCCCTATGGTCTCATGCCATGGTGAATTTCCTGTATGCATGGAGAATTAAAACAATGCATAAGGGAAATAAATCATTAAAAATAAAATACTTGATGAAATTAAATAATTTCTTTTCCACATTATTCTCCTCTCGTTCACGCGAGCAAGAGGGTATTTTTATTTTATTTTTCCGATTTTCCTACACAAAGTTATGGATTTTTGAAGTTTAGGGGAATTAAATAAATCAAAAATACCCTAATTTTCTATTTATCCACGCGGCGCCGCGTCGACCTCGAGCAGCTACGAAGGCCGAGCGGCGCGTTCGGTTCGACGCCGCCATCCGACTCCGGCGCTCGGGGCCCAGCTGTGTCGTTCCATCTCCTGATCCGACGAGATCCTGGCCGTCCGTCCGCGCGTGTATTAAATGGACGGCATCCGTTCATCGTCCCCAAGCGTCCTCACCCGAGAGCTGTCCTCACTAAATCCCTAATATCTCACTCAAAACTCAATGGATTTTCGTGTTCTTATGCTCTATGGATTCGTCTTGAAGAGACAAATACATCTATACGGTGATCATGCATTGAAATTAAAGCATTTGAAATGGAGAATCTCCGAAGCTCGGGATGAAGAATTAGCTCATACCTTTGCTCGGAGAAGTGTGGCTTCAATCCGAGGGTTGTGTCACCTTCGATTGGATCCCGAGCAAGCTCCGGATGAAGTCTCCCGGTCCGATGAATCGCCTAGGTATGATTTCGACCACAGCTCGATCACAAAGCTTGGAGGGTCGAGCAACCGGGTGGCTCTGGAGAGGGGGCTTTGGCTTCGGTGGACTCCTTCTCTTGGTCCGGTGAAGGTGTAGGACCAATCAATTTGAGGATTGATCCACTTGTGGAGAAGTGTCCTGGTTTTGGGTGGAATTTTGGGTCGAGAAATTGGGTTCGTTGGTGGGGATTAGGGAAAATTGGCACTAGGGATCAACCGCTCTAAGTATGGAGAGTGTTCGGAATAATTTTGGCGAGTTTCGGTAAGATCCGGTTCGGCACCTCTCATGGCCGAGAGGGGGTGGTGTTTAAATAGGAGAGGGTGGAGGGCCTCCCGGGAGAGTTAGGGCTTGGGATCGAGCTGCTCTTGGCAAGAGGAGAACAGCTACAATGGCCACTCGGGATGGGGCGGCTCAGCAGGTGAGAATTTCGAGTTTGGGCTCACATGTGAGCTCTCGGCCGGTGGTTTCCGGTGGTCGTGGTGGCTGGCCGGCCGGGGTCGGGTCACCCTCAAGTCCGAGGAGGTCGGGGCGGGGCTTAGTGCGGTCAATTGGCCATGGACATGTGTAAAGGAGTTGAATTGAAATGGAATGGGGAGGAGCTAATTTTGGCTTGATTTGGTCAAGTCCACCTTTTGGGCTTGGTTCACCTCCCCATGGCTGATTTGGGCTGAGGGAGGATCAGATGGATCAGCTAGGAATGGGTAGAGAAGTCACCATCCATGAATATTTTGATTAATCACGGATTAAGGTGAAGCATAAAAAGGGTTAAAACCTTTTTAAGGGGGCTTAAAAGGGGCTCCTCCTTTTGCCATTAATGGCTTGATCGCATGTCTAACCTTCCATGGCTTCATGTGGCTTGTCCATGGCTTGCATGGCTTGTCTTTGGCTTGGGGAAAAGCTTGGTCAATTTCATGAAAATGGATTTTAGAAATTTTTGGTAATTTGATGGGAATTTTTTATGAAGCTTGATTTGGAATGGTTTAATGATGATTTTGAAACTTAGGGGTGATATCAATTAAAGGTATGATGAAAAGAAATTGCCATGTGGGCTTTAGGGCCAATTTTGGGCTTTTGTATTTGGTGGAAATGTGCTTTTAAAATGGTTTAGGGAAGTGGGCTTTTGGATTTTAAAATGGATTTTGGGATGAAATTTTGGTAAAGGCTTGGGCCAAATAATTGTTGGGTTTAGCTCATAGATGTGTCATGAGTGACTTGGAGCAAATTGGGAGTGATTTGGGTTTGAATTGGGTTGAATTTGGGCTCCTTTGGTGAATGGGCCAATATAGGTCAAATTGGGCTAACTTAGGCCAATGTTGGGCTAGGGTTGAAGTTGATGTAAAATTAATGTTGGGAAATGTTTATGGGAGTGTTTCAAAGAGGGTTTGACTTTGGTTGGGCTTTGATTTTGGGGTTTTGGCTCATTTGGGTTAGGTTTGGGTTTAGGTCAAGATTGGGCCTTTTAGCTTTGGGTTGAATTTGAGTGGGGTTTGGGTCTAAATGTTGGGCAAATCATGTTAGTGTTTTTTTTGTGGGAATGTTAAGGAATATTTAGAAAAGATATGGGGTTAATTGGAGTTGAATTGGGTGAGTTTGGGTTAGGTTTGGGTCATGAGTCCAAATTGGGCTTTAAGGCCAAAAGTGAAATTGGATCCAAATGTCAATCAAATTGGACTTGGATTTGGTCTAGATTGGTATTGGGAATGTTGAATTGAAGTTTAGAATTGAATTCGACCAGAATTTGGGTTAATTGGGTAGGTTTGGTTTAACATTGAGTTCACTTTGGGTTTAAAATGGGTCAAGTTGGGGGTTTTGACAAAAGTGGGGTAAATTGACAGAATTGGCCCATGGTGTAGTTGAAAAAAATGAAATTCGGAATATTTATGATTTTCTGGAATTTTCTGGGAATTTTCTAAATTTTTGGATTTTTGGGTCAGGAGGGGTATTTTGGGTATTTGGAGGGTATTGGGAGGTATTCTTGGAATTTTTGGTATTTTTGGGTATGGATGGTCAATTTGAGTGATGTGGAAATGTTTGGGATTGGTTTTGAGGAATTTTGGGTGATTTGGAAATTTTGGGGGATTTCAAGGGTTTTGGGTAGGCTAGGCGGGTGTAGGGTCCGGGGTCGAAAATTGAAAATTTGGAAAATTGAAGATTAGGCGAATGTAAGTGGAATGAAATCATTTTGGTTGAGCCATGAAGCCATATCAAGCCCACATGAACCATGAAGGGACTCATTTGAGGCATCCACTATGTTGTTCCTAACCCTCTTAGCCAAGGGCTTAGGGGTTAAGGACCATCCATGTGAATCACCTACATGAGTCGGGAGGTCGAGTTGGGTATAGGTGTGTGAAAGTGTAGTGTATGAGTGTAGTGTGTGTGTAAGTCGGCCCTTCACCGAAGCAGCCACTCGGGGCGGTCCTAAGGCCAAAGAGTCCTATAGGAACTCATCCTTTAAACTTCCGCATTTGATTTCGACCCTCTAGGTGATTAGGGGTCTATAGTCGAGTTTGTGGAGTTTGCAGGGAGTTAAGAAGTGGTTTGAATTTCTAAGTGGTAGGTCCCAATTCTAGTCCTCTAAGACAGTTAAAGGAAAAGCCTAAGGCTAGATCCTAAGTACTAAAAGAAGAAGAGAAGACCTCATCAAAAATGAGGTCAACAGGCACCTTAGCCACATTTTATCAAAAGACCTTCTGTATAACGTGTTGTGTATTAATGCGTAAGACAGAGTTATTTTCTTGATCTGATGGGTTAGCGACCTATCATCTGGTAGTTTTCCTGTTTGCAAGTAATTTATTAATGGTACGTCGCCAATCTTCTATGTTTTTTGTCACTGTTGCAACTAATTCTTTTTCTTTTTCTGATTTGTGTATTGTCTATGTCGAGTCGTGATAGTACTCGACGTCCGTGAACCGACACTTCTACCGACTCATCTTGCAAACGGGCAAATTCTTTTGCGAGACAGGCTAACGCATCTACTTAAAGCATTTTCTTTTACGGGAATTTTGTAGATCGTCACATTTGGAATCGTTCCAACAACTCGTATGACATATTGGAAGTATTGATCGAGTCTTGGCTTTAAAATTCTGTACTTGTCCGGCGACCTCGTTGAATGATTAACTCGTGAATCCCCGTAGATGTTGATGTCGGTTATCCTCATCTGAATAGTTAATTCCAGTCCTGTTATGAGGGCTTCGTATTCTGCTTCGTTGTTTGTACACTATTCTGTCAAGTGGTAGGAGTATCTTAACATCCCCCGCTCCGGTGTTATAAAGATTAATCCGATCCCTGCCTTACCGGGCACTATCACTTGCGATTTTTCGTCTTTGTGAGTTGAAGATGCTCCGTCGAAATATAATTCCCAGCGTCGATCATCAGGGTCTTCTTGGCTCATTATTTGTTCATCTGGCAAATCGTTATTGAGAGGAGATTCTGCCGGCAAAGGGTGTGCTGCGAGGACGTCTGCTAAGACTTGTCCCTTTACGGCACGAAGAGACACGAAAGTTATATCGAATTGCAATAATATCATTGACCATCTGGCAAGTCTGCCGGAAAGCATTGGATGAGTCATCAAGTATTGCAATGGATTAAATTTCGAGATGAGGTTGACCTTATGAGAAAGCATATAGTGCCTGAGCTTTTGAACGGCGAAGATCAGGGCCAAATAATGTTTTTCAATTGCGGGATACCTTATTTCTGTCGGGAGTAAACGACGGCTTAGGTAGTAAAGAGCATTTTCTTTACCCTCATCATTGACCCTGGCTAACGGAGCTCCGAGAGAGTCGTCTAAAGCCGCGGTATAAAGTATCGACGGTCTACTCGAGACTGGGGGTCGCTAAGACGGGAGGTGTCATTAAATATTGTTTAATGTCCTCGAAGTCCCTACGGCATTTCTCTTCCCAAATAAATTTGGTGTCCTTTTTAACTAGTGCCGAGAAAGGTCGACACCTACCCGACAAGTTTGAGATAAAGCGTCGAAGATATGCCGGCTTCCCTTGAAAGGATGGTAGTTGTTTTAAGGTTTTGGGAGGCGGCATTTCTAAGATAGCTTTAATCTTTTCCCGGTCGATTTCAATTCCACGATGTCGGACAACGAATCCTAAGAATTTCCGGAGGTGACGCCGAAGGCGCATTTTAAGGGATTCATCTTAAGGTTAAATTGTCTTAATCGTTCGAAAACAATTCTCAAATCATACAGGTGGTTGTCCTTTACTTTGCTTTTGATGACCACATTGTCCACGTAGCATTCGACTTGATTGTGGATGAGATCATCAAAAATACTTGTCATCGCTCTACGGTATGTTGCTCCTGCGTTCTTCAGTCCGAATGGCATCACTGTGTAGCAATATACTCCGATCGGCATTCTGAATGCTGTAAGCTTTTCATCTTCTGGAGCCATTTTTATCTGGTTGTATCTTGAAGATCTATCCATGAATGAGAATATTTCATGTGTCGAAGCAATTTCAATCATTAATTCTGGGATCGGTAGGGGGAATTCATCCTTTGGACATGCCTTGTTTAAATCTCTAAAATCCACACAAATTCTGATCTGACCATTCTTCTTTCGATCGGCACTACATTGGCTAGCCAAGTCGGGTATTGTTCTTCACGGATAAATTTAGCGTCTATTAGCTTTTTAACTTCGGCTATGACTTGTTGTTCGATTTCTAGACGCATTCTTCCGGAACCTTGTCGGCGAGACGAAGTAGGATCCACTTATTAGCTTATGGATCGCGACATCCGGAGCTAAACACAGCATCTCATCGTAGCTCCAAGCAAAACAGTCTTTAAATTCCATTAATAACTTGATTATTTCTTCGGAGTCTTCTTTGTTGAGTAAGGAGCTAACAAAGGTAGGTCTAGGCTCTTCGCTAGTACCTAAGTTAATTTCCGTTAACTCATCTATTGTAGATTTAATCTCTTCTTCGAATTCTGGTGGAGCGTCTCCGATTTGTAAATCTTCAAATTCTTCGTAGTTTCCATGTAGTTTTCATTAGACTCGCAAGTGACAACCAAGCAAAATTCGGTATCGTCAGCTGATCCTCATCGTGCCAAATCCGAGACCATGCTTTGAATTGGGTGGACGACCGGAGTTATTCCATAACTTTTCAAAATGTTGTGAATAACCTTTTGTCCATTGTCGAGGTAAGAAACCACGCCGAATTAAATTTTGAACACGAGGAGAGTACCACTCAAAAGGTAATTCCATTAATTCGATGAAGTGACATCTTCAAGTTGTACATTATTTTCGGTTTTGGAGGAAGGAGCACCACGGTAGAATTTGATTGGCTTTGCACCGCTGCTACGTACCTCTTTGACCACCATACCCTCGATCTTATTAGAATGGATCGGGGTCAGGGTCATAGTATGTACATAATGGTTAATCTTCTCGTACATCGATTTATATTCTTCATTCTTTTCATCTTCGCGAGAGATCTTGAATTGCGGCTTCTTCTGACTTATTGTAGCTGCTTCTTGTTTGATTTCTTTTTCTTCTTCAGAACTATCTTCCCAATCAACATTGATAGCTGGTTTCCTTTATCCAATTGTCCTAACGTCTCTGCCACGACCTCATCCCCGGCCTCGACCTCGGATGCGAGTTGTGGAGAAACCTTCACCATCTCGCCATAAGGGAGTGGTGAGTGACTGTTGGACTTCGTCGTTCCGAACTTCTTTTGCTTCATTCGTTATGGTATCTCTGGAGAAGATTGTTTTCTTCGGAGGTGCATAATAAGCTGCATCTTCATGGATTCCAATTTCATGTACGGAGAATGGTTGTAAGTCACCTTTGATGCACTGTTCCCCTCCATCGTAGTATTTGATGCAACGATGTAGAGATGATGGTACCATCCTGTTTTCATGTATCTATGGTCGGCCCAGTAGAGCGTTGAACGACGTTTCTGAATCAATTATGTGAAATTTTGCGGTTGTCTTTGCTAAGTCACCGGTATTCATTAGTAGTGTTATTGATCTGAGGGTTTTTTCTTCTTTCTGGTTGAATCCTCTTAATAACATTTTGTCGGCTTCGAGCTCGCGAGCATCAATTTCCAAATATGCTAGTGTTCGAAGACTCATTATATTGATTGAAGCTCCCGAATCCACCAATACTGCGGAGAGTGTAAACTTCCCGATTGTAACCGAAATGTACAACGGTCGGTTGTGGTACGTCGTCCCAAGTAGTAGGTCATTGTCCGTGAAGGTAACACCTCGTTGTTCCTTTAACAAGAAAACCTCATCTAAGGAATCTCCGGTCATTTGAGCTAAGCAAATTTTGGGATCAAGTAAGAACTTGATCAGAGCTTCTCTCATCTCCTTTGATAAGATGAGAGCATCGTAGATGCTCGGTTGGCGATAGTTTCCTAAGATGGGCTAGGACGTTGTAGTCCACTTTATTTTCATGTGTCTCGGCTTCTTCTCGAATGGGTATTTCTTCTGCCGGGGTTGGTTCTTCTTGAACAACCACCTGTTTTCCTTTGTCCTTTGGACCCATCCTCGGAGATAGAACTCTTCCACTTCTTAAGTTGACTTCTGTGATTTCTTCTGAATCTAGTGTTGAGTTTGCTAGTGTCTCCTTCTGAACCGGAATGACAGGTTCTTCTGGATTAGCTTCAGAGTCTGAAGGCTCTAACTCTATTGTGACTGGAGCTCCTCAAAACTCGCAAATAGATCCATTGCTCGTTGAACTCTCGTAGCCTCCTTGATGGATGTCTTCTTCGTCATTGTGATCGTCGAGATTGTGTATGATTTGAGAATTGTCATTGGTATCGAAATCGATGTCCGGATTGTCGCTAGTTACGTAATCGTTAGAAACAGTCAAAACATAGCCAACGCCATAACCCTTATCATTATAAGATCCCACCGGAGTGAGCAGATAATCATACGAGTCGGAGGTTTGAGGGATTTCTCCCCCGAATCTGAAACAACTATCCTAGGATAAGCAACCCCTAGTCTAGCCTTAGGAGCCTCGGTCTTTTCTTCTTCATCAATTTTCTTCTTCTCTTCAATCGTCTCTTGTTGAGGTGGTTCTTCTATCGCAAGTGACAGTGTCGACTTGACAGGTTTCGAACTTTGAATTGAGGCTCGCACCGAAGCGGTTTGGATGTGATCCAAAATCTTTTTCGAAGACCTTGTCCAAGCACTAGTCCATCCATCATCAGTCGCATAGGGATCTATCGGAGCAATGAGATCAGCTGAGACAACATTGACGGAACCTCCTTTCTGGGGTTCCTTCATGTACTCCTTCGGCATTGTTATATTCCCTTTCTAAAGATTTTCGTTGAGCCAACTTTTGAAGGTAATACAATCTTCTATCTTGTGACCAAGCATTCGGTGGTAAGGGCAAAAGTTGGGATCACCTTTCTTGTTGACTTCTTCTGGTCTCTTAGGCTTTAGCAGTTGGAAATCTGGAATCTTCATCAGACTGCGGAACATTTTTGGCATTGCCTCATTCTTGAACGGGTACTCCCTACTCAGAAGCTCCCTTAACGTACGTTGCGGACGAGACGGTTGTTCATACTGTTGAGATGACTGATAGCTGGGTCGAGGTTGTTGATAATTCTGTTGAGGTTGCTGTGGCCGTTCGGACGATATTTGTATCGGTTGCTTGCCTTTGTCGGCTACTGCAGACGATCCGGACTTCTTTTCAAAAGTTTTCACGGGCTTCTGCTTGTCTGTCTTATCGGCGAAACTTAATTGCTTCGCCTCCTCTTGCAAGCTTCCGGCCTTGCTTAACAACTTCTCAAAAGTTTTAATAGTAAATCCCTTGAGAAGATGTGCTATCAGGCCGTGAATGCTTTTAAGTAAGATGCCGACCGCATCTTTGTTCTTGTAGTTGTGGCTCACACTTCATACTTAGGTTCCTCCATCGAAGTATGTAATCCACCAAAGTTTCGTTCGGCTTCTGCTTCTCTACCACTAAATCACCTATAGTGATGTGGTGCTGAGCTCCTGCAAATCGCTTGATGAAGAGGTTCTCTAGTTCTGAGAATGTCTTCACCGAACCATTCGGTAATTCTGCATACCAATCAAAGGCGATTCACGACGGGTTCGCGACGGATTGTCGGAAGAGTAATGCATCGCTCCCGCCGGCATTGCAACAACTGGCACGAAAGTGTGCAACATGTTGTCGGGGGTTCCCGGTTCCATCAAAGGTCTTGAACAGAGGTGGTACGAAGCCTTTCGGGTATTGGACAACGTTGAATTCTTCCGGGTAAGGTCTACCCGTCCGAATGGATGTCCCGCTCTTTGATTGTGCTAAGGCTTCTCGCATTCTGTTGTTCCACCAAGCTCTTGATATCCTTTTACGAAATCATGCTTTGTGTTGTATCTTTCTTTTCTTGATCATCCCCGTTGACGGACGTAATCTCCTTTCCTCCGTCTACTGATGTGAATGACCTCTGGGGTGTCTCTCTTTGGGGTTGCACTTGACTCTAGAGAGTGGCTAGGGCTACAGCCATCTCTTCCATCCTCTTTGCCATTTGGGCGATCGTATCATCTTTCTCTTGAAGCTGCCTCCTCATTACTTCCGGCTCCTCTCTTTCTGCGGCTACAGGAGCACCTTGTGAAGCTGACGAAGCTCGTGTTTCGACCATGTTAATTTCTGCATACTCGTCATCCATAAACTCTGATGAATCAATCTCATCTCCGAATTTCTCTTCTCTTCCTTTTGCTAATCGTCGAATATCGGTCCTCGACTTTTCCATAGCATCCTCTAGCGGTCCTTTACGTGCATCCTTGCGGTTATCGTGTGATGGCTATCGGGTTCCCTTCTCATGAGTCCCCTTCTTGCGGTGGCGCTTTCTTCGGATTCGAGTCTCCTGATGAGACTTTCCTTCAAGGTCTGTTGTTTCGATCTTAGTTGTCCGGTAGTGGGACGCCATACCATCCTTCTAGCGGCGGAAGGTGCAGGACCGGATGGTGCATCGACCAAATGCTTTGGAAGGTGGTATCCTCCACTGATGCAGTAACCACGAAGCAACGACGGGCGGACTAGCCTTCATCCTTTTATTTGGCTTTTACGTAACGATGGCGGAGTTCTACTCGTGGCCCGAGACGGGATTAGGCCGGCACCCGCTCTATCCTTCTTAGAATTTACGATACGAGGCACTTTTCCTTCTTTGCTAACTTCTCGATCACGATGCTGTAGTCGGGCGAATGGTGTGATCCTAGCCCTTTTCTTTCTGCTGTCGTTGTAGTATACGGGTCGAGGTAATGTAGAAACAATCCTGCGAACATTTTCCTCGTCAGCTGTGGCGGAAAGGGGGTGGAATCTTCTTTCTTCCAAAATGGGTGTATCTTCAGGCAATGGTATGTATTCAGGTAGTGGTGTGTACTCAGGGATTTCTTCCAAGAAAGCGACTTCGGCGGCTACGGCCTTCACGGCAATCTTGCTACTTCGTTCCTTCTTTGGGTCCGTGTTAGTGATGGAATTCTCGAGTCGGACCCGATTTCAAAACGAAGGTCTCGCAAGAAGGTCCGTACCCTCCACGGTAACGGGTTCACCATAGTTCCGGATTTCCTTCCCCTTTAATTTGGCGAAGCCGGGGTAGGTGCGGAGACGAACTAGACCAGGTGGGGTAGCAACAACGGTCCTTCGTGGACGGCGATACTCCTCTCGGTTAGAATCTTTTGCGGGGAGGAAACTCTTGAGTTGACCTGAGGTTGAACTCGATCGGCGGCTTCTCGGTTTCGGATACTTTGTTTGTCGGCGCGAAAAGGGAAACGTCGGTGATCTTGACATTTGTGTTCTCGAATCCTTGTCCAAACCGGATGATCCCATTGTCGGGCGGCTCATCCTTGTAAACGGCGAAGTCCGAGTCCATTGGTGAAGGAGAAAATCGGCTTTGGAGCTTCCATTTACGTAGGGTATATTCGATTGTCGGTCCCGAGTTATGCTTCTTCTCATCGGGACGAAAAGAAAGGAATCGAAAAGAGTCCGAACACATTCTTGTTCATGTATTTATAAGAAGGAGTTATTTGTTAAAAGAGTCATTCATTAGAGGGTTTGTTTATTTAGAACGGAATGTTCAAAGGTGTAGAGAAGGTAATGAATCCGATTCAGAGTTGGAAAGGAAAAGAAAGTCTTATGCAAGATCTCTCGACTCGAAGGATCACTCCTAAACTAACATCTATTGGGGGTCCACCCCACCTCAGAAATGAGGTAAAAGGATCTCGGAACCTCTCTGTTTAGAGGTGTCTAAACAGTGGCTCCTTAATCCGGGAGAATGTTGGCTATACTCATTCAATGTAGAAATGAACATAGTATTCCAACGGAAAGAAGGGTAGTTTGATCCACTAGGAATATGGATACACTACCGATTTTGAAAGCGAATTGTCCGATTAAAATGGAGAGAGGAATTGTCCCCGGCGGAGTCGCAGAAGTTGTCGGCATATTTTTAGGTTGTGTGTTTTATTTTTGAAAAGGGGTCGCTTTAACGAAATTGTCGGCGAATTTCATATTTTAAATTTGATTTAAATATATATATATATATATATATATATATATATATATATATATATAATTTAGAAAGTAGCATTTGATTTTGAAAATGATTTTAAGTTTGAAAATTTTAAGATATGAAATCAAGCTGATTTCACATCCCAAATAGTTCACATAAACGAGCACCGCACCACTGAGCTCGTGTATCTATCCCGAAGAATAGACACACTCTGCTTGATAATGGGGCTCGATTAAATAAACTAAAAGATTTGTGACATCCATTTGGTCTGCGAACCAATTTTATAAGCCGACAAATTCACCTGCTTAATATGAAAACATTAAGCAGGGTTTATATTACTCGGGTTCTTTAAAATTCCCTATAAGGGCAAGCCCCAATAGTTAATTACATCTTAAGTGACGGAATCACCTAAGAAAACTCTCGATAATAATCAATAATTCTGCTCTCAAGAATTTCAAAGTTTAAGTTTTCAAAGGATTGAATTTTGGAATTTCGATAGGGAATGGATCAAGTTTGGAACATTTTGTTTTGGAATTCAAAGGAAGAAAAGTAGGAGAAATTACGGATTCGAAGCGAACTTCGGTAATTTCCGACTATCCTATTGTTTGGCTTGAATTCGGGAAAGTCCTAATGTTTATTTAATGTTTTAATCTTGCCAATTTTAATTAATTAGGACTTATATTTGTATGATAAAATCATACAAATAACCTGGAAGATGTGAGGGTTTATGTCGTACCAAACGACTACCTCGGAGTCCTAAGACCAGTTAGGGCTTAATTTACATGACATGATTATGCAAATGCCTAACGAAGAGTTGAGGATTTATGTTGCACTAGGCAAACTACCTCGAAATCCTATGGATTGGTTATTTAATTCTAGGAAAGTTTAGCTGATGTAGAGTTGTTTTGCTGACGAAGATGGCCGTGCTGCCCACCGTGCTCCAAGCTTCTTGTTGTTGCAGAGGTTTAGTTTTAGAAGTCATAAATCAGGAGATGAGAAAAGTGTTTTGGTTTAGAGAAATTCTTAACTTCCAAGTATTTTTTATGTTTTATTTAAAACAAATCTTAAAGTTGATTATAACAACACCGGTTAAGATCCCACGGTTCCATCCTTCCGGCATCGTTATTTTTATCGGATTCACTTAGTCCGGATGAATTTGCTAAACTCAACTAAATGAGTTCCACACTTTCATTTAGACCGTGGGAAATCCCGTTAGCAACACGTAGGTTACATCATCCGAGGTATTCTCGATCATCCAACGGGACGTTTTAATTTAGTTGTAATTGTAGTTTTGTGTTACGTTTGTGATTAAATTTTGAGTTGTTTTATATTTTGAAATGTTGTGGCGGTGTATTTTATCTTGCAATGACTTTTAATTTAGTTTTGGTTTCGAGTTTTAGGGACTATCCTAAAGGTGTGGTTTTCATGCAACGATTGTTTATCATGCAAGAAAAGTAAGTGCGATGCGATTAAAGAAATTGCAATAATGTAAATTGCGATAAAATAAAAGCGTACTGGAGAGTCTTCCCGTCATCCCAAGCTGCACTTAAAATACAATTAGAATATTTAAGCAAGTTCCTAGGTAAAGCTAAGGGAAGGGTTATGGTTTTCTACCAAATTCCTAATCCTATAGCTAGTCATTTCTGGGACGTCTAGGTTCTTGTGTTTTGGTTTGAGGACGATTTTCTTCATCGAAGAATAATTAAGTTCAATTGTTCTTATGAATATCCTACCATATTGAGGAAGTGCTTAAGAAGAATCTTAAACATCTTTTCAATATTGCTTAGAATTGTTTTAAGTCCAAATGAATTTAATTATACAAATGAATTAATCGTCCGAGAATTCAAGTTTTGTTATCTTGCTCGAGTGAGCTAGGACATTTGAATATCCTATAAGTGAAGCAACATTTCATTTAATGTTACGTTTAGGAGTTATGATAACCAAAGTTTTCGAGGGCAAATTGGTGTTCAAATGGTTTGTGATTTAGTTTAATTTCAGTTATCGGATTTAAATTTGGAATAGTGTTCAAGTTGCTTTATATTTAATTTCTTTATATCTTAGGTGATGTTATTTAATTCAATTTAATTTAACTTTAATTTAATTTAATTTGATTTAGTTTTAATTTTAATTTAATTTAATTTAATTTTAATTTTTAATTTAATTTTAATTTTATTTGATTTGATTTTATTTTTATTTTAATTTAATTTAATTTAATTTAATTTAATTTAATTTAATTTAATATGATTTAATTTAATTTAATTTAATTTAATATGATTTAATTTAATTTAATTTAATTTAATTTAATTTAATTGATTTGATTTAATTTAATTTAATTTATTTAATTTGTTTGATTTAATTTAATTTAATCTTTAATTTAATTTAATTTTTAATTTTAATTTAATTTAAAATTTAAAAAGAGTTTGATAATTTAACTTTTAATTTAATTTTAATGATTAAGTCCTTTAACATTTTAAAACTTAAATTTGAATTATCATTTTAATTAGGAATTAAATATTATTGAGATGATTAATTTAGGGATTTTTTTAAATTAAAGAATAAATCTCTTCCTAATAATATCCCTATTTAATAATTCCAACTTTATTATTCTTCCAAATTTAATCAATTATTTAATTAAAGTTTATTTTAATTATTTTCAAATTGTTTAGTAGGTTTCTACCCTTTAATTATTTGAATTTCAATCATCCAAATCAGATTAAGATCAAATATTTTATTTGTTAATTTTATTAAACCTAAAGTTTTAATTAAGGGTTAAAATTTTTAATTTCCATTTTGCCCTTCAAGCTTAATAATTGCATAACTCACTAAATTGAGCTTAGATGAACTTGAAATTTTTATGTGACTTCACTCATATGCCAATAAAGACATGAGAGGAGAAAATGTGATTTTTCTATTTTTAATTTATTTATGTAATTATTTTTGGTAGAAAATAGGGATTTCCAAGGAAAATTTAATAACATAACAAAGGGAAAGTTTTTGTCCTTAAGAAAATTATGGGACATTCCTAATGACCAGAGGACCACTTGAACCAAGTTTAGTGATTTTTTGAATTATATTATTTTTATTATAATTATTTTAAATTTTGGAGTATTAATTAATTTAAAAATAAAGTAAAGGTTGAAAAATTAATTTTATATTTTTCAAAAATCTCTCCGATATCAAAGAAATCAGAGAATCATCTTTTACAATTTTCTAATTTTTCTTTGATTTATTGGAATTATTTTAGTGGAAATACTAGAAATATATATATTTTTAATTTTAAAATTACCTTAGGGCTTTAAAATTTAATATCTCATTAAATAGACCTAAGAAAAATATGGGATTTGTTCCCAAGTGATTAAAATTCAAAATGTGACATTTTGGTGAATTTTATTATTTTTATGATTTTTATTATTTTTTTAATTATTAAAATATTAAAATAATACCAAAAAATCAACTTTTTTATAAAATTGAAATTTTAATTTTCTTAAATTCCCCTGATATCAGAGAGGCTCCAAAACCAATTTGGTGAATTTTTGAAAGGTATTTTGAAGGTTATGAATTTTTGAAATTCAAATTGATTAAATGGCTTAATCAACCCATTTAGTAAGGCTAACCAAGTCCAATTGACTTCAAATTTTTTTGGTGGGTTCCTCTGATCCTAAAGGTTAGTGGAGAATTGATTTCAAGTCAATTTGATATATGATTAGCTCTAATTAATTAAGGAGCTATTTTGGGTGTTTAAGCCAATTATGGTTATTTTAAATAAACTAATTCAAAACCTTTTTTTCCTAGGGTCCTCTGGTCATAAGAGACATCACCAAAATTTTCTAGAATTTATTTCACAACAAGCTAATTATTAGATTTAAAATACTCAAAACAGGAACATGAATTTGAAAAATCAATAACTTCTCATAGGGATGGCCTCTGACTTTGGAAAATTCAGGGAATGTTCCCAAATTCAGAGGCTTCAAAGCCCTATAGTCTCATGCCATGGTGAATTTCCTATATGCATGGAGAATTAAAAGAATGCAGAGGGTAAATAAATCATTAAAAATAAAATACTTGATGAAATTAAATGATTTCTTTTCCACATTATTCTCCTCTCGTTCAATCGAGCAAGAGGGTATTTTTATTTTATTTTTCTGATTTTTCTACACAAAGTTATGGATTTTTGAAGTTTAGGGAATTAAATAAATTAGAAAATACCCTAATTTTCTATTTATCCACGCGGCGCCGCGTCGACCTCGGCAGCTCCGAAACGCCGCGTGGCGCTCTACGATTCGACGCGGCCATCGACTCGGCGCTCGGGGCCCGGCGCATCGTTCCGTCTCCTCATCCGGCGCGATCCCGGCCGTCCGTCCGCGCGTGTATTAAATGAACGACATCCGTTCATCGTCCCCGAGCATCCTCGCACCGAGAGTCGTCCGTCTTACAGGCCTAAGATCTCACTCGATACTTGACCAAATTGGACGTTCTTATGCTCTATGGATTCGTCTCGAGAAGACGAACACATCCATACGGTTTATGTGGCATGAAATTGACTCAATAAAAATGGAGAATGTTCAGAAGCTCGGGAAGAAGAGTGAGGCCATACCTTTGCTCGGAGAAGTGTGGCTTCGATGCGAGGGTTGTGTCACCTTCGATTGGATCCCGGCAAGCTCCGGATGAAGTCTCACGGTGCAGTGAATTGCCTAGCTATGAAAGTGACCACGGTCGATCACAAAGCTTGGAGGAGCTGGAACAAGCTGGATGGCTCGGAGATGGGGCTTTCGGTGGGAAACTTCTCCTCTTGGTCCGAGTGAAGGTGTAGGACCGGTCGATTTGAGGATTGGCTCAGCTGTGGCAAAGTGTCTTAGTTTTGGGTGAAATTTCGGTTGAGAAATTGGATTACATCGGTGGGGATTAGTGCAAATTGACACTCGGGATCAGCTACTCTAAGTATGGAGTAGGGTTTGGAACAATTTTGGCAGAGTTTCGACAAGGTTTGTGCAACTCTCCTCTCATGGCCGTGAGGGGGTCGGGTTTAAATAGAGGTGGCTGGAGAGCCTTGTCGGCATATTTTTAGGTCGTGTGTTTTATTTTAAAAGGGGGGGTCGCCTAACAGAAGGCATCGGCGAATTTTTAATTTAATTAAAATAAATAATTTGAAAAGTAGTATTTGATTTTGAAAATAATTTTAAATTTAAAGGTTTTAAAATATGAGATTAAACCGATCTCACATCCCGAATAGTGCATATAAACGAGCACCGCACCACTGACCGTGTATCCATCACTAAGGATAGACACACGCTTGACGAGTGGGGCTCGATTAAATAAACTAGAAGATTTGTGACATCCGTTTGGTCTGCGAACCAATTTTATAAGCCGACAAAATTCCCTTGCTTAATATGAAAACATTAAACGGGGTTTATATTACACAGGTTCTTTAAAATTCCTCTATAAGGGCAAGCCCACTATAGTTAATTACATTTTAAGTGATGGGAATCACCTAAGAAAACTCTCGATAATAATCGATAATTACGCTCTCAAGAATTTCGAAAGTTTAAGATTTTCGAGGGATTGAATTTTGGAATTTCAATAGGGAATGGATCAAGTTTGGAACATTTTGTTTTGTGAATCTAAAGGAAGAAAAGTAGGAGAAATCACAGATTTGAAGTGAACTTCGGTAATTTCCCGACTATCCTATTGTTTGGCTTGGATTTAAGAAAGCCCTAATATTTATTTAAATGTTTTGATTTTGCCAATTTTAATTAATTAGGACTTATATTTATATGATAGAATCATACAAATAGCCTTGAAGATGTGAGGGTTTATGTCGTATCCAACGACTACCTCGGAATCCTAAGACCGATTAGGGCTTAATTTGCAATGCAAATGCCTAACGAAGAGTTGAGGATTTATGTTGCACTAGGCAAATTACCTCGAAGTCCTATGGCTTGGTTGTTTAGATCTAGGAAAGTTTTGCGATGTAGATTCGAGTTTCTTGCGACGACGATGGCCGTCTTGCCCATCATGCTCCGAGCTCCTTGTTGTTGCAGAGGTTTAGTGATAGAAATCATAAATCAGGGGATGAGAAAAGTGTCTTAGTTTAGAGAAAATCTTAATTTCCAAGTGTTTCAATATTTTAATTAAAACAAATCTTAAAGTTGATTATAACGACACCGGTTAAGATCCCGCGGTTCCATCCTTCGGCATCATTATTTTTATCGGATTCACTTAGTCCGGATGAATTTGCTAAACTCGGTTGAATGAGTTCCACACTTTCATTTAGACCGTGGGAAATCTCGTTAGCAACACGTAGGTTACATCATCCGAGGTATTCCCGATCATCCAACGAGGACGTTTTAATTTAATTGTAATTGTAGTTTTGTGTTCGGTTTGTGATTAAATTTTGAGTTGTTTTATATTTTGAAATGTTGTGGCGGTGAATTTTATCTTGCAATGACTTTTAACTTAGTTTTGGTTTCGGTTTTAGGGGCTATCCTAAAGGTGTGTGTTTTCATGCAACGGTTATGCATCATGCAAGAAAAGTAAGTGCAATGCGATTAAATAAATTGCAAGAAAGTAAATTGCGATAAAGTAGATTGCAATAAAATAAAAGCGTACACGGAGGGTCTTCCAGTCATCCCAAGTTGCACTTAAAACACAATTAGAATATTTAAGCAAGTTCCTAGGTAAAGCTAAGGGAAGGGTTATGGTTTTCTACCAAATTCCTAATCCTAAAGCTAGTCATTTCCTATGACGTCTAGGTTTTTTGTGTTTTGGTTTAAGGATGATTTTCTTCATCGAAGAACAATTAAGTCCGATTGTTCTTATAAATGTCCTATCATATTGAGGAAGTACTTAAGAATAATCTTAAACATCTTTTCGATATTTTCTAGGATTGTTTTAAGTCGAATGGGTTTAATTATACAAATGAATTAATCGTGCGAGAATTCAAGTTTTGTTGTTATCTTACTCAGTGAACTAGGACATTTGAATATCATATAAGTGTAGTAACATTTCATTTAATGTTCTATATAGGAGTTATGATAACTAAAACTTTCAAGGGTAAATTGGTATTCAGATGGTTTGATTTAAGTTAATGGGTTTAAATTTAGAATAGTGTTCAAGTTGCTTTATATTTAATTTCTTTCTGTTTTAGGTGATGTTATTTAATTTAATTTAATTTAATTTAATTGAGTTTTAATTTAATTTAATTCAATTTAATTCAATTTAGTTTGATTTGATGTTACATTAAATTAATTTGATTTGATTTAATTTTAATTTAATTTGATTTAATTTAATTTAATTTAATTTAATTTAATTTAATTTAATTTAATTTGTTTAATTTAATTTAATTTGATTTAATTTAATTTAATTTGTTTAATTTAATTTAATTTGATTTAATTTAATTTAATTTAATTTTTAATTTAATTTAATTTTTTAATCTTAATTTAATTTAACTTTTAATCTTTAATTTAATTTAATTTAATTTATTTAATTTAATTTAATTTTAATTTAATTTAATTTTTTAATTTTAATTGAAATTTTTTAAAAGAGTTTAATTATTTAATTTTAGTTTAATGATTAAGTCTTTTAATATTTTGAATTTGAGTTATTATTTTAATTAAGAATTGAATATTAATGAGATAATTAATTTAGGGATTTTTAAATTAAAGAATAAATCTCTTCCTAATAATATCCACTATTTTAATAATTTCAATTTTATTATTCTTCCAAATTTAATCCATTATTTAATTAAAGTTTAATCATTTTAAATTTGCTTAATGGGTTTCTACCCTTTAATTATTTAAATTTCAATCATCGAATCAGATTAGGATCAAATATTTTACTTGTTAATTTTTTATTAAACCTAAAGTTTTAATTAAGGGTTAAAAAAATTTAATTACCACTTTACCCTTTAAGTTTAATAATTTCATAACTCATTAAATTGAACTCGAATGAACTTGAAATTTTTATGTGACTTCACTCATATGTCAATAAAGACATGAGAGGAGAAAATGTGATTTTTCTGTATTTAATTTATTTATATAATTATTTTTGGTAAAAAATAGAGATTTTCAAGGAAAATTTAATAACATGACCATTTTAAAAGTTATGAATTTTTAAAGTTTAAAATGGCTAAGTGGATTAATCGACCCGATTAGTGGGGCTAACCGAGTCAATTGACCCCGAACTTTTATGGTGGATTCCTCCGATCCTAAAGGTCGGTGGAGAATTGATTTGAAGTCAATTTGATGCATGGTTAACTCTAATTAATTAGAGATCCATTTTGGGTGTTTAAGCCGATTAGGGTTGTTTTAAATGAACTAAGTCGAAACCTATTTTTCTAGGGTTCTACTGGTCGTAAGAAAGATCACCAAATTTTCCTAGAATTTATTTCACAACATGCTATTTATTGGAATTAAAATACTCGAAAACGACAACATGAATTTGAAAAATCAATAACTTTTTATAGGGATGGCCTCGACTTTGGAAAATTCGAGGGAATGTTCCCAAATTCGAGAGGCTTAAAGCCCTATGGTCTCATGCCATGGTGAATTGTATACATGCATGGAGAATTAAAAGTATGCAGAGAGTAAAAAAATTATAAAAAATAAAATACTTAGTGAAATTAAATGATTTCTTTTCCACATTATTCTCCTACATTTCGCTGAGCGAGAGGGTATTTTTATTTTATTTTTCTGATTTTTCTACACGAGTTATGAATTTTTGAAGTTTAGGGAATTAAATAAATCAAAAAATACCCTAATTTTCTATTTATCCACGCGGCGCCAGCTCATCCTCGGCATCTCCGAAACGGCTGCGTGTCGCGCTCCCATTCGACGCCGCCACCCGAGTCGGCGGCCGGGCCCCGCGGTTCTCGTACCGTCTCTCGAGTCCGACCGCCATCCCGAGCCGTTCGTCCGCGCGTGTATTGAATGGACGACATCCGTTCATCGTCCCGAGCGTCCTCACCAGAGAGCCGTCCACACTAAATCCACTAAGATCTCGCTCGATACTCGATGGATTTTCATGTTCTTTTGCTCTATGGATTCGTCTTGAAGAGACGAACACATCCATACGGCTATCATGCATTGAAATTAAAGCATTTGAAATGGAGAATCTCCAGAAGCTCAGGATGAAGAATTAGCTCATACCTTTGCTCAGAGAAGTGTGGCTTCAATACGAGAGTTGTTGCACCTTCGATTGGATCCCGACAAGCTCCGGATGAAGTCTCACGGTGCAGTGAATTGTCGCAGGTGTGATTTCGACCAAGCCGATCCACGAAGCTTGGAGGTTGGAGCAGCCAGGTGGCACGGAGATGGGGCTTTTCTTTGGTGGACACCTTCCCTTGGTACGGTGAAGGTGTAGAACCAATCGATTTGGGGATTGGCTCCGTTGTGGAGAAGTGTCCTGGTTTTGGGTGGAATTTCGGTTGGGAAATTGGATTTTATCGAGTGGGGATTAGAGGCGAATTGACCACGGGGCTCAGCTGCTCTAAGGGTGGAGAAGGGTTTGGAACAATTTTGGCGAGTTTCGGCGAGGTTTGTGTAACTCTCTTCCATGGCCGTGAGGGTGAGGGGTTTAAATAGGAGAGGTTGGAGAGCCTTCCGGGGGGAGTTGAGGCATGGGATCGGTTGCTGCGGTGAGGAGAAGAACGGCCATAGTGACCATTTGGCATGGGGCGGCTCGGCGAGTGGGAATTCCAAACTTTGGCTCCTCCCGAGGTCTCGGCCATGGTGTTTTCCGGCGATCCGGGCGGGTGGCCGGCGGGCATGGGTCACCCTCGGGTCCGGGTGGGTCGGGGTTGGAGGTTTGTGCGATCGGTGGCAGTTGCCATGTGTAAAGGCTTTGAATTAAAATGGAATGGGGAGGGGTCATTTTGGCCTTAATTTGGTCAACCCATTGGTTTGGGTTGGGTGCACCTCCCCATGGCATGATTTTGAAGTTTGAGAGGATCGGTTGGGTCGGCCGAGGGAGAGTGGTGTGGTCTCCATCCATGATGAGGTGGCTAAACATGGTTTAGTGTGTGACATGCTTAAGGTAAAAAATGCTTAATGAAAGATTAGGAAAGGGGCCCCTCCTTTTACCATTAATGGCATGGTCACATGTCGAGCCTTCCATGGCTTCATGTGGCTTGTCCATGGCTTGCATGGCTTGTCTTTGGCTTGGGGAAAGTTGAGTCGATTTCATGGAAATGGGTTTTAAGAATTTTGGATATTTTGGTGAAAATTTGCATGAAGCTTGATTTGGAATGGTTTAATTGATGATTTTGAAACTTAGGGGTGATTTTGATTAAATGGATGATGAGGGGAAATGCCATGTGGGCTTTGGATGGATTTGGGCTTTTTGAAATGGTTTTAGATGGGCTTTTAAGATGGTTTAGGAAAGTGGGCTTTTGGATTTTAAAATGGATTTTGGGATGAAATTTTGTAAAGAATTTGGGCCAAATAATTGTTGGGTTTAGCTCATGGATGTATCATGAGTGACTTGAAGCAAATTGGGAGTGATTTGGGTTTGAATTGGGTTGAATTTGGGCTCTTTTGGTGAATGGGCCAATATAGGTCCAAGTGAGCCAAGTTGGGCCAATGTTGGGCTAGGGTTGAAATTGATGTAAAATAAATGTTGGGAAATGTTTATGAGAGTGTTTCAAAGAGGTTTTACCTTTGGTTGGCTTTGATTTTGGGGTTTGGGCTCATTTGGGTTAGGTTTGGGTTTAGGTCAAAATAGGGCCTTTTAACTTTGGGTTGAGTTTGAGTGGGGTTTGGGTCTAAATTTTGGGCAAATCATGTTAGTATTTTGTTTGTGGGAATGTTAAGGAAGATTTAGAAAAGATTTGGGGTTAATTGGAATTGAATTGGGTGAGTTTGGGTTAGGTTTGGGTCATGGGTCCAAATTGGGCTTTAAGGCCAAAAGTGAGATTGGATCCAAATGTCAATCAAATTGGGCTTGGATTTGGTCTAGATTGGTATTGGGAATGTTGAATTGAAGTTTAGAATTGAATTAGACCAGAATTTGGGTCAATTGGATAGGTTTGGTTTGACATTGGGTTCACTTTGGGTTAAAATGGGTCAAATTGGGGGTTTTGATAAAAGTAAGGTAAATTGACAAAATTGGCCCATGGTGTAGTTGAACAAAATGAAATTGGGAATATTTGGGATTTTCTGGAATTTTCTGGGAATTTTCTGAATTTTTGGATTTTTTTGGTCGAAGGGGTATTTTGGGTATTTGGAGGGTATTGGGAGGTTTTCTTGGAATTTTTGGTATTTTTGGGTATGGATGATCAATTTAAGTGATGTGGAAATTTTTGGGAATGATTTTGGAGAATTTTGGATAATTTGGAAATTTTGAGAAATTTGGGTAATTTCGGGGGTTTTGGGTAGGCTAAGCGGGTGTAGGGTCCCGGGGGTCAAAAAATTGAAAATTTGGAAAATTGAAGATTGGGTGGATGTAAGTGGAAAGAAGTCATTTTGGTTGAGCCATGAAGCCACATCAAGCCCATGTGAGCCATGAAGGGACTCATTTGAGGCATTCACCATGTTGTTCCTAACCCTCTTAGCCAAGGGCTTAGGGGTTAAGGATCATCCATGTGAATCACCTACATGAGTCGGGAGGTCGAAGTTAGGTATGGGTGTGGTTTTAGGAGGTATGTGGAAGTGTAGTGCGTAGGTGTAGTGTATAAGTGTAATGTGTGTGTAAGTCGGCCCTTCACCGGACCGAGGCCGCTGAGGCAGATCTGAGGCCGAAGAGTCTATAGGAACTCATCCTTTAAACTTCCACATCGATTTCAACCCTCTAGGTGATTAGGGGTCTACGGTCAGAGTTTGTGGAGTTTGCGGGGAGTTAAGAAGTGGTTTGAATTTCTAAAATGTGGGTCCCGATTCTAGTCCTCTAAGATAGTTAGAGGAAAAGCCTGAAAGCTAGATCCTAAGTACTAAAGAGAAGAAGAGAAGACCTCATCAAAAATGAGGTCAACAAGCCTCACGAGAGATGGCCGAGGGTTGGGATCAGTACTGCTCGGGCATAGGAATAACAGCCATGGTGGCCATTGGGCATGGGGCGGCTCGGCGAGGTGGAATTCCAAGTTGGCTCACATTTGAGCTCTCGGGTATGGTGTTTTCCGGCGACACAGTGGCTGGCCGGCCGAGCACTGGTCACCATCTTGTTCAGGTGGGTCAGGGCTGGGGTTTAGTGTAGGCGATTGGAAAATTCCATGTGTAAAAGGCTTGGATTAGAATGGAATGGGAGAGGGCTCATTTTGGCTCAAATTGGTCGACCCATCCATTTGGGCTAGGTGCACCACCGAAGGCTTAGTTTAAGTTTGAAGAGAAAGTGATTTAGGTCGGCTTAATCGGTGGGGAAGGGTCACCATCCAAGTACAATTAAGCTTAAGCAAGGTTTAGTGGAATCATGGGAGTGGTTAATCACCTTTAGGAATTAAGGAAAGACTCTCCTCCTTTTGCCCGAAATGGCATGGTGACATGTAAAGAGGCTCTCATGGCTTCCATGTGGCTCATGCATGGCTTCATGGCTCATCTTTGGCTTGGGAAAAGTTAAGTCAATTTCATGGAAATGGATTTAAGAAAAATTTTGGTATTTTGATGGGAATTAATTTGGAATGGTTTTAAGATGAATTTTCAAACTTAGGGATTGATTTTAATTAAGGGTATGATGAGAAGAATTTGTCGTATGGGCTTTATCATGAAATTTGGGCTTTTAGGAAGGTTTCATGTAAGTGGGCTTTTGGTTTAAAAATAGATTTATGGATGGGAATTTTGTGAAGAATTGGGCCAAACAAATGTTGGGTTTAGCTCATGGATGTCTCATGAGTGACTTGAAGCAAATTGGGAGTGATTTGGGTTTGAATTGGGTTGAATGTGGGCTTCTTTGGTGAATGGGCCAATATAGGTCAAATTGGGCTAACTTGGGCCAATGTTGGGCTAGGGTTGAAATTGATGTAAAATAAATGTTGGGAAATGTTTATGGGGGCTTTGGTTGGGTTTTGATTTTGGGGTATGGGCTTATTTGGGTTAGGTTTGGGTTTAGGTCAAAATTGGGCTTTTTGATTTTGGGTTGAATTTGAGTGGGGTTTGGGTCTAAATTTTTGGTAAATCATGTTAGGGTTTTGTTTTTAGGGATGTTAAGGGAGGTTTGGAAAAGATTTGGGGTTAATTGGAGTTGAATTGGGTGAGTTTGGGCTAGGTTTGGGTCATGGGTCCAAATTGGGCCTTAAGGCCAAAAGTGAAATTGGATCCAAATGTCAATCAAATTGAACTTGGATTTGGTCTATATTGGTGTTGGGAATGTTGAATTGAAGTTTAGAATTGAATTGGACCAGAATTTGGGTCAATTGGGTAGGTTTGGTTTGACATTGGGTTCACTTTGGGTTAAAATGGGTCAAATTGGGGGTTTTGAGAAAAGTATGGTAAATTGACAAAATTGGCCCTTGGTGTAGTTGAACAAAATGAAATTGGGAATATTTGGGATTTTCTGGAATTTTCTGAGAATTTTCTGAATTTTTGGATTTTTTGGTCAAGAGGGGTATTTTGGGTATTTGGAGGGTATTGGGAGGTATTTTGGGAATTTTTGGTATTTTTGGCTATGAATGATCAATTTGGGTAATGTGAAAATGTTTGGGATTGGTTTTGAGGAATTTTGTGTGATTTGGAAATTTTGGAGGATTTCAAAGGTTTTGGGTAGGCTAGGCCGGTGTAGGGTCCCGGGGGTCAAAATTGAAAATTTGGAAAATTGAAGATTGGGTGAATGTAGGTGGAATAAAATTATTTTGGTTGAGCCTTGAAGCCATATCAAGCCCACATGAGCCATGAGGGGACTCATTTGAGGCATCCACTATGTTGTTCCTAACCCTCTTAGCCAAGGGCTTAGGGGTTAAGGACCATCCATGTGAATCACCTTTATGAGTCAGGGGGTCAAGTTAGTTATGGTTCTGTTTTAGGAATTGTGTGAAAGTGTAGTGTGTAGGTGTAGTGTGTAGGTGTAGTGTGTGTGTAAGTCAGCCCTTCACCAGACCAGGCCACCCAGGGCAGTCCTAAGGCCAAAGAGTCCTATAGGAACTCATCCTTTAAACTTCCACATTTGATTTCAACCCTCTAGGTGATTAGGGGTCTATAGTCAAGTTTGTGGAGTTTGCAGGGAGTTAAGAAGTGGTTTGAATTTCTAAGTAGTGGGTCCCAATTCTAGTCCTCTAAGATAGTCAAAGGAAAAGCCTAAGGCTAGATCCTTAGTACTAAAAAGAAGAAGAGAAGACCTCATCAAAAATGAGGTCAACATTATATTTTTGGAAATGCAGTATTTTAATGATTTTATTGATTTGGATGCTTTGATTCAGGGAGAACAACAGCTTAATAAAGCCATTGATTTGCAGGAGAATTTTTTGGCACAGAAAGCTGCTAAAAATCATTTCCTGGATGGTGATAGAAACACTTCTTTCTTCCATGTGTGTATTAAGAACAGGCAGATAGGCAATTTGATTACTAAAATTAAGAATGAGGAGGGCAATATGCTCTATGATATAACTGATATCTCCTCTATTTGTGTTCATTATTTTTCTAATATTTTCAGAAAGACTGATGGTTGTCCTTCTCATGTGGATACTACACTTTATAATAGTGATATTAGTATTGATAATGATATGCTTTTGCATATCCCTAGCTGTGAAGAAATTAAAGCTACTCTTGGCCAAATGAAGGATGGTAAAGCTGTAGGTCCTGATGGTTATACAGTTGAATTTTATAAGCAAAGCTGGGATATTATTAAGGATGATGTGGTTGCTGTCATTCAGGACTTCTTTAAAGGTATGGATTTACCTAAGTATTTTAAGGTGGCTAATATTGTCTTGATTCCCAAAGAAAGTAATGTTGTTACTTGGGATTCCTTTCGGCCTATTTGTCTTAATACTGTTATTTCCAAGCTTATTTCCAAGATTTTGGTAAGCAGATTACAACTTATTCTTACTGATATCATAAGTTTGAATCAATCTGCTTTTTTGAAGAGTAGGAGTATATGTAATAATGCTCTTATTGTGCAAGAGCTTATTCTTGATCTTGATAATAAAATCAGAGGTGGTAATGCAATTTTTAAAATGAATATTAAAAAAGCCTTTGACACCATTCATTGGGATTTCATTATGGGTGTTTTGCAAGCTAACGGTTTCAATTCTGCTTTCTGTAATCTGATTTATAGAATTATCAGTGGCATTTTTTACTTTGTGCTCATTAATGGTAACCAATATGGTTTTTTTCAGTCTTCTAAAGGTCTGAGGCAGGGTGATCCTTTATCACCTTATTTGTTCATTATGGCTTTTGATTATTTGTCTAGAAGATTGAATAGCCTTTATCTCCTTTATCCTCAAGTGAATTATTATCATAAGGGCAGAATTAGCATTTCACATTTATGTTTTGCTGATGATCTTATAATTTTTACCAATGGCGATAAATTTTACGTTAAGAAAATTTGGGAGGAGATTATTAGCTTTCAGCATAATTCTGGTATGGTTTTAATACTTCTAAATGTGTGTTCTATTGCTCAAAACGAGTCAGGGTGGATAACAAGAACTAGATTCAGGACTTTACGAGTTGTTCAAAAGCCGAGCTTCCTATGAATTATCTGGGTTTTCATTTTAATGATCTTTGCACTCACTTGTATGACAAGATTAGGAATAGAGTTCTTTCTTGGGAAAATAGATTCCTTTCTTTTGGGGGAGGGGTTACTCTTTTAAAGAGTGTGCTCAATTTTATTCCTCTTTATTCTTTACAAGTGATGAACATTCCTTTGTGTCTTATTCATAAGATTGAGGTCCTTTTTAATAAGTTTCTTTGGCAAGGTACTGGGACTTATAAGATTCATTGGACCAATTGGCATAAACTTTGCAAGCCCACTCATAAAGGTAGCCTTGGTTTTAGAAGTAATAATGATTCTATTAACATTAATTATATGAAGCTTTGGTATCGTTTCAGGAAGAATGACTTCATTTGGTCTTCTCTTATGCATTATAAGTATTGTTTTGGCAAACATCCTTTGTCTATTTCTTACATTAAGAATGATTCTTTTATTTAGCGTGGCATGCTTCAAGTTTCTAGTTTGGCTGAGGAGCTTATCTTTTGGGACTTAAGTGAGGGTAACTGTTCTTTCAGGTATGATGATTGGCATGGTAAAGGTGCTTTGACTGATTTATATGGAGGCCCTAGAGATATTAATTTTAAAATTAAAGATTGCTGGGCTGATGATATATGGAATTTAGAGAGCTCTTATCTCTTATTAATAGTGCTGATGCTAAATTTATAGCTTCCATTCCTATCAATGCTGTGAAGCCTGATGCTCCTAAGGTCAAAGGCTATATGGGTGACTCTTTATCTAAAAGTTTTGCTAATCATTTTCTTCATATGGATGGTTTGGATCTTCACTGTTTATGGAATCCTTGGTTAAAACCTTCTATCTCTTTTTTCAATTGGAGGGTTTTTCATAATCTTCTCCCTACTGATGATCTTCCTAAGCTCAAAGGATTGTGCCTATCATTTTATTGCCTTCTTTGTAAACAACAGGAAGAGTCTTTGCATCATATTTTTGTTGAGTGCCCTTTTACTCTTGCGGTTTGGAATCAGACTTTAAATCTTTTAAAGTTTGATAGAAGATCGAATTTTACTGGAATTCAGGATACTTTTACTGTTTGGAGAAATATGGGTACTGATTTTTTTACTGATATTCTGTTTGTTGTTTTTGGTTCATTTGGCTTGCTTAGGAATGCTTTGCCAAACATAATAATTTGGCTGCCTCCTTTGCTGGCACGGCTAGGAAGATTTATGGTGTCTTATTGAAAGGCATTAAGTTGTTAACTCCTCTCAAGAAGATTAAGTGGAATTTAGAAAGGTTTTTACAGTCTTTTGATTTTGTTTCTTATTCTAAGCACAATAGATCCTTACTTGTGCATTAGTTTAAACCTTATGTCCCTTTTTTCGAAATCTATGTTGATGACTGCTGGAAGGCGAACTGTGCTAGTGTAGGAGGTTTATGTAGAGATTTCTTTGGCTTAGTTTTATGTGGTTTTCAGCTGGTACTTGTGCTTATTTACCTTTCTTGTTGGTTGAAGCTTTGGTTTTTGGTCTCACTGGTTGCTAAGAAGATGGGTTGGCGGTTGTGTTGTTTTTGAAGCCGACTCCTTACTTTTATGGAGATGTTGTGTTCAAAAGGTTGATGTCCATTGGAGTATCACTCTACAGATGAAGAAGATTGATGATTTAGCAAAGGGATTGACTGTTTGGTAGTCTCATACCAAAAGAAGTGGAAACCTTGCTTCACATTGGGCTGCTAAAGTTGGACTGACACAGGTGGATGCGCAGGTGACCTCTTTTGTTCCTCCTAATTTATGTGCGATTGTTCTTAGTGATTTGGGTTGATGTTGCTGCTTGTTGTTTGGTTTGTTTTTGTTATTTTGTTGTTTTTTGTTTTTTTTTTTGGAGGTTGGAGGGCCTTTATATTCTCTTTTTTGTGTGTGAGTTGTATTTGGTGTGTAGCTGGTCCTCCTCCCTCCCTTGGATAGAGTTCCTATAGATTCTTTTTTCTTGTGTGAGTTGTATGGGGTGTGTAGAGGGAACTCTATTCTTTCTTTGTATTCTTTTTTCTTGATGAAACGCGTAAGGAGCACTAATGCTCTTTCACCCAATACACACACACACACACACACACACACACACACACACACACACACACACATATATATATATATATATATACATACATACATACATGCATACATATATACCACAACAACCGGTATCAGAGCTTTGCTCGGATCTGAGGAAAATGATGGCTGCAGATGAAGTAAAGGTTTCAGGAATCAAGAGACTTAATAGCACAAACTTTTGTTATTGGAAAAGTTATTGGAGGATCCAAATAGTGAAATACCTCTGATCACTGAAAAATTTATTAAGAAATGCATACCTATTTTTGATGAAATTACACTTTAAAGAAAGATATTTTCTTTATTTTGTTGCAGGAATGGAGAATTTAGGTGATAAAAGCAAAAATCATAAAAAGGAGCGAATTTGGACCAAAAAGGAAGAAAATAATGCAATTTGTGCTGAGTCACCGACGTCGAGATAGAGCCGCCGACGGCGAGGGTATGAGGAAGAAATTCGAAGGATTTATAAGCTGTCTCGCCGACAGCGAGCCCGAGCCCGCCGACAGCGAGATAGCGCGGTTTGAAGATCTTCTAGAAGCCTCGCCGACAGCGAGGTAGTTCGTCGCCGACGGCGAGCTAGTTCAAATGGCACAGATACATTGAATATGGACACCTTTTAAAGGGATGCTTATGCACCTCTTGGTCCTTTGCTTACCTCTATATATAGAGGCCGAAAATTAGTCTTTAGTGTGCAGTCTTTTGTGTCTTTTGTGTGTTCTAAGTGTGTTATAAGTGAGTGAGCAGTCTTTAGAATCTTAATTAGAGTAATTAGTGAGTCGATCTTTGTATCTTTGGAAGGAAGAGTCGAAAGGAACTACGAGAGTACGCTTGGGGATAAATTGAGATAAGTATTTGTATTTATTGTTTTTAACTTTAAATAAAATCCATGCTTAGTCTGAGTTTCCATGCATTACGAGTAGTTTATTTAGTCTTTCTCCCTGTTTATGAAATTAAGTGACTTGATGAAATTAAAATAGAGATACTTTTATATATTAATAAATTGTGATAATTTTTACTTAAAACTTAATTTACTTTTAATTTGGCCATTTGATTTGTTAAAATGTGTTGATTTACAACTATAGTAAAAATTACATCGATATTCGGGAATTAAAAGCCTTGGAAGGGAGGTGCGAATAAATAGGAAATAATATCCATTGGGCGTAGAATTGAGCATTTTAGTGTGACGAGACTAAAATATTCAATTCGGTCCTATTGTTGAAGCTGAAGTATAGATGTTAGCTCTCGGGAGAGGGAACGTGGGAGCTGCGAAGTGGCGGTCGGTATCCTCCCGGCTAGCGGCGAGATTCGATAATCAAATATAGGATTAGTCGATATTCTTTACACATGGACCAAATGATAAAGAATAGGAATGCTCCTGTTGTCACAATACCTTAACATTATCTATTTAAATTCATCGATCACTTAAATTTCTAAACAAGGGGAAAGATACTTTTTCTGAATAGTTAAGACTTATTTAGCAATTAGTTAATTTCCTGCACTTTCAATACGTATTAATCTTCTACTTAGTTAAGTTACCTAATTAAAATACTTAAGTTTACCTTTTTGCGTTCAAATTTAGAATTCCAAATTTTCGTATACTGTTTTAAAATTATTATTATTTTAAAATTAGCTATTATTTTATTTTCTCTTTCCCTGTGGGATCGATAATCAGGACTCCACTAGAGCCCTGTATTACTTGATACGATACGTATACTTGCGTAGCATCCACAACATAAATAATTACAATTCTATACATATAATATAGCGAGGTCAAGTTTTTGGCGTCGTTGTATTCAAATTAAAATATCATAATATAAAAATTGTGGGTCAAGTTTTTGGCAGTTCTTGCCGAGGAAAGTAAGAAAAAAATTACTAAAGTAACGGACTATTTTAAAATAATCATAATAAATAAATTAATATCTATTCTAAAAATTGTATGCGCAAATTTGGACACGAAAATTTAATACCTTACGTTTCTGAATTAGAGCGTACAATTAAAAGAATTAGAAAACAAAAGAAACAAACTATAAATTTAACACGAATGGCGAATATTCTCGAAATTCAAAATATGAACCAACAAAGAGCATTAAGAGATTATGCCAACCCTACATCAGATGAAATTCATTTAACTATTCAAAACCACGATGTAGTTGCTAATTCATTTGAACTTAAACCTGCGATTATCCGAAATGGTACAAAACAATCAATTTTGTGGTTCACCTGCTGAAGATCCTAACTTACATCTTGCTAGTTTTCTAGAACTTTGTGCTACTTTTAAATATCAAAGAGTATCGACGATCTTTATAAGACTTAGACTTTTTCCTTTTTCATTAAGGGATAAGGCTAAAATGTGGTTGAATTCGTTAGCACCTGGATCTATTAAAACTTTGGGAGAATTATCACAAAAATTTCTATCCAAATATTTTCCACCATCTAAAAGTGCTAAGTTTAGAAATGATATAACTTCTTTTTGTCAGTTAGATGGAGAATCAATATATGAATTTTGGGAGAGATTTAAGGAACTTCTTAGGAAATGCCCACATCATGCGCTACCAGATTGGCTGATTATTCAAACCTTTTATAATGGATTAGCAGGATCTTTAAGATCAATCATCGATGCTGTCTTCTTGGAGGTTCATTAATGTCTAAACCATTTGATGAAGCTTATGCACTAATCGAAGAAATGGCAACAAATAATTTCCAATGGCACTGCGATAGAGTAAATCCGAAAAAAATAGCTAGCATTTATGAAAACGATGCAATATCTATGTTAGCTTCTCAAATTGCTCTGCTATATCTAAGAAATTAGATCATTTTGGAATGAACTACTCTCCTACTTTAGAAGAAAACTCATACTGGACAAATCATAGAATCTCAATCTAATTATGAAACTTTAAATGCTTATTAATAATAGAACTAATAACCCTTATTCAAACTATTATAATCCTGGTTGGAAAACTCATCCAAATTTTAATTGGAATAACACATCTAATCAACAATGGATGAATCAACCTAATCGAAGCAAATCCAAACTATAAACCTAATTACCCACTTGGATTTAAAAACAATAACCCTCGATTCAAAGATAAGAAATTATCTATGGATGAATTAATTTTGAATATGGGTCATCAACTACAAAATCAAGGAAATCAACTACAAATTCAAGGAAATCAATTACAAATTCAAGGAACATCTATTAAAAATATCGAAACTCAACTTGGACATATTCTTCTTGCGCTAAATAATAGAATACCTGGAACTTTTCCTAGTAATGTAGAAATAAATCCTAAAGATCAATGAAAAGAACAAATTAAAGCAATACAACTAAGAAGTGGAAAAGAATTAGAACCTCAAATTCAAAAAGAACTTAAAAGCCAAAAAGAGGAAGTGGAAATTGAAAAGAAAATAATTCAACAAGATTCAAACCTTGAACATCCTTTAATACCTATGAAAATTTATGTTGAAAAACCTCCACCACCATTTCCTCAACGACTAGCTCAACATAAAAAAGATAAACAATTTGCTAAATTCCTTGAAATATTAAAGAAATTAACAATCAATATACCTTTTGTCGATGCTTTAGATCAGATGCCAAATTATGTAAAATTTATGAAAGATATTCTAAATAAGAAAAGAAAATTCACTGATAATGAAACAGTCGCACTTAGTGAAGAGTGTAGTGCTATTATTCGGAAGAAGCTTCTGAAAAATTGAAAGATCCTGGTAGTTTCACTATACCTGCTGCGCTATAGGAGAAAAATTTTATGGAAAAGCTTTGTGTGACTTAGGAACAAGCATCAATCTAATGCCTATATCGATTTTTAAGAGATTAGGATTATGAAAAATTACACCTACTTCAATAACCCTTCAATTAGTTGATCGTTCGATTACCTATCCTAAGGGAGTTATTGAAGATGTGTTAGTAAAGGTGGATAAATTTATCTTCCCAGTAGATTTTATTGTTTTAGATATGGAGGAAGATAAAGAAGTTCCTATCATTTTAGGAAGACCATTTTTAAGCTTCTTGGAAAAGCTATGATTGATGTTCGAAAGGAGAATTAACTATGAGAGTAAATGACCAAAAAGTTACATTTAATATTGCAAAATCAATGAAATATCTGCTGCTAGAAAAAGATAATGAATGTTTTCGGATGGAAATACTTGAACATTTATAACAAGAACATTTTAAGGAATATTACGAAGATAAATTAGAAAAAGAAAACAACTGAATTAATTGAAGATAATAATGAAGAACTAGATTATATTCGGGAAAGAGTTGAATTTTTGGATAATACTGAAAACACTAACAAGAATATAGTTCCATCAATTATTAAACCTCACGAACTTGAGCTAAAAATATTACCGATCATTTGAAATATGCTTATTTAGGTAATTCTTCAACTTTACCGAGTTATTATTTCATACTGCATTAAAATGAATCTCGAGAACAAAAACTTTTAGAAACTTTAAAAAAATATAAGAAAACTTTTGGTTGGACTTTAGCAGATATTAAAGGAATTAGTCCTTTAATCTGTATGCATAGAATTATTTTTGATGATGAACATAAACCTAAAGCGAGATCCCGAAAGGAGATTAAACTCGATAATGAAAGAAGTAGTTAAGAAAGAAATTTTAAAATGGTTAGATAATGGTATTATATATCCTATTTCGACGGTGCTTGGGTAAGCCCGATTCATCTGTGTTCTAAGAAGTGAGGAGTGACCATCACTTGATCAATGAAAATAATGATCTTATTCCTATAAGATAAGTTACTTGGTTGGCGTATATGTATTGATTATAGGAAATTAAATCTGCTGACCAGGAAAGATCACTTCCCTTTACCATTTCTAGACCGGATGTTAGATAGATTAGCCGGACATAAGTATTTTTGTTTTCTAGATGGATACACCGGTTATCATCAAATACAAATTTCTCCTGAGGATCAAGAGAAAACTATATTTACTAGTCCTTATGGAACTTTCGCTTTTCGAAGAATGCCGTTTGGGTTATGTAATGCACTAGCAACATTCCAGAGATGTATGATGTCTATATTTAGTAAGTTAATTGACAATGGAATAGAAGTATTTATGGATGATTTCTCTGTATTTGGAACATCATTTGACACATGCTTAACTCATCTTGAAAAAGTATTAGAAGTATGTGAGAAAACAAATTTAGTTCTAAATTGGGAGAAATGTCAATATATGGTTGCGGGTGGCATTGTATTAGGGCATAAAATTTCGGAAAAAGGCATGGAAGTGGACCCTGCAAAAATTCAAGTTATAGCTAAATTACCACCTCCAACTACGGTAAAAAGGTTAAGAAGTTTTCTTGGACATGCTAGATTCTACGGACGCTATATAAAAGATTTTTCAAAAATTACTAAACCTACTATGCCAACTTCTCGAAAAGGACAAGAAATTTGAATTCATGATCGAATGCTCGAATGCTTTTGAACTCTTAAAAGAAAAATTAATTACGACATTTATAATAGTTTCACCTAACTAGGAGAAACCATTTGAGCTTATGTGTGATGCTTAGTGATTATCTTTGTAGGAGAAGTTCTTGGGCGAAGATATGAAAAGATTTTTAAAGTTATATACTTATCTTTAGTAAAACTCTAAATAATGCTTTGAAATAAATTATACGATTCTGAAGAAGAATTATTAGCGGTAGTATATGGTTTTAATAAATTTAGACCTTATCGATTGGAACAAAATGTATCGTGTATACGATCATTACTGCTTTTAAATATTTAATGCAAAAGAAAGATTCGAGCAAGATTAATTAGATGGATCTATTAATGCAAGATTGATTTGAGATCGTTAATAAGAAAGGAACCGATAATCGAATTGCGGATCATTTATCGAGATTAGAAAATCATGAATTATACGATATTGAAAATGAAATTATAGACGATTTTCTACGATGAACAACTATATAATATCGATTAGTGGAAAATACCATGGTATGCTGATATAGTAAACTATATAGTTAGTAATATTTTACCTCCTATGCTAACTTTGCAACAACAGAAAAAATTCATCCATGATACGAAAACCTATTACTGGGATGAAACATATTTATATAAGCAATGTAAGGATTTAATTATTAGAGGATGTGTACCTTATGAAGAAAGCTGAACCAATTATTCAAAAATGTCATGATTCGATTTTGGAGGACATTTTGGGATCGATAAAGCTAGCATAAGATTCTACGATACTGGATTTTACTTGCCTACTCATTTAGAGATGTATACGGATATATTAAAACTTGCGATAAATGCCGAAGAGTAGGAAATATATCTAGAAGAAACGAAATGCCTCTAAACTTTATATTAGAAGTTGAAATTTTTGATGTTTGGGGATTAGATTTTATGGGACCTTTTATTCCTTCGTTTGGAAACTCATATATATTAGTAGTCTGTTGATTATGTTTCCAAATGGATTGAGGCACAAGCTTTACCTAGATGTGATGCTAAGAGTGTTTCGAAATTTCGATGAAAAATATTTTTACTAGATTTGGAATTCCGAGAGTGATTATCAGCGACGGAGGAACTCATTTTAGAAATAAATACATTCACAAACTAGTAGAAAAATACAATATTACTCATAAGATATCCACTGCTTATCATCCACGAGACTAGCGGATTAGTGAAGTATCTAATCGTGAGATTAAACGTATTTTAGAAAAATGCAGTAAACCCAAATAGGTTAGATTGGTTTATTAGATTAGACAACTGCATTATGGGCTTATAGGATCTGCTTATAAAACTCCGATTGGAATGACTCCTTACGAGGCTTATATATGGAAAAACATGCCACTTACCGGTTGAATTAGAACATAAAGCATATTGGGCGATTAAGGAATTTAATTATAATATGAAGGAAAGCTTAGTGAGAAAAGATTGATGCAATTAAATGAATTGGAAGAATTAAGAAATGAATCATATGATAATGATCGGATTTATAAAGAAAAGATGAAATTATGGCATGATCGGAAGATTAATCAGAGAAATTTTGAACCGGGACAGGAATTATTGTTATATAATACTAGATTGAAATTATTTCCTGGAAAATTGAAGTCTCGATGGTTAGGACTTTTCACCATAACTCAAATATTTTCATACGGAACTATAGAAATCGAAGATCCAAAAACTGGACAGAAATTTAAAGTTAATGGACATAGATTAAAACCATATTTTGAAGGTACAAGACCTAACTATAAAGAGGTTTTAATGCTTAGTCGACTCGATTAATAATTGAAATTAGGTCGAGCTGACGACGTTAAACCAAGTGCTTTATGGGAGGCAACCCATATTAGTTATCTATTTTTATTGTATCTTAATAGTTAGTCTATATTATTGAAACTTTACTACTCAATTATTATTAAGAATCATCACATATTCGAACCATTATGATGAGAAAGAGAAATTATTCGATTTAGAGCGAAATTGGACATTATTTTGGAATCTCGCCGACGGCGAGGTCGATACTCGCCGACGGCGAGGTTCGCGTCTAAATTAGATTCGGTTATTTATCGAGCTCGGCCGACGAGCGAAACGAGCCCGCCGACGGCGAGAACACGAAGGCGGTTTTATAACTGAGTCGCCGACGGCGAGAAACTTCTCGCCGACAGCGAGGAAGTTATAAAAATGAGTTATTTATACTTTGAATGCTGATCTGGATGGTTTCAACACCAAATCCTTAGTGAAAAACCATTCTTAAACCATTCAAAGTCTGCCTTCTTCACTAGAATTCATTCCATTCACCTTAATGGCCTCCAAATTCTTAGATTCTTCTAAATCTGGAGTGTTTAACCGGAGAAAATTTGTGAGTGCGGAAGCACAGCGGATCTTCAACAATGTTTTGGTAAAGAAAAGAGTTATCAAGGAACGGGGATTTATCAATCGAGGATTAGAAAATTCCACTATAAATATAGAAGAAATGATCGCGCAGCGGCACTGGGAGGTATTTTGTTACACTACGTTTGCTGTTGTTATTCTGGTTGTAAAAGAGTTCTACTCTAACTTACATGAGATCAACAATGGGAATATCTACGTCCGAGGAAGATGGGTGACATTTACTCCATCAAGAGTAAATGAATTATTCTCTATAGAAAACACCCCGGTATGTCATTATTCAAATTTTGTGCCTTCTCGGTATAATATGAATGAGATATTTCGATATCCGATCGATGAAACGGAAGATTGGGAAATGCGTGAAGACGGGTATGTTAGTTTCTCGCATCACTTTTGAATCCTGTCTCAAAGCATTGGCACTTTTTCATCTCATCTAAATTGTTACCTACTATGAGGGTAAACAAGGTCTCGAAAGAATGCTGCTTATATTGAATTATTGTATTCAAATTGGATTGCCTATTGATGTGGGATCAATAATTGTTAAGTACGCATTGGGTTTAATTGTGCATGGGTCGGTTCACGGACTAGGACACCCATCTACTTATTTTTGCATTATGCGGTCAATACCGGAGTTTCTTATGAAGCTTGGGAAAATGTTACTGTTACCTTGGAAGCCGCTTGATCCTACGGATATGTTCCTACTTTGGAAAATAATGAAGACATTACATTTATCTCGATGGAGCTTCACGGAATAATCCTATAGCAAGGCCTATTTCGGATAAAACGCGAGTTACTTATGAAGAAAATTAATGGAATGGAGAAAAAACTACAGAATGTGAGAGATTTAATCGACAATATATCGATTTATTTGATCACATTAGTTGGAGGATGAAGGAACACTTCGATCATTACGGACACTCGGAAGCGTAGCTTTCTTCATTTGCGAGACGAAGGGTTGGATCACTGAAGAATGCGCTTCGGAATTTCCCTTCAGGCCTTTCTATAACTTATTTGTGCATCATCGTCATATCGGAAATATCAGAGAGGATAAAGATTCTGACCTTGAAGAGTAGTAGTAAAGATTTCTATAGTATGTTTATGATTATGTTATTTGATTTGATCTAAATTTTATTATGTGTGGAGTGATGATTTGAATATCTCAAACTTAATTGAGATATGCGTCATAGTTTTGTATCAGCATTTAGTGTGTCGTGGATTGGTTTGCGATGCTGATTAGTAGTAAGGATTGAAGTTTGAAGTTTGATTATTGAGTTTTAAATTATGTTAGTTTGTATGTCTCATGGATTTCAATATTAAAGTTAATTTGTTGTGTTGTGTGAATTTTGTTTGTGTATAAGTAGCTAATTTTCATATTAAATTAATAAATGATGTGACCGGAAATATAATATAAGACAAATCAAGGACGAAAATTAGTGACGAATTTCAGAAATTTAAAATTTTTGGAATCTCGCCGACGACAAGAAAAATCCCGCCGACAGCGAGATCGATCTCGCTGACAGCGAAGTATTTCTTGCCGACAGCGGATTTTTCCTGAGAATTTTTGTTCTGAAAAATATTAGCTCGCCGACGGCGAGAAAAATCTTGCTGACAGCGAGGTCACGAAAAACACTTTAATTGACCGGTCAAAAACACTATTCATCATCCCCAACCTCTCATTTTTGCAAAAACTGACCTAGGTCTTAAGAGATCTTAGATTTGAAGCGATTTCATCACTCAAAAACACCGGATTTCATTTTCTCTTGGTAAGTGCTTCACTCCTATACAAAAATTTTTGATTTTCACCATGTATTTTCACCACATTACAAATTTTGGGAAAAATCAAAATGTGGAAGAAATATTCGGTGGAAATCCATGGAATTCGATTTAAATTGCTTATAAATGTTGTAGGAAGCCTTCTTAGGATTATTATTAAGTTTAGTGAAAATTTTCACGATTTTCACAGATCGATCGTATGGCTCCACGACAAAAACGTCGAGTAGAGTTCGACGAAAACCGATTCATCAATGCACGAGCATAGGCAAAATATTTTGAAAATGTACAAGGAAGAAAGTGCATTGCGGATCGGGTATTCAAAAATCTAGGAGGAGAAGTAGAGCGGATTATAAAGGAAAAAGGTTGTGAAAATTTCTGTTATGTTCAGTATAGAGCAGCTGTAGAAGTGATGAAAGAATTTTATGCCAATTGATTGCCGTCGAAGATGCACCGATAAAGGTAAGAGGTTTTTTGTAGATTTCAATGCTGCAAGAATTAACGCGTTCTATGAAGTTCATGACTCGCACTTTAGTGAGTATGAAACTTTTGGAACGATGGAAGGACCACTGGTGGAAGTCATTTACTTTCTCACTCATGGGACCGGAGTTTGGAAAATTAAGCAGCAGGAAAGAGTGAATTTTCCTCTTTCTAAATTAAATGCGATCTCAAAGCACGGCATTACTTTATTTGTTCTACTCTGTTACCCACATATCACCATAGTGAGGTAACACGAGATAGAGCGATTCGAATTTTGCATTCGGAATAATGAAGCATCAACATCGGGAGAGTTATTTATCGGAATATCTTGGCCACTCCTCGAAATGAGAGTGGAGACTGGATTAGGCCACCTGGATTGATTTTTGCACTCTGCCAACTCTCTGGAGTTGAGGCTAGAGATGATGAAGAATGGGTGGAACCTATGAAACCACTTACAGCTGCCAACATTAAGAAGTATGAATCTCATGAAGGGTGGAGATCAGGAGTGAGAAGTTATTTCACTCAGTCCAGTAGAGATATACCCTCTACTAGCTACGAGCCTCCTGAACCTACCACACCTACCCTACAAGATCTGATGAATGAATTGACCTTGCATAGGAGGAGTTTGAGCGGTTTGGAGAGACAATGGGGAGAAGATTTGATCATTTTGATCAAAGAATAGATAATCTGGAGAGGAGACATGATTATGATAGCGAATATCTCCAGCGACATTCGGAATACGAGATTGCATATTATGAAGCTGAACGTCGTTATAGGAGTGGAGATTTAGATGTTGTCTTTCCAGAATGCCCTAGGTACACTCAGTACCAGCCTGCTCAGTCTTCTCAGCCTACAGATCAGGGAGGAGATGATATAGCCTGGGACTTTGATGCTGAAGATTAGGACTTTATTTATTTTATTTGTTTGATGTAAGTTATTTTGAGGACTGTATATGTTTGTAATATTCAGTACTTTATATATTGAGACATTGGATGTTAGTTAGATTAATTTGCTTGGATTGTTATAGTAGTTAGTTTTTGTTTTTGTGTTAGTTAATTGCATTTGTTTTTATGTTAAATAGGATGATAGTTTTCTTTAGTATGTTTTTATTTTATTTTGTATTGTTTTAAGTTTTTAAAATTGTTAATGTGTTAGTTAAATTGTTTTTAATATGTTAGTAATTCATATGTGTAGTGTAGAGTTAATTTTAATTGTTGTATTTAATACTTATCTCAGATTTTATCCCTGCATTTTCTTTAAATTGTTATATATATATGGAGAATACTAACAGTACAGGTTCAATGAAAAATGAAAAAGCCTGCAAAAATTTCAAAGAAAAAAAAAGAAATACCTAAACTTCAAAGGTATGATTTATTTACTTTCCCTTTTTCATTATTTAGAGTAGATATAAAAATTTAAGTTTGGGGGGAGTAAAATACAAATTTAGTTATTAACTTGTTCTCAATTTCTATTTTCAAATTATTATAAAATGATTTTTATAGCAAATTTTTCGATTTAATTAATATGAATTATTTTATTTAATTATTATAAAAGGTTAAATGAAATACTTCTAGTGCTTTAATTAATCAAATAGAATAAAATATTTGGTTAAAGGGAATAAGAATATAGTAAACTAATCTTAGTAAGGAAAACTATATTCTAAAATTAAAATTCTTAAGTATTCAAGTGAAAAAGAAAAGATTGAAAATCAATGAAGTAAAAACTATGAAGTATATATAAGCTAAGAAATATTCCTAAGTTTCAAATTTAGGAAGATGAAAATGAAGTTCAAAATTATTAACGAGGCTCTCAGGATACGGTAATCCTCATTAGAAAAAAAAAGAAAAAGAAAAAAGAAAGAAAAAGAAAAAGAAAAATGAGGAGAAGCTTGAGGAGATGCCTTATCAAAAATTGGCTTCATTTGATTTAACCTAAAGGGAAAAACTTAGATATTTCAAAACTTATGTTTATGGATTAGAATTTTACCTAATAATATTTTCTTGAATTTCTTATCATATGAATATCTTAAGTAGTTATTCTTTTAAATATAGTCATTCCTGAAATGAATAGTAAGCTAGAAATCTTAGACCTGATAACTAAATAATTTATTTCTATAAGATTAAATAAATTACATGAATTATTTTTATTTAACTTTATTATGATATTAATTAATCTAATTCATAGTTTATTTAAATTGAAAAATCTTACTATAGGAATCATTATTTTTATGTAGTACTAAAATTACTTGAGGACAAGTAATAAGTAAATTTGGGGGATTTTGATCACTGAAAAATTTATTAAGAAATGCATACCTATTTTTGATGAAATTACACTTTAAAGAAAGGTATTTTCTTTATTTTGTTGCAGGAATGGAGAATTTATGTGATAAAAGCAAAAATCATAAAAAGGAGCGGATTTGGAGCAAAAAGGAAGAAAATAATGCAATTTGTGCTGAGTTGCCGACGGCGAGATCGAGCCCTCCGACGGCGAGGGTACGAGGAAGAAATTCTGAAGGATTTATAACTGTCTCGCCGACAGCGAGCCCGAGCCCGCCGAAAGTGAGATAGTGCGGTTTGAAGATCTTCTAGAAGCCTCGCCGACAGCGAGGTAGTTCGTCGCCGACGGCGAGCTAGTTCAAATGGAACAGATACATTGAACCTGGACACCTTTTCAAGGGATGCTTACGCACCTCTTGGTCCTTTGCTTACCTCTATATATAGAGGCCGAAAATTAGTCATTAGTGTGCAGTCTTTTGTGTCTTTTGTGTGTTAAGTGTGTTATAAGTGAGTGAGCGAGTCTTTAGAATCTTAATTAGAGTAATTAGTGAGTCGTCTTGTACTTAGAAGGAAGAGTCGAAAGGAACTACGAGAGTACGCTAGGGATAAATTGAGATAAGTATTTGTATTTATTGTTTTTAACTTTAAATGAAATCCTTGCTTAGTTTAGTTTCCATGCATTACGAGTAGTTTATTTAGTCTTTCTCCTCGTTTATGAAATTAAGTGACTTGATGAAATTAAAATAGAGATACTTTTATATATTAATAAATTGTGATAATTTTTACTTAAAACTTAATTTACTTTTCAAGCTGGCCATTTGATTTGTTAAAATGTGTTGATTTACAACTTGTAGTAAAAATTACATCGATATTCGGGAATTCAAAAGCCTTGGAAGGAAGGTGCAAATAAATAGGGAAATAATATCACTGGGCGTAGAATTAAGCATTTTAGTGTGACGGACTAAAATATTCAATTCGGTCCTATTTTTGAGAGTCGAAGTGTAGATGTTAGCCCTCGGGCGAGGGGAACGTGGGAGCTACGAAGTGGCGGTTGATATCCTCCCGACCTAGCCTCGGATTCGGTAATCAAACATAGGATTAGTCGATATTCTTTACACTGGACCAAAGGGTAAATAATAGGAATGCTCCTGTTTGTCACAATACCTTAACATTATCTATTTAAATTCATCAATCACTTAAATTTCTAAAATAAGGGGAAAGATACTTTTTTTTGAATAGTTAAGACTTATTTAATAATTAGTTAATTTTCTGCACTTTCAATACGTATTAATCTTCTACTTAGTTAAGTTACCTAATTAAAATACTTAAGTTTACCTTTTTGCGTTTAAATTTAGAATTCCAAATTTTCGTATACTGTTTTAAAATTATTATTATTTTAAAATTAGCTGTTATTTTATTTTCTCTTTCCCTGTGGGATCGATAACCAGGACTCCACTAGAGCCCTATATTACTTGATACGATACATATACTTGCGTAGCATCCACAACATAAATAATTACAATTCTATACATATAATATAGCGGGGTCAAGTTTTTGGCGTCGTTACAATCAAATTAAAATATCATAATATAAAATTTGTGGGTCATACCTCTATGGGAAGAAACTTCATCTTTCATTATTGGGGAAAAGATCGGAAATGATTGATGAGGCTGTTGGTCGCCCAAGGATATGAGAGATTTTAATTTAATATATATATATATATATATATATATATATATATATAATTTGGAAAATATTATTCTTAATTTTAAAAAATATGAAATTAAATCGATCTCATACACGCAATAGTTTAAATACTCGAGCACTATACCACAAGCCATTTATCTATCCCAAAGAATGAATATTGCTTGATCAAATAAACTAAAGAATTCATGACATTCGTTTAATCTACGAATCATTTATGTTGACCGATAAATTTCCTTATCTAATATGAAGCAACTAGATAGGATTTATATTAATATGGGGTCTTTAAGTTTCATATAAGGGCAATACCCTATAGTTAATTACATCTTAGATAACCGAAGTCACCTAAGAAAACTCTTAATTTTGATCAAGAAATATTATTTTCATGACTTCTAAAAGGTATGATCTTCAAGGTAATGTGATAATAAAAAATCCAATAGGTGAGTGGCTCAAGTTTAAAATAGTTATTATATGAATCCAAAGGGAGAGAAAGTTTGGGGAAAACACAACTTCAAGAGGAATCTTGGTGACTTCCTAAACTATCTTATTGTTTGGCTTCAATTTGAGATATTTATTTAGTGCCAATCTTATTATTTAGGGCTTACATTCACTTAATACCGATCATATTAATAGCCTGGAAGATAGGATGATTTATGTCATACCCAGTGACAACCTCGGAGTCTTAAGATGAGTTAGCGCTTATATTGCACGAGGTGCAAAGGCCTAAAGAGATAAAGTGAAGATTTATGTTGCATTAGGAAAACTACCTCGAAGTCCTATGACTTGTTTGTTTATTTCTAACGAAGGGATGTTGTTGTTGAAGATGGTTGTGCTGCCCACTGTGTACGCTCCAAGCTCCTCAATGCAACAGGGTTAATTATAGGAGCGTCAAATTGTAGGAGGTGAAAGAAGTGTCATGATTTAGAGATGGCTAGAGATGTCACCTGATCTGGGAAAAATCAGGGAAGACTACTAACCACAGAGCATTTAAGCCTTCAAAACCTTATGCCATGGTGAAATGTATGGAGAAAATAATAGCTTAAGTATTATTTACTGTATTTAATTAATTAAAAATAAAATATAAGTCAAATAACATCAAATTTATTTCCACATTGTTCTTCTTTGTTCACTGAGCATTAGGATATTTTTATTTTATTTTTGTAATGTTTATACACAAAGTTATGGATTTTCTAAGGTTTTCTGATTTAAATAGATCAAAAAATCCCTACTTTTCTATTTATCAGCGTCATCCTCGTATCCGTCGAACACGTCGCATGTTACCGTGGGAATGGGCGCCGCCATTTGACTCAGCTTCTTGTGACTCAAGCTTTATGAACCGAAATGCTGTCGGACTTCATCTGGTCTGTTGATTTGATATACGCATGAATGGACGACATTCGTTCATCATCCCCAACTGGTTCTTTCCGATAGTCGTTCACCTTCCATCCTTAAGAACTCGAGCTAGACTCAACCAAATTGAGTGCAATTTAATCCTATAAAATCATCTATTCCAGACGAACACATCTATACGTCTTATACGGTATGAAATACATTATATATGCATAGAGAGAAAAAATAGGATCGGGTTTTGAGAAGAGTTCAACACCATAGTCTGAGAAGGGAGGCCTCAATAAGAATGGTTTCACACATTTACTGTAACCTTGTGAAGCTCTTGCAGGCACCAGTTTGAACTCCCTTGGGTCTGCACCAGAGTTCGATCAGAGGATAAATTCGGGTTTGAGGGAAGACTGGGTTGGAGAGGCTATGTGATAAGGCTTTTGTGGGGGATTTTCTTCATTTAGCCTTGTGATGGTGTGGGGTAAATCAATTGGAGGTTTGGTGCTCTATGGGGTTGTGACAAAAAGTGTTCTGGTTCTGCTGATTTTGAGCTAAAAATTTGAGCTCAGGCAGTGGAGGAGATAGCTGAGAAATGGTTGGGTTGGGCTTAGGAAGGTTGGGAGAGGCTCTGGAAGCAATTAGACAGAGTTTCCCCTAGCTTCAATATGTTCTTCTTACTTGGCTATGAAGAGTTTGAGTTTAATTAGAGGAGCTTGGAGTGGCTGTCATCGCTTGGATCTGGGTGTGCTCAAGTGATTAGGTGGAGGGTAGTGATGAGCAATTGATGAATCAAGGTTGTACAACTTAAGTGAGTGCAATTGGATTTTGTCCATGGGAGGTGGCTCTTGGTTTTGGCTCTTCCGATGACTAGGCCGGTCGGCCAAGCCATGTGAATGGTCAGATGGTCAGGTGAGCCAGTGGGCATGCCAATAAGGTGATTAACTTGAGTGGTGATGGCTTTAGGTAAGAGATCTCCTTTGGTTTAACCATTTAAAGAAGTAAATCCCCTAATTTAGGGGACTTTCAGTCCATGAGCCATGTAGATTGGGCTAAATGGATCTAGGGTGGCTCCTAGGATCCAAATGCTGGATGTGATGGACTTGCTTGGTCAATTTGGCTAGGTTTGGGTGACATTTGGGTTTTGGTTTAATTTGGGTCATTTGGGTTCAAAGTTGGGCTAGGTTGGGTTTAAGTTTGGGTTGGGACCAATTAATTGTTCAAATTGGTGTGTATAATTGTCACAAATGTTTTATAAAAGGATTGATGTGATTTTGAGTTGGTTTAGAAGGCCAATTTGATGGAATTTGGACATTTGGTCAATTTTGGGCATGTTAGCCTAGACTTGGGTTTGGGTTAGGCTAGAGCTTGGCTAGGGTTCAATTGATGGCTTAAATTGGTTTAGTGGAATGCCATGAAGTGTTTTGGATAGAAATTAGGTAGAAATTTTGGAGTTAGGAGGTCTAATTTGGTAAAGTTGGGGCACATGGTCAATTTAGGCCAAAATTGAGGATTTTGACTTGGGTTGGATTTGGGTGAGTTTTGGGCTCAAGTGTGGGTAAATTGGCGGATCAATATGTTTTGAGGGACTGTTAGGAAAAGTATAGAATTCAAATTTGGGGAAATCAATGCGAAGGGGTTCAATTTGGGGGATTTTGGGTACGTGGTCAAAATTGGGGCTTTTGGTTGGGTTGAAATTGAATTTGAAATTAGGTCAAATTGGGCTTGGATTTAGTTCAATTGGGATTAGGGATGATGAATTTCAGTTTGGAATTGAAATTGGGGGAGATTGGGATCAATCGGGTTGACATTGGAGGTGATTTAGGCATTTTGGGTCTTAAGGGACAATTTGGGGCTTTTGGTCAAAATGGTTCAATTTGATCAAATTGGGTCCAATGAAGTAGTTTAATTGATTTTGGGGACATTTGAGATGATTTTGAACATTTGGGACATTCTAGCGAGATTTCAGGTTTGAGTTAAGGCAGGAATAAGTTAAGGTCTGGTCAGAAAGTAACTGTCGGCAGGTTAAAGTCTCATGGTAGATTTAATTTAATATAGTGCATATAAATTATTTCAAAAGAAAGTCTCATTCTTTAATTTTGGAAAATATGAAATCAAGCCGATCTCAGATGATCAATAGTTTAAATAATTGAGTGCTTCACTACAAGACATGTATCAATCCCGAAGAATAGATACATGGCTTGGTGGTGAGGCTTGACTAAATAAACTAAAGAATTCATGACATCCGTTTCATCTACAAACCACTTATGTTAACCAACAATTTCCCCTATTTTACATGAAAGAATCATATAGGATTTATATTAATCTGGGGTCTTTATGTTTCCTATAAGGGCAAGCCCCTATAGTTAATTACATCTTAGACAACTAAAGTTACTTAAGAAAACTCTTGATATATATTAGAAAATATTGTATTCATGACTTCCAAATTGTAGGATTCTTCAAGAAAATGTGGTAATAGAAAATCCAATAGGTGAATGACTAAAGTTTTAGAACAGTTATTGTAGGGATCCAAAATAAGAGAAAGCTAGGGGAAAGATAAAAATCCAAGAAGAATCTTGGTGTTCTTTCCCAAACTATCCTATGGTTTTGCTTAAACTTGATATTATTATTTAATGTTCAATCTTGTCAATTTTATTATTAAGGGCTTACTATCACTTGATATTGATCATGTGAATAGCTTGGAAGATAGGAGGATTCATATCATATCTGATAACAACCTCAGAATCCTAAGGCGAGTTAGGGCTTATATTGCACGAGGTGCGAAGTCCTAAAGAGATAAATTGAGGGTTTATGCTGCACTAAGCTAGCTACCTCGAAGTCTTATGGCTTTGTTGTTTAATTCTAAGGAGTTTTGCTGTTGAAGATGGTCGTGCTGCCCACTATGCATGCTCCATGCTCCACGTCGTAGCAGGTTTAGTTTTAGAAATGTAAATTGTAGGAGATTGAGAGAAGTAGTATGTATGGAAATGTTTAAATTGAGGTGTCTTAATATGTTATTTGGGGGAATATTTAAGTTGATTATAGCGACACCAGTTAAGATCCCACAGTTTCCTCATTCTGGCACCATTATTTTTTCGGATTCACTTAGTCCAAATGAATTTACTAAACTCAACAACATGAGTTCCATACTTTCATTTAGACTGTGGGAAATCTTATTAGTAGTCGTAGGTTGCATCCTCCGAGGTATTCCAGATCATCCGATAGAGACGTTTTAATTTTAGTTTCTCTTGTGATTTTGTTCTATTTATAATTAAATTTTGAGTTGTTTTATATTTTGACTGTTGTGGCGGTGAATTTTATTTTGTTTTGTTTTAATTTTTTATTTTGGTTTCAGTTTTGTGGCTATCATAAAAGTTCTGGTTTTCATGCAAGGCGTCATTTTTTTTTTAACATGCAAGATTGTAAACAAGAAAATTAAAGTAAAAAAAATACTGAGAATATGGTACTGTAAACTTGTAAAAGCGTACCTGTCAAGTCTTCTTGTTCCTCCGCCTGAAACTTTGATATTTTGTAATAAATATTTATAATTTGTAAGAAAGTAAAAGGCTATAAATAGGTTCGTCATAGGCCTATAAAGTCCTGTGTCATGACTTGGTCGGTCCTTTTTATTTAGTTAAGAGATGCCTTCTTTTAATAAGTATGATAGGCTTAGTCGTCCTACAAGATGTTCAGAAGACTTGTGAAAAGGTCTAGAGAATATCTAAATATTGCACAACCCTTTTGAACTTTCTTGAGTTCATTTGAACTTATCATGCTCACTAAATGAATCATCTATTTCATACCCTTATGCTTTGTGAATTAATGTTTTAATTTTTCTAAAAGGTGGGGTAGATATCACTTGATATTTCATTTAAGAATTATTTAAGTGGGGCCTTTAGAGGCAAATTAATTTATGAAAGAATTCATCCAATTTTGATGGACTTGTAGTGTTTCAAATGTATTTTAAAATTAATGATGTTTTTATTTTCTAAACCTCATTAGTCAATTTTCAATTTAGCCTAGCTCACTACTAAGCCCTTAAGACTTTAATGGGTATATTTGGAATTTTAGGAAAATATTGACTTATGTGGTTATGACTCTCTTTAATCCTTATCAAATTATTGAAATTATCATTAGACACCAATCATGGGTATTAGATCAACACATTATTGACTTCCAAAGTCCAACCCCTAACTTCAAGGATCTTTTGGTTTTGATTATCTTCCAAATTGATATAATTAAAGATATTACAAGTTTACCCTTTAATATGATAAACATGAGATTGGTTTCTACCAGTTATCCATTTATATTTTAGTCATTTCAACATATTTGTTAAGATCATTCATTACCCATTTCCCATTTTTAATGAAGTTAAATATTGATTAAGGCCAAATTCTTCAAAATTACAAAATTGCCCTTAAGGCCTAAACACTCCATAATTAATTAAAGTTATTCAAATGATTTCAAAATTTTTATTTTACCCCATTTATCGGTCAATTAAAGCATTACAGGAGATAATATGACTTTTATTAATTTAAATTAATTTATATAACTATTTTAATGAAAAATAGGGATTTTCAAAGAAAATTTAATATCTTAGTAAAAATAAAACATATTTCCCAAAAGAAACTGTTAAAGGTTCGCATATACTAGAGAATCATTTGGACCAAATTTCATAATTTTTTGAATTTTGATTTAATTATTATAATTATTTCAATTTTTGTGGTATTAATTAAATATAAAATATTATTTAATTGGAAAATTAAGTTTTATATTTTTAAAAAATTTCTCTGAGCACAGGGAACCCAGAGGGCTAAACTTTATATTTTTTTATTTACATGTTAATTACTAGAATTATTTTAGTGAGAAATTAAGGAAATTCCATTTTTAGCCTTTAAAAATAACTTTAACCCTTTAAAATTTAATGTCTTTATTTAGAGAGTTAGGAAAATTATTCCAATTGTCCTTAAGTGATTAAGAGGCAATTTATAACTTTTCCATTAATTTTATTAATTTTGTGAATTTATTAATTTTTAATTATTTAAATAATAAAATAATAATTAAAAATGAAAATTTTATTATAATTACAATTTTATTTTTACAAAATTCCCTTGGTCATAAGGAACTCCCAAATCCAATTTCGTGATTTTTTAACATGTATTTTATTTATTATTGTTATTTTAATGACAGATATTTAACTTAGAAAATCAAGTTAACTGATCAAATCAATTCCAAATGACTTCAAATTTTTTATGGGAGTCCGTTTGACCATAATCCATAGTGGAGAATAATTTTTAGGTTATTTTTATTTATATTTAGTCCAATTTATTTTTCTTTAGAATTTATGGTTTAATTACAATTAAGATTATACTTAATGAGTTAAACTAAGTTTATATTTTTCCTATTTTCCTCTAGTCATAGTGAACCTACCAAAATTTACTTGGGATTTTTTCTGATAAATATTTTAATTATTATAATTTTTATACCAAAAAAAGCACCTACAACTTGAAAAATAGAGATCTCTTTATAGAGATCTCCCCTAACGTTAGAAAAATCAGGGAAGATGCCCAATGATAGAGAGAACAAAAGCCCTCGATTTCAAGCCATAGTGAAACATGCATGCACATGAAGAATCAAAAGACTCAAGACTGTATTTAATTAATTAAAAATAAAATACACATCAAATAAATTACAATCCAATTCCACATTATTCTTCTCTGTTCAGTGAGCAAGAGGGTTATTTTATTTTATTTTTCTGATTTTTCTACACCAAGTTATGAATTTTTAAAGTTTCTCTGATTTAAATAATTCAATATATCCCTATTTTCTCACTTAAACACGCGGCGCCAACTCAACCTTGGCAGCTCTGAATCACTCATGCATCACTCCTCTAATTGACGCCACCTTCTGACTCAGCTGCCACGCGGCCACGCGTTTATGCATCGTGCTCCTGTCGAACTCCATCCTGGTCGTCCAAGCAAAACATGCGTGATCCAACGACTCCTGGTATTCATCTCTAACTGGTTCATCCTGTAAGCCGTCCACCTTCTAACCCTAAAATCTCGAGCTAGACTTACCAAATCACATGGGTGTTTGATCCTAGAGATTCATCTAATCAAGATGAACTTATCTATATCGCTTATACAACATAAAATACAATACACATGTATAGAGAACGAAGAATAGCTCTGGAGGAAGGTGAAGTTCAATACCTTTGTCTGAGAGTGGTGGCCTCGATTAGATGGTTGTAGCAGCTTCGATTGGTCCGCCGAACCTTCAAATGAATTCTTTTACCTTGGTGAAATGTCTGGACCTAAACTCGACCAAGCCGATTTCAGGTGTTGATCAAAGTATGGGGTAGAGGCTCTCTGTGATGGGGCTTTTATGGGGGAACTTCTTCTTTCACTCTGGTGATGGTGTAGAGCAAGTTGGTTTGGAGTTTTAGGCAGTGGGGAGATGCAATTGTAATTGTCTTGGTTTCAGCTAAAATTTCAGTGGGGAATTTAGCTCAGGGCTGTGGGGATGAGTGGCTGAAGGCAGTGGAACTACACTCAGAGATGATTGAGGAAGCTCTGGTGAAGTTTTGGCAGGGTTTCCTTAAGAAAATTTTAGCACCCTCTCTCAGCTGTAAAGAGCTCTATTTATGGCCATGGCTGCCTGGTGAAATTCAGGGGGCCTATGTGGGTGGAAATGTCTGCTTAGGTGGAAGGCAGATCAGCCCTGTTGTCCAGTCAGAATTGGACAACCTGGGAGGGCTCAATTCGGTTTAGTTAGCTTTATGTGGCTCTCGATTTGAGCTCCTCCGGCGACTATGCCAGCCGGCCAAGCCGTGGGTGATGGCCAGTGGTCAGGTGAGCCAGAGGGCATGCCATAAGTGCAGTGAGTTTAAGTGGCTAAGTGAATTGTGACAAATCTTCCCAGGTTTATCCATTTAAAGAAGGGAAACCCCTAATTTAGGGGACTCTTGGTCCATGGCTTCACTATAGTGGGCTAGGTGTATCTAGCTCAGTCTTTAGGGTCTCAAGGTTGGCTATGCTGAACTTAGTTTAGTCACATTTGATTTAATTTGGCTACATTAGGTCATGGGTTCAATTTGAGTCACTTAGGTTCAAGTTAGGTTAGGTTGGGTTCAAGCTTGGGTTGGTCCTAATTGATTGTCAAAAATGGTGTGTATGATTGCTATAAAGAGTTTGGGAGAGGATTGGAGTGGTTTTGAATTGGTTTGGGAAGTCAATTTGGTTTAAATTGGGTATTGGTCAATTTTCGGCATGTTGGGTTAGCTTAGGTTTAGGCCAGGCTAGGGTTGAATCCAAGTTCAAAATGGTCTTTGTGGATGTTAGGAAGAGTTTTCAACATTAATTGGGTAGAAATTTTAGGGCAAGGGCATTCACTTTGGTGGAATTTAGGTATGTGACACATTTGGGGAAATTTGGGGATTTTAGGTTTGGTTTGACTTGGGTGAGGTTTGGGCTCAAATCGGTGGCAATTTATGGCTCAATTTGGTTTAGGGGAATGTCATGAAGGATTTTGGATATTAATTTGGGGAATTTATTAGTTCATAGGGTTTAATTTAGGGGAATTTGGCCATATGATCGAACTTAGGACTGTTTGGTTTGTGTTGAAATTGAGTTCAAAAGTGGATCAAATTGGGCTTGTATTTGGTTTATATTGGTATTTTGGATGATTTATTTATGTTTGGAATACAAATTGAGCAAGATTGGGGTCAATTGGATGGACATTGGGGGTGTTTTGGGCATTTTGGGCATTAAAGGGCAATTTGGGGCTTTTAGTAAAAATGGGTCAATTTGGTCAAACTAGGTCAATGAGGTGGTTCAAAATTGAAAATGGGAATATTTTGAGGGTTTTGGTAATTTTTAGGAATTTTTGGAATTTTTAAAAATTTTGATCTAGGAGGGGCATTTTGGTAATTTTGGGAGTATTTTAGGAATTTTGGTAAATTTGAGGTGTTTTAGGTATTTTGAGTTGTGAAGAATGTTTTGTGATAAATTTTTAGGAGATTTTGGTAATTTTGGTTGATTTTGAGAATTTTGGGCAAAATTATGACTTGAAGGGTAACTTGGCCATTTGGTAGAGTTTAGTGGTAAGGGGTTAAAAGTTGGATTTTTGGTAAAATTTGGAGTTGAGTGAGATTGATAACGCATTTGAGCCGTGGACCAAGGTAATTCCCCATTTCGATCCTCCATTTGCTGGTACGAATTAAACCCTAGCTTAGGTCTAATAGCTTGGGGAAACCATCCACACGAGTTTCCAAAAGAGTAGGGGATCAAGTGTGGAGAAGTTTGGTTTAGGGCTGTGAGGTAGTGTGTGAGAATGTAATGTGTGGGTGTGTGTGACTGTGTGATGTGTTAGTGTGTGTGAATCTCACCCAAGCCACCCAAGGTAAGTCTTAAGGCTTGAACATCCTATAGGGAACTTCCCTCGAGCTTCTTAATGTTTGGTCTCATCCTCCTAAATACTTAGAGGTTAGTAATTAAGCATTTGAAAACTTCAAGTGGAGCAAAGAAGTCTTTTGAATTTCTATGGGATTAGGTACCATTGCTAGTCCTCTAAGACAGTCAGCAGGAAAGCCCTATGGCTAGACCCTAGGTTATTCTAAAGAGAGACTAGACCTCAACCAAAAGTGAGGTCAACTGTAACTTGCTGAAATTGTGGCAAAATTGGCCACATAATGAAGAACTGCAGAAATCTCAAGAAGACAAAAAATGATGGTGAAAATGTGATTACTGAAGAAGCACAAGATGCACTACTGTTGGCAGTTCACAGTTCTGTTGATGTCTGGATACTAGATTCAGGAGATTCTTTTCATACAACTTTCCACCGGAAATTCATGCAAAATTATGTTGCAGGTGACTTTGAGAAAGTATATCTGACAGATAGAGAAGCTTTGAATGTGGTAGGAAAGGAAGACATTAACATTGCACTTTCAAGAAAGAACAAGTGGACTTTGCAAAAGGTCAAACACAATCTTGAGTTGAAGAAGAACCTCATTTCTATTGGGCAGCTTGATGAGTGTGGAAATTCAGTAGTGTTCTCTCATAGCACCTGGAAGGTTACTAAAGGAGCATTAGTACTGGCTCAAGTTAAGAAAACAAGTATGTTGTATATGACCACTGGTTTAATTAACAGTGTCAACACTACTCTTGCAAAAGCACAACAGAGTTGTGGCACTATAGACTTGGCCACATGAGTCAGAGGGTATGAAGGAACTTCAATTCTGAGGCAAGCTACCAGAACTGAAGTCAGTTGATCTCGACATGTGTGAGAGTTGCATTATAGGGAAACAGAGGAAGGTCAGTTTCTTGAAAATGAGCGGGACATCAAAGGAAAAAAAGATGGATCTTTTACACATAGATGTGTGAGGACCTTCTTCAGTAGCATCTCTTGGGGGCTCTCGTTACTACGCCACTCTCATTAATGATCACAACACAAAGGTATGGGTCTATTCCTTGAAGCATAAATCAGATATATTTAATGTGTTCAGGACTTGGAAGGCCATGGTTGAGATAGAGACAGGCTTAGAGTTGAAATGTCTGAGGTCTGAAAATGGTGGTGAGTACATTGATGGTGGGTTCAAGAAGTATTGTGCAATTCATGACATCAGAATGGAGAAGAATATTCCAAGAACACCACAACAAATTTGTGTTGTAGAGCACGTGAACATGGCCATTAATGAGCTGGCTAGAAGCATGAGATTGCACGCCGGACTACCATCTACTTTCTGGGTAGAAGTGGTCGGCATTGCGGTTTATTTGATCAATAGGGGGACATTTGTTCCATTAAATTGTGAATAGCTTGAAGAGGTATGGAGTGGGAAAGAGGTCAAATTTTCTCACCTTAAGACTTTTGGATATCTTTCTTATGTTCTAATTAATCCTGATGCTCGAATTAAACTTGAGGCTAAGTCAAAGAAGTGTCCATTCATTGGCTATAGAGATGATGCATTTGGGTATCATTTTTGGGCCTATCAGGATTAGAAGATCATAAGGAGCGGGAACATTTTAAATGAAAATGTTATGTCCAAGGACAAGTCCAGTATAATTTCTGCAGGAATCTAAGTTGGTAATATTTGATGATTCACTAGAGGTCGCAGTGCAGAGCAGAGATGCAGGTGATGAGGAGAGTAGGTACGGGGCACCCATTCCTATTGTTCTGCAGTCAGTTTCAGAGCAGTTACCCCTACAGTTGTAGTTCGTAAGTCAGAAAGGGCTAGACCTTCTCCACAACGTTACTCCCCAACTTTGAATACATTCTACTGACAGATGGTGGAGAACCACAGTCTTATGAAGAAAAATTGCAAGATGAAATTCGAGGATGAAGGAGGAGATGGATTATTTGCTAGAAAATTAGACATGAGAGCTGATAGATCTTCCATCGGAGAAGATGGTATTACACAATAAGTGAGTGTACCGACTGAAGACTGAGCATGATGGTATTAAGAAGCACAAGGCTAGACTTGTTGTAAAAGGCTTTGAGCGGAAGCAGGGTATTAATTATTCTAAGATTTTCTTTCTTGTGGTGAAGCTTGCAACCATAAGAATGACACTATGTATTGTGGATACTGAAGATCTCTTTCTTGAGAAGTTAGATGTGAAGACAGCTTTTCTTCATAGAGATCTTGAAGAAGACATCTACAGTCACCAACCTGAAGGGTTTGTGGTACAGGAAAAGAAAGACTTAGGTTGTAGATTGAAGAAGAGCTTGTATGGCTTGAAGTACGCTCCTAAATAATGGTGCAAAAAATTTGATAAATTCATGCTCAATGCAGGGTACAACAGATGTCAGGTAGATCATTGCTGTAATGTGAGGCAGTTTGACAATTCTTATAGTTTTCTACTATTGTATGTGGATGATATGCTTATTGTAGGGATAGTATTGATGAGATTAATAATCTGAAGGAGCAGATGTCATAACACTTTGCAATGAAGAATTTGGGAGCTGTGAAGCAAATCCTTGGTGTGAGAATTGTCAGAGATAAAGTAAGGGGCATGTTGAGACTCTCTCAGGCTAAGTATGTAAAAAAGGTACTTAGCAGGTTCAATATGGATAAGGCCAAAACAGTTGGGACACCCTTAGGCAGTCACTTCAGACTCAACAAGAATTAGTCACCCAAGTCAGAGGAGAAATGAGACCACATAAGTAAGGTTCCTTATGCTTCAACTATTAGTTCACGTAAATATGTTATGGTTTACACTAGACCATATATTGCTCATGCAGTGGGAGATGTTAGCACATACATGAGCAATCCAGAAAAAGAAAATTGGGAAGCAGTGAAGTAGATCTTGAGGTACCTAAGAGGCTCTTTAGAAACTTATTTGTATTTCTCAGGAAAGAGTTTAGAGGTACAGGGTTATGTTGATGCTGATCTAGCTGGAGATATTGATACCAAAAGGAGTACTACATGCTATATTTATATATTTGATGGCATTGTAGTATCATGGGGCTTTAATCTATAGAAGACAGTTTTTTTGTCTACAACAGAAGATGAGTATATATCAGTGTTAGAGGCTGCAAGGAGATGATATGGCTACAGTGCTTCCTGAAATAACTGGGCAAATATAATCAGAAGGGTATTCTCTATATTGATAGTCAGAGCGTCAAATTCCTTGCTAGGATTCCAGCTTTTTAGTCCATAACCAAGAACATTTATATCAAGTATCACTTCATACAGTCATTGTTGGATGACGGATAATTGTTGCTTGAGAAAATTCGTTGAAGCAAGAAACCTACTATATGTTGACTAAAGGGGCCACACTTGAGAAATTGAAGTTATGCGCAGCTTCAGTTTGTCTTCTAGCTTGAAGACAGGGGCCTTGAGTTGTAGAGGTGGAGGATATCAGTTTGAGGAAGAAGATGTCGTAGCTTATGTACCAGTCTCAAAGTGGGAGAATTGTTGAGTGTGGAGCCCGACTAAAACAAAAAAAAAAAATGGTTCCCATCCTTTTTGTTTCGCGAAGAGTTGCAACTCCCGCTCCTTCACTCCTTTAGTTAGTGAAACAACTCTCTCCCGCCTCTTCTTCATTTTGCGATTAAAGGCAACCCGTCTCTTCTGTTTTTGCAATTGTTGGAATCTCACGTTTAAGAGCTCTTCCAAGAATATTCTGCTTTGGTGCTTTACTAAGGAAGAAGAAGAAAATGGAATACAAGAGGAGTACAATTGCAAGTGTTGATCTTTGTGGCTTCTTCTTCATTGTTATTTTTCGGGGCCTTTGGTTTACGGGAGAAGAGCAAGGCTTCTACTTTCGTTTGTTGCGGTTCTTCTCTTCGGCAGTGTCTCTCATGTAGAGAGAGGTAAAGAGAGAAAGTGATGGGAGAAAGAGGAGAAAGAGACGGTAAGAGATTTTTTGTAAGTTGACGTGATTGATCAACGGGTGTAATTCCTCAAGTAATAAAATCCTCTGCAACTCCGTGGACGTGGGCAAAAATTGCTGAATCATGTAAATCTGTGTGTTCTTTTATGGTGTAGGCTTTCTTGTTTCATTTTTCACTTCGTTATTGATCATTTATTATATATATATATATATATATATATATATATATATATATATACACACACACACACACACACACACACACACACACACACACACACACACACACACACACACACACCACAAAAAGATAATCTATATATATATATATATATATATATATATATATATATATATATATATATATATATATATATATACACACACACACACACACAAAAAGATAATCTCCGGAGCTTTGACATATCCCGAGTTTAGATATGCAGCTTCAACTGCTAGTGGTGAGTTATCGATTTATTGTTTAAATTTGAGGGAAGCTTTTTATTTTTATCTGTTTGTTCTCTTTGAGATTCGTGCCAGCAGTTCTATTGTATACACATACATAACACTTTATTCCTTTGCATTTACATAGCTAACACCCAAACATCAAATTTTACATACCTTATCCCTTTCCCCCCGCGTCCCACAACTCCCTCTCCAACCTCTCTCCATGCCACTCCTTTCCCCAGATAAGGTCTCCTATGGCATCCTCATCAAATCCTTTTGTCTTGCCCGCAACGCCTCTAAAGCACTTCTTGTCCTCGAGGAGATGGATAACAAAAGGATCGGGAATGCCACAATATCCTACACCACCATTATGGATTCCTTGTACAAGGAAGGAAAGCCGGAGGAGGCCGAGCGACTCTGGAAGGAGATGCGCTCCAAGGGAGTCATTCGGACATTGGCTGCCTATAATGTTAGGGCTATGAACCGGGCTGTAAACGGGAGTCCGAATGATCTTGATAGGGTTGATGGAAGAGATTAAGGCCGAAGGGATGACACCTGATATATTCACCTATAATTACTTAATGATTTGTTATTGCAAGCATGGGCGGGTAGATGATGCGAAGAGTGTATACAGGGAAAAGCAGGAAAAGGGTTGGCCAGAGGCCAATGCGGCTACTTATAAGAATTTGCTTTACGCGCTTTGCAAGAATAATGATTTTATTGGTGGACTTGAGGTTTTGAAGATTGCGTAAAGCAGAGAAGGGTTCGGACCTTGGTTCTGTGATGATGCTGGTGAAGGGGTTGATGAAGGCTTCCAAGATCAGGGCGGCAAAGAGGGTGGTTACTGGCCTGAGAAAGAAATTCCTAGGGTTTGCGGGTAGTTGGAAGAAGCTGGAGAATGTAGTTGGCTTGAGCAATGATGAAAAGGTACCTGAGGTTGAAAGCTAGCTTGTATGATTGAGAATACTTAAATGTTTTTCTGCTCGTGCTTTTTGCACAGTGATTTTACATAGCAATTCTACATCCACAGTTGATGGATAAATCTCTCTAGTTGTTGTTCAGCGGAATAGCAATTGTTCTAATTTTCCTTTACATGAGCTGAATCAAAATAAATTTATCCTTAGGTTTGGATTTATTTTTGCGTATCACCAGTGTAACTATTTTGATATCTTTTTCTTAAAGCTTTTGCTTCTTAATGGAATTGAACATCTTATCTTACCGTCAATTATATTTGAACATAACTTTGATCGAAAAACCTTTTTTTTTTGTTTGAAAGATTTGCTTGGTAATGATTATCAGCCAATTTGACTTCATTAAAAGTTGTTTATTAAACTTTTTCATCTATTACTTCCTGCAAGGTAAAACGAATCTTTGGATCTGAATCTTTCATGTTATGGATAGATTTAGCTTTCCACAGAGATGTGTTTTTTGTCTCAAGTTTCATTGCCCTTGGGGGTATTCCTCACGTATATATGATGGCATTCTTCAGATGCTTACAAGGATATAATTTTCTTCCTTGATTTTAAATGAGTTGGCGATATAATTTTTCTTCATGATTTTAAATGAGTTGATGAGTGCATATTTTATTTGGTATAATTTTTAAAGATTGATGCACATTTTCAAGATTAGAATTATCTCGTGCCACGTTATTTCTTTGAAGTTACCCCAGTTTATTAAGCTGGATCTATGCATGTCCAGAAATGAATGACCAGTAGTGTTTATGCACAAGAACTAGATGTTCCACGCCATTAATCCTCACTGATTTCTATAGTTAGTAGCTTTAAGCTAAATTGCTGAAACTGTGTTATGTACATAAATATTTTTGATTATTTGATATGCTTTAAATTCTAAACTTGAAGCTAAAGTTTAATTAAAGTTGGGACTATATTTCGATTCATGTATTTTGGCACACTTGATTTAATTTAAATTTCTTCTTTTAGTTTTTGTTTCCACCAGATCTGTGATTTTCTTAAGCGTGATAGAAGTTTGAATTCGGCATCTCCTCGTAAAAACATGAGATAACTGTTCCTTGGGTTAATGAATTCTTTTTTTCACTGAATTTATTGTGCAGATTTTATTCTTTTTTCCTCGTGTTCATGATTTTGCTCGAGTTTGATCCAAAAAAGAATCTATGTTGTGATTTTACTCAAGTTTGATACAAAAACAATTCTGGGTTTGGTGATTAAATTATAATTCCTTGTCTATTTTCTGTTGTTTAAAGTTCTTGTTGATCTCGTCTTATTTATTATTTCATTGCATTATCCTTTAGATCTTATTTAGCATATTTAACGTTTGCATTTAAAGAATGCAAGCTGTTGTATATTTAGCAGTTTGTGATCTGACACTTTAAGCATTTTTTGCATGATTTACGCACATCACATCACAATGTTGTAACACAAAATCATAACCCTATACTATCAGGCATCTGGTATGATAGCCTATTTTCGCATTAAAAAATCAACTAAATGTTGGACATCTTAATTGAGTAAAAACAATAAATGATGCAATTCAAACATAATAGGATAAATTTTTGGTTTGGATTAATATAAGTAATATAGAATTGTCAAGTTCAAAATTATATTCATAATTGGATGGATGAACACAATATAATGAGGTTTAAAATTATATTCTTAATGTGATGATACATGAGATCTTTGAAATTTTTTACGATGTGTTAATGATTTATATTATTTCTTTTAAAATTTTAATTTTATCGGATTTCCAGAGAGGTGGATGTATTAAATCTAAATTAGTGAGACATGCCTACTCATTTTGGCGTAGTGTTGCCATTAAATTGTCATGGCTTTTTGAAATATAAACTATTAGAGCAATATTTCTCATATGATGAATATGTGTAGTGTTGACATTAAAATGCCATGACTATTTGAAATATAAAGATATTAGAGTAATTGTTGTCATATGTAAATATAGGAATCAATTGTTTGATTGATTTTAAAAATTTAATTAGTTAAATATTTTTTGTTTCAGTATGATGCAATATTTATAAGTTTTGAAGCTAGATATGATTTGTTTTTAGAGTACTTTGTTATTATTATTTATTTCACGCTATGAAGCATTGGCATGGATACATGCACACAGACATGACATCAACATAGGAAGAACACTGGATATTTGTAGAAAGTAAGACACAACATGGCATGGACATGTTTTTGTATTTTATAAATTATGGTATGAAATATATAATTTCTAATAACTATTAAAAGCATCACTTGATAAAATATTATATTATATGCATATACTTTATTAAATATGCCATATGCTAAAAGAAATGAAATAAAGTCTAAATAATTTATACATTAATTATAATTTTAATGTCATAAATTAAAGGTTTTTAAATTTATTTTCTATTCTTTTTACTAAAATTCGTAGCATCTAAAATAAAGCTTCTCATTTGGCATATTTGAAGAATGTAATTAGTATTGTTCTATTTGTTATATTGCATGAAATACATGCATTACTATAATAATTTTTGTGTGAAAGGATTAATTGTTGTTTGAATCATATATATCTATATTTATTTCAATATAGCATTTGTTTTCTTAGTTATTGGGCATTTCGAGATGATTTAGATGCTAAGTTGGAGGAGATATGCGAAACGACTTCAATGTTTAGGTGGACATGCAGATGGCTTTGATGCCTTGAGAGAGATGAAGATAAGTCAACTTTGAGGTGAAGATGCGACAGGGCTTAGACTAATAAGACGGGAGACTGCTTCAATGAAGGAGTTTGGTGCAACACAGATAAGACAGGGTCTAGGTACAAGGAGAGAAACCATAAAAAAATTGGCCCAATCATGAAGCATTAAGAACATTCAGTTTAATTATGATTTAATTTTCTTTTCTTCAATTTTTTTATTTTGCAAAGATTATATTTAGTTTTAATGTTTTATGTACTTATACGGTATGTTTGAAAGTTTGAATTTCATTGGTGTTTAAACTTTCAAAATTTGACGAGAAAAAGATTTCTATCATGAGAACTTATTATTATTAATTCATGAAATAATGTAATTAATTAATTCAATAAAATTTCAGAAATATTTTTAAAGCCTCATGGGGCTGGCCTTCATTTTCCTTCCAAAAGGAGGAGCCATCTCCCTTTCCTTTGTATTTTTCCATTCCTTAAAACTTTTTAAAAAATTGTGAAATGGTCTAGAATTAATGTAGACACATTTTTCGTATCTTTGACCAGAGTTTTTAAATTTCTTAAGTTTTAAATCTCCTATTCAAAACTAACATCCAACAACATCACCCCCAACAACCACCCCCCCCCCCCACCCACCCACACACACAAAAAAAAAAAAAAAAGAAAAAAACTTCAAAACATCTTTATAATCTCAATTTAAGATTTTTAAATAAGCCCTGGGTTGCATATATCGCACTTCAAAAGCCTGAAGTCAGAGTAAGGATTTATTTATTTGTTGTTGTTGGAGCTGTACCTTATATCCATGACTCTTAACTTTAGTTATATTCTTGATTTTTCACAAAACTCTATTCCCTTGCTACACTGTACTTGACTCATTTGAAGCTTTCTATCCCAAAGAAATATCACTCTTAAGGGATGTAAGGCTCCCCGCTAAGTTTTGGTATTAGAGTAAAAGATTGAAGAGACATTTGTATAAAAAACGTTTTTCTTCATTAGCATATATCTAAAATCTTTTTTTTTTTTTCATGTTATTCCCTTTATTCTATTGTGTATTTTATGTTATTTAATATGTTTCATTTGCCTAATGGCAATTCAATAAATTTTATGATATTTCTCGAGTTAATTTTCTTTACATAATCGGTGCAACCCTTTTACCTTAGCCGTTCTTATAAATCACTTGTGGCAACAAATTTAATGTCTCACAAAATTTTTTTACAATATTTCATCTTTGGTATTAATTAAAATTTAAGAATCTTAATATGATCTTTGTTTCTAATTAATCAAACTTCAAAATTATATTTATTTGTGTTAATGAGTTGAATATATTTCTAACAATTTTGTTTAAGCTCACATTTGTTTAACTTTCATATTTTATATCATTTCACATCATTGAGGCATCTCAGAACAAGCGCTTACTCTTACATATACATTTAAATTTAATTAATTGCTCACATAACTACTTTGTCTATACACCTTGACTTCACTAACACAACATGCCACAAAACTCAACTATTATTGAGTAGTTGGAGGGGTTAGCTAGAGTTGTTAAAGATCTAAGTATTAGGGCTAATACATGTGATTTTAGTCTAAAGCAAGTCAACCAATCTTTACGAGAAAATGACAATAAAATGCCAACCCTATTTGAAGTTATGATGGACTGGCTTCACCAACTTATTCATAGATTGCAAATACCACCTCTAACACTTACTCAATCTATTCTTCTTGGGTTGATCTTGGTTGTGTGATATGAATATCATCTATTATGATAGAGAATATTTATGTATTCAAATTTAATGAGAATATTATCAATTTATATTCTATGCCCACTAATAAAGTCCGCCTTACTCCTCCACTTAAGCTAACTTCAAACTTACATCATACACATGAACACAAGAGCGGTTCGAAAATTTTATTGACCATAATTTGACCACCTACTATTAGGAAGTCTCAAAATGATGCTGGATAATTTGGCACTATGCCCATTATGTATCCATACATTATTTTTAAGATTTTTGGGTTTTAAGAGTTTCTTCAAGATGAATCATTTTTTTATCATGTAATAATATAATTGACCATTCATATATATTATAAGGCTATTTCTATTGGAGATAGTGCGATTGCATGGGGACATCATGGTATTTAATGATGTTATGCTTCTTATCCTTTTCTAATTAGTTTATGGTTGTCATCTCAAAATATCTTTTCATATAACCGATGTTCATGCATATAGATATATATTGTATTTCCTTTTGCTTTATATATTTATGATATACATACACTTGTTAAGAAATAAATTAAACAAAGTGAAATATATTAATTTTGGTGAACAATACTAGATTCTGCAAGAGAATATAGAACAGATGACTACATGATGATTTGTTTAAGACTTGAAAGAAATATATTCAAATAAAAAAATCTTAATCTTAGAAAAAATGAATTTGATGCACATTTTATTAAATTGGCCCGTGAAATGCATATAATTTTAATATTTAGTGTTAATATACTATGCACATTAGGGGTAGATATGCTGCATAAGAATTTACATCTTAACTCTTTTGTTGGAGTAAATAACCAAATATAAGTGGACTTTTGGACCCATTTTTAAAATAGAGAACATCTTAATAGACGAGGCATTAGATGATGACAATGGATAGCATTGGCTTTTAGTGAGGTGGAAGGAATAGCCGATTACAAATGATATTAAGTTAGTAAAGTTACTTTGGAGAAGGTGACAAGGAAATGATGCAACACAGGCACAATGGAATATAGTCACAAAGATTCAGAGCAATTTGACAGTTGGCCCAATCATATGGAAAAAAACAATTTAATTAGTAGCTTATTTTTTATATTTTTTATTTTGATTTATAAGGATCATGTTTAGATTTAATGTTATGGACCCTCATGAAAAATTTTAAATATGAAATTTCATTAGAGTTAAATTTTCAAATTTTGAGGAAAGTTAATTTTATTATAAGAAGAGTCATTTGTAATTACATGAAATCATGCAATTGATTAATTTAATAACTTTTTTTAGGATTTCCAAACCTTAAGATTTCACCTTCTCTCCTTTCAAATGGTGAGGCCACCCCTTCCTCTTTCTCACTTTTCTTAAATGCCATAGGGTTATTGTAAGGAACCATTTATTTATTTTACTGGTTTAATGAACGATGGTTGATTGAGGGGAAAAAAAAAGAATTTTCATTCAAGATTTAGAGGTTTGATGGCTAGCTTAAGGAGATAGATATTTGGTGATCTTTTATCACTTTAATGCTTTACAGTAAGTTATAGGTTCTTTTATCCTTCACCTTTTTCTTTATGTGAAAATCTTAATCTTGATGTGACATGTTCTTTCTTCTCGTTATTACCTAATAAGTATGCTCTTTCAACCACAAAATCCCGTGATAAACAAACCTTGATGTGATCTTACAATACTCCGCTTAAACCTTTTGATGATTTATGAAATGTTGCATGGTTTATTTTGACATATTTTCCCATTTTTAACATGATTTTTTTTCTTGTTTTCTCAATGTAACACCTTATATATGTTTAAAAATTAAAAAAATACAAGTGGAAAAACTAGTGTTGGTTCAATCAAAATTGATATTAGCGTTCTATGGTTACGTAAGGGTGGTTGATGATGAAAGAAGGAGGGCGAGGTGAAATAAAAGATCATAGGAGCTTGGACAGAAGAGGAAACTAATGAGAGAGTTTGGTTGGAGGGATTGATCCTTGTGGATAAAGATTGAACAACCAGTGAGAGCTCGAGTGAGTGGGCGTGCTATGAGCATTGTGCGAAATCAAAGGAGCAAACATATAATCGTAAACAAAGCAGCACTCGGCGAGGGCAAAGTAAGCAAACAAGTGAGCGAAGGAGGAAGAAAAAAAACAGACGAGCGCAACTTGCAGGTAATGTAAGGAAAATAGAAGATGAGAGGCCAAGTTGTGCCCATAATTTACGGCGGCTGTGCGTGTGATTGTGCAAAAATATGGATTGAACTTGAGCTTTTGGCGGGTTAAATTGCTTTGATTGGGTTAAGTAACATTGATTTTTCCAAACGTGTAATATATAAATGTTAGGTTTCAGTTTATCTTTTTTTCCTTTTTAATTTTATTTAGAATCTTGAACTAAAAATTTAAACTAACTAATGATTATATATAAACTATTTAGTTAGGATTTTGTAATGAAGAAAACGAGAATGAAAGGAGTCGAATCTGAGTGCAAGGGAGAAGACCATCAGTGTTGAATAAACTTCAGAAGTGAGTTTTAAGTAGTATTTTGATTAACAATTTAGAGAAGCATTTAAATATTAGTTGTTATCTTAATGTGAAATAAGTTAAACTACCTGAAGTATTATTTTAGAATGGTGGGTTTTTGTTTGACAAGAAAACAAAGATTAATTAATTTATCCTATTATTTTTATCTATTAGTCGATAAATTAGACTTGCAAGATAAGTGAACAAGTAAGATGAAAATTTAAATTAACATTTAAACTTTTAACTTTATTAGAAATCTTTATGATTATTAAATAAAAATAGCAAGACGATGGATTAAATTTTGATGATATATTATTATGTTTAAGTGAAATTAAAATCATTATTAAATATAGCAAACAACAGCAACAACAAAACCTTTTTTTCCCCTAAGTGGGGTTGGCTACATGAGTCTTTGTATCTCCAATGCGTTGTTTAGTGTTATATTTTCATTTAATTCTAATAAATTAAGACCATTTTTTATACAATATGCCCAAGTCTTCTTAAGTTTCGTGTTTGCCTTTCTTAAGTCAAATCTAAAACATGTCTACTCTCGTAATCGGATCATTAGATTGTTGACGTTTAATTTGACAAAACCATCTAAGAAGACTCTCTCTATTATGCATCCTTTGGAAAGCTTGACCACATCACGGATATATTCATTTTGACAAAGCGTAAAGCATTCTCATCTCGGCAACACTTAACTTATTTGTATGCTTCCCTTTTAAGGCACGACTTGTTAGCGCCATAGAGCATTGCGGGTCTCACCAACATCTTATAAAATTTTAAATTTTCGATCCAAGTGGTACTTCTGTAACACGATAGGCCCGAAACATTCCTCCACTTGACCAACCAACTTGAATTCTACTAATAACATCTCTATCTATTTCACCATCTTTTAACAATAGGCCCGAGATATCCAAATCGTCGCACTTTTAATAATTGATCACCGAGATTCTGATTACGTAGTTAAATCTGTTACTAAACTTACATTCCATGTTTTCGATTTTAATTCTGTAAACAAAGGCCTTTAGACTCTAATGTAGACTTTCATAATTCATGTTTTTCATGAGTTTTTATCTCGTCTTATCTACGAGAAGGATATCATTAGCAAAAGCATACACCAAGGTACGCCCTCCTCGTAAATGTCCATTAAGACCATCCATAACTAAAGCAAAAAGATATGGGCTTAAAGCCGATCCACGATGTAATCAATGAGAAACGAAAAATATTTGGTCAGTACTATTTCTGTTCGAACATAAATAATAACTACGGTATACATATATTTCAATGACTTGAATATAGGTCATATTAATCTTATTTTCTCTCCAGTATTCTCCAAAGGATATCTCTTGGAAACTTATTGTAAGATTTTCTAAATCAATAAAAATCAGCATAGATCCTTTTTTTTATCTCTAAACTTCTCCATTAATCCTCTCAATAAATGCATAGCTTCCATAGTAAACTTGCCCGACGTAAATCCAAATTGATTATGAGAAATCTTGGTAATACGTCTCAGCATGTATTCAATTACCCTCTACCGTAATTTTAAACCATGACACACCAACTTAATTCCTCTATAATTTAAACTCTTATGCATCCCCTTTATTCTTAAAAATGGGGACCAAAATAGTCTTCCTCCACTCAGACATCTTTTTAGTTTTTAAAATAATATTAAAGAATTTAGTAAGCCAAAAACTCCTAAATCTGCAAATATTTTCACACGATTGGAATATCATCGAGTCTTATAGACTTTCCACCCTTAGTCTTCTTTAAAGCCTCCTTAGCTTATTTTTTACTAATGTGATGGTAAAAATGAAAATTTTATTATTATTAAAGATATTAAGATCACTAAGGTCGATCGAATTTTCAGAAACTTCATTAAACGTATGTCTAAATAACTCACCCACCTATATTGAATGTATTTTTCAAAGAAAAACTTTTTATTTCATTTTTAATACACGAGTTAATTTTTTTCTTTGTTTGGCTAGTTTATACATGTAAGATTTTCTCCTTAGTATTCAATCTATTATAAAGATCATTAAAAGCAGAACTTTTAGCATCACATATTGTTCTCTTAGATTTCCTATGGATCGTTTAATATTTTTTTCAGTTCTCCAAGTTTTTACATTTAAGTCAATTTTTATAACATAACTTCTTATATTTTATCTTTTCTTTATAGAAACTTTTTCTTTTGATTCTTCAAGTACATCTTTTGCTACTTGTTTAATTGTATTTGTTCTTTCTGCATGTATTTGCTTAACATGATTATCCCAAAATTTGAAATCTGAATTTTGCTCGCCAAAATAATTTTTGTCTTTTAGGTACCCATTTAATTCCACGACAATGAATCTTAGTATTCTTTATTTTATAACTCTTCGCTATTAAAATCCAGAACTAATAATCGTGTTGTGTCACTGCATCATAGTGAGATGATGCTGATGTTTATATTCTCGACAATCTCTTAACCTATAAGAAAAATAATCGATGTGTTTTATTAGATCCATTTTTATAGTAATAATATGCTCATCTCTTTTTTTGAATAATGTATTAGGAATAATCATTGTGATTAATATGGTATACTGCTTCATTAATTACTTGAAAACCTTAGCAACTATGAATATTTTGGAAATCTTATCCTCTACCGACATGTCTATTTAAATCTCCTCGATAAAAATTCTTTATTTGAAATATATCATTTGTATTAAGTCTAAGTCATTCAAAATTTATCTTTAGAACCTATATACGAGAGTACGTTTGGGCGGTACACGGCTTATTCGACTTATTCATATAAAAATGCTTATCTTTGAATAATTGCTTGATAAACGGCGAAATGCGGATATCTTTGTCTGTTATTTGATTTGTGTGTTTGTAAAGCAGTCGATTTTGGATAAATAATCGTGATTCTTGTTTTGGATAAAATTTACATTTCTTGTTTGGTTTGTGCGTGTTGAAAACGGTGATTTAGAAATTTTTTCAAGTAAATGAAAACTCAGATATGCAAAAATTGTAATATTCGCAACAAAACTGTAATGCCAACTCATTATAATTTTTAGAACCATAAAAAACCCTTCGTTATAGTACAAAAAAGATAAAAAAAATACCGCTATATAACCCTTAAAAGTTGAATTATGTTTTTAAATGCATCGTAGTTGCATGTATGCACCAATTGAACTTTTGGTGTTCCAAATGTACACATAAGAATTGAGTGGCCCGTACGTAAACTTGCCTAAATTTTATTATATGCCTCATATATGGAGAGGTAGAGATGGAGATTGATATACACAACTCTCAATTTATATGTATTTACACAGCTAACAAACAAAATGATATAATGGGAACATATTTAACATCTTAAAATGCGAAAAATCTGTAACGATTCGAAAGAAAATAAAGATAAACTCCTCACTCAAGAGGAGACTATCCACAAACCAATTAAAAAACAAAGAACATAACAAAATTATAACTAAAATTATGATAATATTCATTTTCAAATGTAGAGGAGTATGTACGGGAGAAACGGTCTTTGGTCGGGATCTTGTCGAACGGCTTGACGGCGGTCGATTGCGATATTGTTGAGCCTCGATCGCTGTGGCAGTGGAATAGGATGCAATGTCTACCCACTTGAAAAACTGACACCTGTCCGGGTTGTTTGTCCATTGTGGTCCCTGATAGAATCGATGGCCGTAGCTATGTGACCGTTGCGATATGAGCAACACAGCAGGTAGTCCGCAGCGGCAAAACACTAGGCCGAAGTTCCCTGAAAATTTTGAGCCCATTTTCTCTACAAAAAATTGAAAAAAGAAAGGCGTTAGTGTTAATAGGTGTATTGAAATAAAAAATGCAAAAGAATGAATTTGAAAAACACTCGCCGAAACTTTCCTTCGCTTCAAAACCTGTAAGTGAAAGTTTTGATTTGAATATCATCTAAACATTAATCCCTTGCTACTACATTGTATGTAGGACGCTTAACGTGGTGTCTCCCTTGATCCCTTCACCTAAACATTAATCCCTTGCTACTACATTCTACTTGACATCATTTGAAGCTACCTAACCCAAAAGAATTTATTACTCCAAGTCAATCTCTGCCACGCCCACTGGAGTGACATGTATTGCAAATGGCTATGGCTTCTTGCAGAGGTTATAGAGTATTAATTCATTCTCATTGCATGTTTTAAGTCTTATTTGTATTAATTTTTATGCTCACATAGTTTGTTTTTCTGTTCGGCCTTAATTTGTGTTGTTGATATCTCTCCCATATCCTTTCTAGTCTGGTAAGTGTGTCAGTTAAATTCGACCCAAAAAAAAAAAAAAAAAGAGAGAGAGAGAGAATTCTGAATTTTTGAAGTGTTGGACATCCGTTGGTTGTGTGTCCGCATCATCATGTCCGTGCCCGAAACATATTCGACACATACCCATATTTCATTTGGAAGTCTTGTCTTGTTAGGTTTTCTATTGCTATGAAGTACAAAATTATGGTTGGTCGCTACACAATCTTGCAAAAATATGCCATGTCAAACTTAACCTATAACTCTAGCTATTGACGAATATTACAGATATTCTAATTATATTGTCATAGTTGTGATTTATGTCAGCATCCTGCATGCACGCATAAATAAAAATCATGTATGGTTGATGTTCATTCAATTAAAGTAGTAATGCATGAATATTTTCTTTGATGATTTTTTTAAATGCAGAAAATGATGTAGTTACAAAATGAATGTCTTATTATTTTTAATTTGAATATGCATCTATTATATCATGTTTATAGACATGAACCTGTAATTGATCAAAAGTCAAAATTGGAGTTTGGGAAAAAAATTGAGCATTATATTATTTCTGAACTTGAATGTTATAGATTTAAGTTTAACATATGCTTAAATATGAAAATAAACCAGTTGTATATGATGGAGTTGATGAATCAACTGTGTAATAGAAAAGCACAATATTGATTAATTATTTGTTGATGTTATGCTTATAACAAATCATCTGATTAATGCTGTTGTTTTTCGAAAAATTATTAGGTGCGAGTGGCACCTGCAGACTCCCGTTGAAATGAGAGAGAGGGGGGTTTCTCTCCCGCCCTCTCTCTCGTTTCAGCGAAAGTTGCAGGTGCGGAGTCAATAGTTTTTCGTTGTTTTCTGGTTTTTGATTTAGAAATTTACAAATTCATAGAATTAACATTATGATGAAGTGATGCCAGTCTTTTTGGGAATTTATTAATAATAAATGTCAGAAATGAAGCCTAGCATATAAAACTCCATTTGTCTTGTTAAATTTGAAGATGCATAGTTTATCAATGCTAAATTTTAATTTCTGTACTTCTGGTTTCTTTAAATAAATTATTCATCCATATAAGCATATCATTATTGTGCTGCTTGTCTTTTTGTAATTTTATTATTATTTCATTTTCTAGGCTTTTGTTACGAGTTGTTGTTAGTATTTTTCAGGACACAGTGATTTATTATTTCATTACTTGCCTCACATTATTTATGTATAATTTGCATGAATTGTGTTGGATCTTTTTGTAGAAAATTGACTGCCAATTTTGTCGCCAATTTTGTCAAGTACGTACGTGCATACATACATACACATTGATAGAAAAAACCAAGGTTGTATGCTTGTATATATGTATGCATGCATCACTTTTTTTTTTCACAAATGGAATATGCACCCAAACAATCTTGGAGGAAAGTAGTAATCTCTAACCTTGAACGATTTTATATCCAATTGATGGAGATAACTTCATCACCTTTTTAACACTATCATTGCGCCAAGCCCCGAATTCGAAAAGTAGGGTTGCGTTAGGTAGTCGACGACCAACATAAAGTTATCGTTGAAAAATCATGGCGTGAATCATTTTAAATCGTGTGTAAAAGCCGGGACGTCCTTTTAAAGCAATGCGTTATATGACCTCGATATAGTAAAAAGTGTGCAATGGTCTACTTGCATCGGCCTTTTAGGTGTAATGTTAAATAAGTAAGAGTTCCCACATTATGGATGGATGCGGGCAAAAAAGTTGGTCCATGTAATTAATATTAGGATATGATCGTGGAATATAGGTACTATCACATGTGTATTAATGGAAGTAATATATATTATGATTCATAGGAAGATAAATATCTTATGTATTCGACAATGGTAATAGGGTTGGAGAAAAATGCTAAGAAGATTGATAAATTATACGCGGGAGTGGTTTAAATGTAAAAGCGCAGAAGCCCAGAAAAAATATAAGATGATCTGTAGAAAGTCTAAGAGAATAATTTGTGATCTTCAGAATTAACAATAAGTGATGTTTTATAATAGTATATCTTAAACGGGATGAAAAATATATGTGTAAGTTGGCAATCATTTTGCATATTATAACTGTCGGCCGGAAATTTTGAAAGTGATTTTAAAATATAAGTTAAATTTAATTTAAATTAGTAGGGTATATCTTTTTGAAAATAATAATATAATTTTTTTGAAATAAGGCAAGATACAAGACATTCACTAGTTTGGATTAACGAGCACAACACCACAAATAATGTATCTATCCCGACATCACTTAAAAAATGAAGATCAATTAAATAAACTAAAGAATTTATGATATACGTTCGATCTGCGAAACCATTTTTTTATAAGCCTACAAGTTTCCCTATTTAATACAAAAGTTTAAATAGGATTTATATTACCTAGGTTTTAAAGTTTTCTATAGAGGCAAGCCCCTATAGTTATTACATCATAAACTGCCGAAGTCGCTTAAAAAAATTCTCGATAAAGATCAATGGTTTTGCCCTCAAGAACTCAAAAGTTTAAAGTTTTCAAGGATGGACTTGGAAATATCAAATGAGATTGGTGCAAATAGGAACATTTATTTTTAAGAGTCCAAAAAAATGAGAGGTAGGGGATGCCACAGATCCAGAGGAGAACCCTGGTGAATTCCCAAATTATCCTATTGTGTGACTTTAATTTTAAAAGTGACATTATTTGACATTTTAATCTTATCATTTTTATTTATTTAGGACTTATGTTTGTATGATATAATCATACAAATAGCCTAGAAGATAAGAGAGTTTATGTCGTACTGAACGACAACCTCGGAGTTTAAAGCGAGTTGGGTTTAGATTGCATAACATGATTTTGCAAAGTAAGGATTTATGTCGTACTATGCATACCACCTCGAAGTCCTATAGCTAGTTGTTTTAATTCTATGGAAAGTTTGTTGTTGTAGACCTGTTTTGCTGTTGAAGATCGTCTTGTTGCGCACGGTGTTTGCTCCATGCTTCTCGTCGCAGCAGGTTTACTTTTAGAAATGTCAAATTGCAGAGATGAGAGAAGTGTCAAGTTTTGTTTTATTGTCATTAAGTTTCTTAATTAGGGGGGTTTAAGTTGATTATAGTGACACCGATTAGGATCTCATGTCCGGCAGCACTATTTTCTTCGGATTCACTTAGTCTAGATGAATTTATTAAACTTAAATGAATGAGTTCCATAAGTTCACCCAGACCGTGGAAAATCTCGTTAGAAATCGTAGGTTTCCTCCTCTGAGGGATTTCCGATCATTCGATAGAGATGTTTTAATTGTTATTTTGTTGTTTCATTTGTGATTAAATTTTGAGTTGTTTTATTTTTTGTTTATTGTGAATTGATTTTTGGTTTTGTTTTTGTTTTTATGGCTCTCCTAGAAGTTTCAATTTTAACATGCAAGTTTGGTTTGTTGTTTTATAGTTATCACTAGTATGACATAGAAGATGTTGTAAAACATTTAAACAAAACAGTGTAAATTGCAATAATCATAAATGCACACCTGTTATTTTTCAAGTACATTCGCTGAAATGTTAGCACTCGAAGCAAGTATGAAAGAATAAATTAAAGTTTGGTGATTTAGATTCAACGAAAGAACCTATTTCATAACTTGGTGGGTCCCTAAGGCATGTTAAGGATGATTTTCTTGAACAAAGAATAGTGAAATCCAACCATCCTTCCAAAATATCCCATTAGATTGAGGAAGTATTCGGGGCATAAACTTGAACATCTTTTCAAAATTTTTTGGATCATTTCGAGCTCATTTGGTTTCATTGTTTAGTTCATTTATTCACCCATGTTCAATTAGGGTTTGTTAATGATGTTTTAATTCTTGATCAATGAACTTAGTTTTTTTTATTATCCCTTGAGCGGGATAATATTCATTTGATATTTCATTTATGAGTTATGTGAGTGAAAGCTTTAGGTGCAAATTAGATTATTAGGAGACTAAGCTAATTTGATTGAAGTCGGGCTAGTAGTGTTTAAAATGTTTATAAATGATTGTGTTCTCTTTTCTAAACCTCATTAATTGAAGTTTGAATCGAACCTGGTTCACTATTTAGCTCTTAAGCTCCTATGGGTAGATTTGTTAGTTTTAGAAAAGTTAAGTGTCATTTAATCCTTATCAAATATTAAATCATCTTTCAAACACCAACTAGGGGTATTATATTGGTGAATTGTTAACTTTCAAAGTCAAACTCCTAACCTTAAGATCACTTCATTTAATTGACTTTGAAATCATAAAAAGTTAGGAAATTGCAATTTTATTCTTTTAGTGGAAAATGTGAGATTGGTTTTTACCTCTTAATCTCTTTGTGTTTCAATCATCTAGGCATTCCAATTTATGATCATAAATTGCCCAATTACTCTTTAATTAATCCTAAGTATTAATTTAAGGCTTAAATCCTAAAATTACCATTTTTCCCTTAAGGATTTAACACTTCATAATTCATTAAATTAGACTCAAATGATTTTGAACTTTTTATGTTACCCCACTAATGGGTTAATTAAAACATCAGAGGAGAAGATGTGATTTTTTTGAATTTATTTAATTTTTATAATTATTTTAGAGCAAAAATAGGAATTTTCAATATTAATTCAATAACTTAGCCAAAATAAAAGATATATCCTTAAGAAAATTATTGGAGCTTCATCTAGGTTAGAGAACCATTTGGAACAAATTTCATAATTTTTTGAGTTTTTTTAATTACTTTAATTATTTGATGATTTTAAGTGTTAATTAAATATTAAATATTATTTAACTTGAAAATTATTTTTTATATATTTTTTAAATCTCTCTGAGTTCAAAGAATCTAGAGAAATAAATTTCATATTTTTGTGGTTATATATTATTTACTAGAATTATTTTAATGCAAAATTAAGGAAAATTCATTTTAAGCCTTTTAAAATTTATAACTTTATTTTTAAAATTAAGAAAAATATTTCACTTGCTCCCAAGTGATCAGGAAACAATTTTGAACATTTAATGATTTTTGTGATTTTTTAATTATTTTTAATTGTTTTAAATTTAAAAAATAGCTTAAAAATAAAATATTTATTTTAGCTTCAATTTTATTTTCCTTAAATTCTTCTGGTCACAAGGAACTCCCAAAAACAGCTTTTGTAATTTTTTCACTTAGTATTTTAATTACTATAATTATTTTAAGTGCAAATGTCCCATTTTAGTTAGAAAATCAAATTTAGTGATCAAATAAATTCATATTTAGCTCAAATTTTTATGGGAAGTTCCCATGAGTATTTACTTTAGTGTGGATTAATTTTTGTGGTTTTTTCTGATTATATTTTAATTATTTTATTTTTCTTATGGTTTAATAAGTTAATAAAGTGACATTTCTAATTAATAAAATCCATTTTATATTTTTCTTATGATCTTTTAACCTCAATGAACCTACCAAGGCAAACATTATATTTTTTCTGATTTATCTTTTAATTATTATTAATTTTTAGTTGGACAGAAGTGGTTTAACTTGAAAATTAGGGCTTTCTTACTTAAAGGTATTCTCTGACCTTGGAAAAATCAGAGAATACACCTAAGTAGGAGAGGTTTAAACCATCCAAATTTCATGCCATGGTGATTATTATCTAATGAGTTATAATTTAATGAAGCTTCTGACTATTTAGTTAATTTAAAAATAAATATAAGTTAATTGATTTTAATTTATATCCCACATTGATCTCCTCTATTCATTGAGTAAGCGGGTATTTTTATTTTATTTTCGTGAATTTTGTACCTCAAGTTATAAATTTTTAAAGTTTTCTGAATTAAATAAATCTATTTAATACTTAATTTCCTACTTAAACAGCTCAGCTCTGACTCAACTTTGGCCTTCCTGAAACTCCACGCGTCGCTGCGTTACTGGGCGTCGCCATCTGAGACATGTGCCACGCAGCTCGCCATTCACGTATCATCTTCCTGTTTAGTGCAATTAGAGCCCTCCATCTGTTACACTCGCGATCAGACGACTATGGTTTTTTGTTCCTATTTGGTGTGATCAGTGAGCCGCACGTTTTCTAAAACTAATATCTCCTTGGATCCTTAACCAAATCACATGGGGTTTGATCCTACACGTGCATCTAACCTAGATGAACACATATGTATGGCTAAGTCTTCTTTACAAAAGCCCAAACTGAGCCCGAATTTGGATGTTTTGATATGTACCTTTGTTTTAAAAGGGATGCCTCAATCAGAAGTGTTATGGACATTCTTTGTGCCTTTTCAAAGCTCCTCCAAGTGCCAATTTGAGCTCTCCAGAGGTTTATATATGAAAGTGGTTTGAGGGTGATTCAGGCTTGATCTAACATTGGTGGAGAGAGCTTGGCGGAGGGGGACTTTGATGGGGAACTCTCTCATTTGCTATGGGAAAGCTTATGGGCAACTCAATTTGGGGATTGATGGAGTTTGGGAGGGTGTCCTGTTTCTAGCATGATTTTTAGCTCTGAAATTGAGCTCAGACAGAGGGAATTATGGCTGGAAGACAATAGGGATTTGCTTTTGAGGGTTGCAGGGAGGTCTAGAGCAATTTTGGTAGAGTTTGGTTGGGTTTTCATGCATCATCCCCTTTGTTCATGGAAGGTGGTTCAATTTATAGAGGAGGTTATGGTGGCTGCCAGGGCCAGCCATGGTGGCAGGGAGGTCGCTTAGGTGGAGGGAAGAAGAGCCATGATGACCAATGGAGTTTAGCCAGCTCATAGGGGTTTAATTTTGGGTTTAAGTCATTTTGGTCTTCTCGGGCGGCTAGGTTGGTTGGTCACCCATAAGTTCAGGTGAGCCAGGGAGGTTGAGTGGTGGAGTCAATTTGGGTTTATAATGGCTCCAAAGTGAAAATACAAAGTGAATTTGGAATTTTGGCTAAGTTGGGTTTAATCCCTCGATCACTTGGCTAAACCATGCCCTAAAGTGGTTAGAAAAGCTCCTAAGATCGTTAAGCAAGTTTAGGTGAGGTCAAATGGCTAGCTTGGGGGTTTGGACAATTGGTTTAATTATTCTAAAATGGGTAAGTCCAAGTGAAGGAGAGAAGAGGGAGTGGTCACCTCCCTTTACCATTTTTGGCAAGATTGACTTTAGGATGAACAGGGAAGGCTTCATGAGAAATGTTATGATGTATATGATGCCATGGGAAGGTTTCATGCAAATGGATTTTTTGGATTTTCATGATTTTTAAATAAAAAGATCAAAATACTTAATTTAGGTAAGGTGTCATGCATGGCTAGGGTTGGTATGATGCCATGGTTAAATGCCTTAAGTGCCATGAGATGACGAGGAATTGATATTTTATCATGTGGGCTCAAATTGGGCTTTTAAAACTGGGGCCATGGGCTTTTTGAAATGCATAAGGGAATGAGCCTTTTAAACTTGCATGTGATGATTTTGATTTTTGAAATTGATCATGAAATAATCAAATTAGATTGTGTTTGATTGAAATTTAGTTTAGGCATGTTGAAATTTTGTTGGGGGTATGAAATTAGGGCATTTATAATGGTTATGAGGTTCACTTTGGGGATTTTAGGGTTTTAGGTCAAAATTAGGGGTTTTGGTTCAAAATTTAAATTAGGATTTGGGGTTAGTTCAATTGAGTTTTAAATTGGTTTCAATTGAGATTGAGTATGTTGAATTAGGGTTTAGAATTGAAATTGGGGAGATTTGAGATCAATTTGGTGAAAATTGAAGTTGATTTGGAGATTTGGCAATTTAGGGGTAAAATTGAGATTTTTATCAAAATTTGTCAATTTGGTCAAATTTCGCAAATTTGGGGCAATTGGGTGATGTGGGGAAGTTTCAAATGATTTTTAGGATTAAATTGGGTGAAATTTGATTTTTTGCAATTTTGGGTATTTTGGTAATTTGGCTAATTTTGATAGGTTTGGGTGCAATTAGGTCAATTGTTGGCTCAAATTGGTTTGGGTGGGGTTTTGGAATTAATTTGGAGGTTTTGATGAATTTTAGGAATTTGGTTTGAAATTTAGGATTGGTGGAACTAGGGTTTAGGGGTATCTGATCATGGGTCTTAGTCATGTCTAACCACTTTAGGACCAAGCCTAGTCAAATGGTAACCTCTTTGTGAGCCTCCACATATTGATCCTAGTCATCCCAATTAAAGATCAGAGGCTGGGGATCATCCATGTGAGTTTCCTAAAGAGTAAAGGGGAATTGGTTTAGAATTTTGGGATAAGTAGGGAATTCAAGGGATTGGGGGTATGTGTGCATGACAAAGCCTTAGTCAACCAAGGTTGCCCTAATTTCAATCACTCCTATGAAACTCATCTTTGAACTTCCACATGTTGATCTTCAACCTTCCAAGTGATTTGGAGGGTTTTGACCATCTATGTAGGGTTTCAAGAAGAGTTAGGAAGTGGTTTAAATTTTTGGGTGGTGGGCTCCATCTCTAGTCCTCTAAGATAGTCAAAGGGAAGCCCTATGAGCTAGATCTTATGTACTAAGAGGAAGTATGGTCCTTACCAAAAATGAAGTCAACAATAACGCTATAATACTTAATAAAATCCACATAGTAAATTCTTCTTTAAATCTTCTCATACAAAAATATTATATGATTATTTTGTCCAAATGCACCAACTATCAATGGAGTTCTCCTTAAACCATTGATAATAATCATTTATTGCCATAATAATGGCATTTGTTTTAGTGAAATGGATGTGGGTGATGTTGCTCTGACTCATTTGAGAGTCACCCTAGAGCTGAGTTTCTACCAGCTTTGGTAGGAGTGGCTAGCCTCATAACACTAGGTTATATAGTTGGTAACATTTCTTAGAATAAGAGCAGCCAACACAAGCGATGTTATCAAAACACTATTCAAACCTTAAAGGAAATAATGATATTTTAGATAACAAACACCTATCATAAGAGTTTAAGATAAAACATTTCTTCTTAGGAACACTAACTCATATGAAGTTAGACTGGAGGTGCAAAGTGCTACCTAGGTGGAGGGCTAAGCGACACAATTGACCAATTGGAGATTTCCATAAGGGATGGGTGCAAATTTGGGTTTAGGTCATGTGCGAGGCTTCTTGGTTTTGGGCTTTCTAGCCACTAGGCCGCCAACTGTGCTAGAGAAGGTGGCTAAATGGTTTAGGGAACACAGGGGGGGTTTAATTGTAAATAGGATGGGGGTTTAGTCAGGTCAGGCCAAGTGACCGCGGCTATCTTAAATAATTATTTAAAATTATTTTCAGTTTAGTCAAAATATAATCAGTCTAATAAGAAAGCAACCAATCTATACGTAAGTATACGTATCGCTCAAGTAATACAGGGCTTTAATGGAATCCTAGTTATTGATCTTACAGGGAGGAAGCAAACCTTAGAGCGTAGCACAGAAATCTAATATTCAAAATTGCAATGCACTTAAAGTAAATACTAAAGTTGTTAAAATTTAACGATGCTAGAAATTTTAAGATCACTAGAGTACTCTTCAAACTTTAATTTAAAGTTAACTACCACTACAATAAGTTATGTATTGCAAGATTCAAATTTCGAGAAAGTGTCCTCCTCTTACAATGTTGTTATGGTGAGTGAATGATAAAGATTAGTAAAATTCTTATATTGTGCCAAATAAGAGCATACATATTCTTTACCTTCTTCCGAGTGATATATCCTAAATCAGTGGTTAGGCAGGAGGATACTGACTCTCACTCCAGAGCTCCACTTCCCTTCGCATGAAGACTAACTCTCTCTGTAGTTTCCAAACACTAGGACCAAATTGGCGATTTTAGTCTGTCACCCAAAAATCTCCAATTCTATGCTCAATAAATCATATTTCTCCATTTATTTGCACACAATCCCCATGAACTACATCACTCATTTATGGACATTGAATGTAATCTTCACTTTTGTTGTAGAAAGCATAGTCCTTTCAGATCGTTTGTTTCACAACATATTTTAACAATTCAATTGGTCAGATCGAAAAGTAAATGAAGTATGAAGTGAAAAATCATCAAAATTTCTTAACATTCATATGACACATCCAATCTAAACCATCACTTCACCATATATAATTGCAAGGAGAAAGACGAAGAAATCTACTTAGAAGTCATGATGAAGATACGACGAAACAAAGACTTTATATTTAAAAGCAAAGTCATACAAACAATAAGAAGTAAATTCAACTTATCTCAATTTTTTCCCAACGCAAACCCCTTGAAGTTCCTTTGAATCTCCTTCTCTCTTCACAACAACACACAATTCACTCTTAAATAGTAGAGAAGCAATCTCTCACTTTCTCTCTCCTCCTACTACTCTTTTGAGAAGAATCCCTTACAAAGCAACACTTTTACACCAAACCCTAGACTCTGAACTCTCTATAAAAAAGTCCTCTCAACTCACACACTAATTTACTTCACTCACGCCACCTCTTTTCTTTTAATTCTGGTGCCAAATTCGTGTTAAAATAGTCTAGGGACGATTTCCCCAAGAGATGCCTCAAGAATCCCTCCAAAAGTTGCCCAAATACATTGAATATGACTTCCACCGATATTAGGTGTTGTTAGCGCCCCATCGTACTAATTATTTTGAACTCTCTAGAATGATGTGCCATCGGCGCCCATTCTGGAATCGTCGGCACCAGAACTCAGATTTCTGGTTTTTGCCCTTTTTCGTTCCAAATTCATTCTTTTTTGCTTCTTTTTGCTTCAATTACCTAAAATCATCATACCTGTAACAAGAAAAGAAAAATATTTTTCTTTAAAGTGCAATATCACAAAAAATGCGTACAAAATATATATGAAAAATCCAACATATTTTTGGGCATCAAAATTCCCCAAACTTAACTATTACTTGTCCTTAAGTAATCATTTTACTAATAAAAATATGATTCCTGGTTGTGAACTTTAGAATACAATAATTTTTTATTTAAATGAATATAATAGCAAGACTTTTAGAATGGCTTTTAGTAACTTAGGTCAAAACTATAAGTGTAAATATATTTAGTAATCAAGTCTAAGAGTTCTAGTCTCTTATATTATTTCAAGAATAACTATAATTTGTCACATTAAGGGTGCTTTGAATGATCATATGAAAAAGAAACTCATGAGAACTCTATTAGTAAAGATGCTAATACTTAAATATAAATTCAAAAATGTAACTAAGCCCTTCTCTTAAGTTGATTCAAGTGAGCCAATTTTAATTAGACGTCTCCACAAGCTTCTCATCACACATATTTTCTTTTTTCTTTTCTTTTTGAGATTACTTTCCAATCCTCTTTTTTTTCTTTTTTTTTCCTTTTGTTTCTTGTGAGGATTCTATATCTGAATAACATTTAATAATTTTGAACTTCACTCTTCTCTCCCTAAAGTTGGAACTTGAAACATCTTTTAATTTATGGATATATATTAGCTTTTAAATGATTTATCATAGAGTCTCAATCTTTTCTCCTCACATAAACCTCTAAGACTCTTAACATTTCAAAATTACAATTTTTTTTACTTTAAATAGTCAATTATAGTGTAATCCTCTTATACTAAATATCTTAGCCCCATAAAGTTAACCTTCATTACTAAAAAACTTTCATTCAAATCTACTATGATATTTAAATAAAATAAAAAAATTAGTTATCTAAAGTTAAGCTCAACTACTTTATGTCATCTTAAAATAATTTTGAAAATATGTTTAATTGAGAACAAATAAAGTTAATTTTTCCTCCCCCAATCTTAAGTTTTTCAATTTATATCAAATTAATAAATGGGAGAGAAAAACAAAAAAGTAAACTAACCTTTTTTGTGCTGGGCTTTTGATTCTTCTGAAGCATTCAGGTATTAATAAAAAATTTAACTACAGGCATAAAATGGTTAGAAGCATTGTTCACATCTATATCAGAGATTTGCAGTGTGAAGAAAATTTAAAACACAATTTTAAACACTTAATACTTACATCCATTACAATTTTAATACAACTTAACTAAATTAAAAGAGTAGAATCACTGCACACATTTACTACATAAAGCAAATATCAAACAAAAAAGTCTACACAACAATAACTAACTAAAAGAATACTATACTGCTAATCATCTTCTCTTTCTTCTTCTACTCCTTCCTCTTCAGGCTGATATGGAATATAACGAGGGCAAGTATGAAAAATCACACCAACTTCTCCCCTCATGAATCTCATCTTAGCAACATGATAAGCTATATCATATTCCACTCTTTTCCTCTGATAATCATCATTGATGTTATTTCTTACTTCCAATCCATCAATCCTGCTATGAAGCCTCGTAATATCACCTTGTTGTATCATCAATTGCTCCATAACATCAGAAATAGTAGCAGTTATAGAGGTAGAAGCTATATCATGACTAGTAGAGGAAACCTCACTACTCTTACTTCTAGATCTCCATCTTACATGAGATTCATAAGTGTGAATGTTGGCTTTACTAATAGGCTTTAAAGGATGGACCAACTCTTCGCTGCTATCAACCTCAACTCCTGATTGTACACATAATGTGTAAGTCAGGGCAGGATGTCCCAATCCTTCAATGGTTTCTCCTTTAACTATAGTCTGAATACTATTATGAATAACTTTACCAATGTCAATTATTCTCATGTTTTGGATATAAAAATTCAAAATAGCTATATCTCTTGAAACTTTACTATGATGATAAGTAGGTAGTAGTCTTGCAGAAATAAAATAATGTCAGACTTTAGATGTGACATTTAAAGTTGAAGCAAGAAAATTTATCTTTTGTCTTTGCTTTATTTTTCACTCCCCTTTTCCACTAGTAAGAAAAGTAGTTACCTCATTTAAGGCAGCATCCACAGTAGTAAAATATTTATAATCACAGAATGAATTATCTTTTAACTGGTAGAATTCATTGATTCGTGTAGGAGTGAATTCTACCATTTATCCTCGAACCAGTACATATTCTTCTTCAGTCCATCGCAAGTTATTATGAAACTCACAGACTACATCTGCAATTACATCGGTAGAAAAATAACAAAATGTTTCCCAGTTCCGATCAGCAATTCCTGCTCTACAACTCCACCCGGATTTTCAAATCCTAGATCCTGTATACACTTTTTTACTTTGGAGTGTAGGGTTGAAGTAATACTATACTTTGATATTCACAAACTTTTTTTCATCAAAATCCACCTTTATCTTCCCCTTAAACATCCTTAGAGCCATTTCAAAATTTTTAGAAAATGTGCAAATAAATCCCAATAAATTCCAAAATTGCAATGTAATAGTCTCTAAAGTCAAATCTAATAGGTAAGAGCATTTCACCATCGATCATCTCAAAGCTTTCTTCACAAACCCCAAATTTTCGGATTTCCCCAATATAGGAGATTTCCATGGTGAAAATAAAAAATTTTTAGTTTAAAGTAGAGCTCTTACCAAGTGAAGATGAGATCCAAACTCGAAAAGCCTTGAAATCGCCTTAAATCCAAATGTTAGCAAGCCCTAAGAGCAGTTTTTTGCCTTGGCTAGAGGTTGATAGGTGGTCAAATGTGGTCAAAGGCTCAAAATTGCGACTTAAAAATGTGCAGATTTAGTTTCAAGTTTTGGGTGTCGTCGGCGCCGGACCGATTTTTAGGGTTCAAAAAATTTTGTGATTTTGATCATTTCAAAGTTACAACGACATCTAATTAGCCTTTTTAAGCATTTATATTCATAATTAGATGAATTAATACAAATATTATAAACAACACAAAACATCACTTATATATATATCAATTACAAACTTACACAAATAAATCATTCTAGCACATCAATAAGCCAATATCACAATCAAACCACAATACTCTAACACTGAAAACATAACATAAACTCAAATCTCAAGCATAAGAAGTCTAAAATCACACCATAAGCAAGTCAAATACAAAATAAACTTAAGTATATAAAGTCCAAATATTTAATAGTAGATAAAACAGAGAATCACTACTCCTCATCAATGTCAGTGCTATTTTCTCTAATATCTCCCATGAATTGGTAGTGCACAAATAAATTATGGAAGGATCGATACGGGAATTCATTTGTTGAATCCTCTTCAATCTAAGCTTTTTTCTTTACTAAATGTATCAATCCTTCTTCCTACGCCCAATATGATCGAACTGTTCCTTCATCATCCAATCCAGATGATCAAATAATTCAGATGTATTATTAATTGCATCCGTAAGATTTTGTACCTCTTTCTCCAGTTTCTTGATCTTCTTCAAAATTAATTGTGCACTTTCAAGAAAACGTGGTTGTATAAGTAGTAAAATCTGAGATTGTTGGTCTACAGTTATGCTCAGATCATTTTCATCCCTAGTTGCTGGACAGTCATAAATATTAGTTGGGTTCACGGGCTTCCAAGGGAGAAGCACTTTTTCCCAACTTTCATATCACACTTGTGACTGGCTGCAGAGAAGAAATATAGTGGAAGGATGTCCCAAACTGTAATTTGATTCAGGCACAATCAAACCCAAAATAGATTTCACAATTATGGTGTCAATATCAACAGACCTTCCATTTTGAATACAATAGTTCAATATTGCACTTTCCTTCATCACTTTACTAATTTTCTTGGTCGGGAGTAATTTCGAAGATATAAAGAAATGTCATGCTTCGACATAGGATTTAATAAGGTAGTAGAGAAATTGACATACTCGTTCTAGTAGGGGAAAAATTGTTGTAATGATAGATTGACACATTATCTATCATATAAAATTTATAAATCTTTGAAGGGTGAATAATATCCACCTACCTCACACATAGACAACTCCTTGGTTGATTCCATGAATATTAGCATAAAATTCCTTCACCGGAGTGACTACTGCGGCAGTAGTATAACAAAACACTTCTCATTGCCTCTACATAATAATTTCTTCTACTCAAGTACTAGGAACATTGATACCTCGATTGACAAAGCCTCGTTCTTTGATTAGCCTCCTTTTTATAAGAACTTTGTCTCAAAGTTGATGTGCCTCGAAACTGATGAACTTTCTCCTGTTGAAAAATCTAAACCTTAGAGATTCTAAAAAGTTGGAAACCATGGAATGCAAATTTTGGAACTAACCTTTTGTTTTTCTGGAGTTAATGAGTTTTAAAATGAGTTTGGGGAGTTATAGGGTTGAAACTCTCGCTCAAAACTGCCAAAATCTGCTATTTGAAACTCTAAAAACAACAACTCATCCGTCAGTGCTGTCGGCGGTGGATAGGGCATCGTCGGCGCCTAAGCTCCGAAAATAAGCATTCGCTAGAAAAAAGCATCGTCGGTGCCCATTCCGGCACTGTTAACGCCGGAGCACAACTTTGCTCCAACAACTTTTTTGTCCAAATAAACTCTAAATCTTCTATACAATTCAATAATTATCACCATTTAGGATATTTATGAGTAGGACTCAAATATATGACTATCTAATAATAATATCAATGACAACCAAATCAAATAAACTAAACAACACAAATAACTATGGGTTGCCTCCCATAAAGCGCTTGGTTTAACTTTATCAGCTCGACAAACATTAATTTTATTCAAGATGACCTAACATTAAAACTTCTTTAAAATTTGACCGTGACCCCTCAAAATATGGTTTTAATCGATGCCCATTAACTTTAAATATTCTTCCAGATTTAGGATCTTCAATATCAACTGCTCCAAATTGATAAACTTTTATAATAGTGAAAGGTCCTATCCAAATAGACTTTAGTTTTTCAGGAAATAATTTCAATTTTGTATTATATAACAAAGCTTCCTGTCCAGGTTCAAAATCAGATATTTCTCGCTGTTCCAGCCTATATAAATGATGAGCTATTTGATTGTCAGCTCATTTTCTATCCACTATCATGAATTCAAACTCTTGCATTAGTAGTACCATCTGATTAATGTTGGTTAAGCATCATTCTTTTGCATTAAGTACTTGATAGCAGAATGGTCTGCATGCACTATATTTAGTCTCAATTAAGTACGGCCTAAATTTTTCAAAAGAATATACAATCACTAATAACTCTCTTTCAGTAGTGGTATAATTAATTTGAGCTTCATTAAGAGTTCTATTAGTATGGTATATAACTTTGAAAATTTTATCATACATTTACCCTAAAACAGCTCCAATTGCATAATCACTGATATCACACATTAGTTCAAATGGTTTCTCCCAATCAGGTGAAACTATTATAGAGGCAGTGATTAATTTTTCTTTCAATAATTCAAATGCATTTAAACATTCTTCATTAAAATCAAATTTCTTATCTTTTTCTAAAAGTTGGCAAAGAGGCTTAGTAATTTTTTAAAAATCTTTAATATAACGCTTGTAGAAACCAGCATGACCTATAAAACTTCTCACCCCTCTCACAGTAGTTGGAGGTGATAGTTTCTCGATGATTTGAATCTTTACAGGGTCTACTTCCATTCCACATTCAGAAATTTTATGCCCAAGCACAATTCCTCCAGTAACCATAAATTGACATTTCTCTCAATTTAGAACTAAATTTGTTTTTTTGCATAACTCCAAAAATTTTTCTAAATTATTTAAGCAAGCGTCAAATGAAGTTCCAAATACGGAAAAATCATCCATAAAAACTTCTATTCCATTATCAATCATATTACTAAAAATTAACATCATATATCTTTGAAATGTTGCAAGTGTGTTACATAATCTAAAGGGCATTCATCGAAAAGCAAATGTTCCATAAGGACTAGTAAATGTGGTTTTTTCTTGATCCTCGGGAGCAATTGATATTTGATGATAGTCGGTATATCCATCTAAAAAACAAAAATATTTATGCCCAACAAGCCTATCCAACATTTCATCTAGAAAAGGTAGAGGAAATTGATCTTTCCTAGTGGCGACATTTATTTTTCTATAATCAATGCAGATTCACCAACAGTGACTTATCTCATTGTTATTAATTCATTTATTTCATTCGTCTTAAGTGTCACTTCTCCTTTCTTAGGAACACAATAAATCAGACTTACCCATGCACTATCTGAAATAAGATATATAATTTTAGAATCCAACCATTTTAAAATTTCTTCTTTACTATTTCATTCATCAATGGATTTAATCTTCTTTGTGGATCAACTTTACGTTTGGGTTGTTAATCCAATAGAATTCTATGCATACAGATCAAAGGACTTATTCCTTTAATATCAGCTAAAGTCCAACCAAATTTTTTTCTTTCTTTTCAATCTCTATAATAATTTTTGCTCTTTTAAATCACTTAAATCCGAGGATAAAATAACTGGTAATGTAGATAATTCTTTTAAGAACACATACTTAAAAATGTTATGAAGTATTTTCATCTCAAATTCAAGAGGTTTTATGATAGATGGAGTTAGACTTTTATTATCATTTTCTGTAATATCCAACATCTCAAATCTTTCCTGAACATAATTCAATTCTTCATTATCTATCTCATCATATTTATTTTCCATTTCATCTTCATCTCACATTTCAAATCTTCTTGTTCCTTTTTTCTTCAAACTTTTCCTTAAAATGCTCATCTTTTAAGTAATCACAAATTTCTATTCGAAAGCATTCATCATCTTTTTATGTTGCAGGGTATTTCATAGCTTTTGATATATTAAATGTCACCTCTTGATCATTAACTCTCATAGTTAATTCTCCTTTTTAAACATCTATCATGGCTCTTCGAGTTACAAGGAATTGTCTTTCCAAAATGATATGAATATCTTTATCTTCCTTCATATCTAAAACAATAAAATCCACATGAAAGATAAATTTATCAACCTTTACTAAAACGTTTTCTACAACTCTTTTAATATAAGTAATAGAACGATCAACTAACTGAAGAGATACCGAAGTAGATAAAATTTCTCCTATTCCTAACCTTTTAAAAGTTGATAAAGGCATGAGATTACTACTGGCTCCTATATCACATAAGGCTCTTCCAAAAATTTTTCCTCCAATAGCACAAGGTATAGTGAAGCTACGAGGATCTTTGAGTTTTTCAGGAATCTTTTTCTGAATAATTGCGCAACACACTTCACTGAGTGCAACAGTCTCATTATATGTAAACTTCATTTTCTTATTTAGTATATCCTTCATAAGCTTCAAATAATTTGGCATTTGTTCTAAGGCTCCAACGATGGGAATGTTTAATGTTAATTTTTTAAGGATTTCTAGGAATTTTGAGAATTGTTTATCTCTATTTTGTTGCTTCAATCTTTGAGGAAACTGTGGTGGTGGTTTTTCTTCTGTAATTTTCATCGATTTAAGATATTCTAAATATGAATATATATTATCATGTTCTTCTTCAGTTTCCACCTTCTCTTTTTCAACTTCAACATCTTTTGCACTCTTGTTTCCAATTTTTTCCACTTCTTAACTTTATAAGCTTAATTTGTTCTTTATTATGATCCTTTGGATTAATTTCAACATTTCTAAGGAAAGTTCTTGAAGGTTTATTTCTAAGTACAGTAGCAATATGTCCTAATTGATTTTCAATATTTTTGATAGCAGCTCCCTGACTTTGTAATTGGTTACCTTGACTTTGTAATTAGTTCCCTTAACTTTGTAGTCGATTACCCATATTTAATATCAATGCTTTTATAGACAACTTCTTTTCTTTAAATTGTGGGGTACTATTGAAACTTGGAGGATAAGAATGTCTATAATCAGTGTTTCCCTAGTTGTTTGAATTTCCCAATGGGTTCATAAAATTGATCCCCCACTGCAGATTAACAATAGCAGTGTTATTATTTCAGTTTAAGTTTGAGTGGTTTTTCTAACCGAGATTATAATAATTAGAATAAGGATTGTTGTGTCTATTATTTATAGCATTCAAAGTCTCATAAAATGATTGTGAATCTACTATTTGTCTCAATGAATTTTCCTCTAACACCAAAGGCATTTGAGAATAGTTCATTCTGAATTGATCTATTTTCTTTGAAATCACAGTAATTTGAGAAGTCAACATAGATATTGCATCAAAATAATGAATACTAGCTACTCTTTTTTATTTACCCATTGAGAGGGCCATTAGAAATTATTAGTAGTCATCTCTTCAATTAAAGAATATGCATCATTAAAAGTTTTTGGCATTAATGAACCACCAGCAGCAGTGTCAATAATTGATCTAAGAGATCTCACTAATCCATTATAAAATATTTAAAGTATTAACCAATCTGGTAAAGCATGTTGTGGACACTTCCTAAGGAGATCTTTAAATCTTTCCCAAGCTTCATATATTGATTCCCCTTCAAACTGACAGAAAGATGTAATATTGTTTCTAAACTTAGAAGTTTTTTATGGAGAGAAATATTTTGACAAAAATTTTTGTGACAGTTCTCCCCAAGTTTTGATAATCCAGATTCTAACGAATTTAACCATGTCTTAGCTTTATCCCTTAATGAAAAAAGAAAAAGTCTAAGCCTGACAGGGCTGTTCAACACTCCATAATATTTAAATGTAGCACACAATTCTAGAAAACTAACAAGATGTAATTTAAGATCCTCATTCGATGTTCCTCCAAATTGATTAATTTGTACCATTTAGATAATAGCAATGTTTAAGCTCAAATGAATTAGCAGCAACATCAGGATTTTGAATAGTTAAGTGAATTTCATCTGTTGCAGGGTTAGCATAATCTCTTAAAGGTTTAAGTTGATGTTCATTTTCATTTATTTGATTATCTAAATTGTACACCATTTTGTTCAAATTTTTAGATTCTTTTTGTCGTTTTCAAATTTTTCTAATGGTATGTTCTAACTCCAAATCGTAAGGTGCTAAATCTTCAGATCCAAAACTACGCATACACAATTACAATAAGCACACTTAAAAGTAAACAAACACAAATATAAATTATGAAACAAAGGATTTCAATTATTACTAAATTTACTATTGCCTCCCCAGCAACGGCGCTAAAAACTTGACCGCGGCTATCGTAAATGAGTATTTAAAAGTATTTTCAGTTCAGTCACAAAATTTAATCAGTCTAATTAGAAAGCATCCAATATATACACAAGTATACGTATCGCTCAAGTAGTACAGGGCTCTAATGGAGTCCTGGTTATCGATCCCACAGGGAGGAAGCAAACCTTAGAGTGTACCACAAAAATCCAATATACATATTTGCAATGCACTTAAAGTAAATACTAAAGTTGTTAAAGTTTAACAGTGTTAGAAATTTTAAGATCGCTAAAGTACTCTTCAAACTTCAAATTAAAGTTAACTACTACTACAATAAGTTTTTGAATTGTAAGGTTCAAATTTCGAGAAAGTGTCCTCCCCCTTACAATGATGTTATGGTGAGTGAATGATAAATATTAGTAAAATTCTTATATCGTGTCAAATAGGAGCATATATATATATTCTTTACCCTCTTCCTGTGTCCGACTTACAACTCGGGTTTACCCAGACTGCCTACGGTGTCAGGGGCATTTTCAGAATGCCCGGAATGTCATGTATTACAGCTTGAAGAGTATGGCACGTTTGAGGCATATGCAGCCGCCTCAATGCTACTTAGGAGCCGGGAATATCCTGAGGTAGAACCGTACGCACCGCAGTTTGTCCTACCCCCGCCGCCGCTGCGAGGAGTTCCAGACTACATCATCGCAAAGATTAGAAGAATCAGAAAGCAAGAATTTCAACACTACAAAGACATACAAGGAAAGTTTGTTAATACCTTGGAAAGACTCGAGCTATACACTAATGTATTCTCGAGGAAGGATGAAGAAGAAATTTTGTACTGCATCGACAATCTTTAGGCATTGGGCAGAGTGATACACCTAAAATATATAGTATTTTTATGCACATTTTTATACATATTTTTGATGATATTGCACTTTAATAGAAGGTATTTTGTGTTTTTTTGCAGGTATGATGAAAATTAGTGATTATGATGAAAGGAGCAAAATTGGATCAAATTTGGAGCAAAAAAATGAAAAATGAAAATTTGGGCACCACAGTTAAAAATCGAGTTCAATATAAATTTTGTGTCATTTTCAAAAGGGATGGGATGCAACTCTTGGTGGTAACTTCCATAACTTTCTTTGGGTGACAAGTTTGAATGAAGGGGTGCATTCTTTGGTGGATACATTGAATCTGGACACATTTTGAAGAGACACCAAGGTACCTTTTGGTTTAATATTTAAAGGGAGTCTTAGAAAAAATGAAGGGCTCTTCCATTGCATTTTGAAGAGAGTTTTACAGAGTTTTTATTTTATTTTTCGTTAGGAGTAGGAGTAGAGAGTAGAAAAGAGAAAAGAGTAGGATTGAAGCCTTCTTCTTTCTACTTCTTTTCTTTCATTTAGTTTAGTTTTTATTGAAGTCTGAAGTCTGTATTCTGAGTCATTGGAGTTGGGAGACTTGCTCTGAGGAGTAGTTTAGTGAAGATTCAAAGTTTCAGAGGAACTTCCTAAGTCTTGTGGAGAGGATTTTCAGATAAGTTTTTACTTTTTTTCTTACATTTAGTTTTTAATTAATACTTGTTTTTGTTTGTTGTTTTTCTTATGGTTTTTAATTTCAAATCAATGTGTTTTTGTATTTTCTCAATGTATTTTGAGTAGTTTACTTTATCTTTTTCTTTCTTAAATGAAGAAGTAAGTAATTAATGAAGAATTATTATGGAAAGTATATGTGTTTAAAGTTGGAAGAAGTTGTGAAAATTGATTCTATAAACTTTATTTACTTCTTAATTTGGCCTGTTAAGATGTAAAATTTGTGATAAGATTATGTAAGATCCAATGCGGTATTGTCTCATAAAAGTTAGAAAGAATCACATGCAATTATATGGGTGAAAATTGTAGTTCATATAATTGAATGTAATATATTAGAAGATGTTTTAAAAGGGGAGTAAAATTAGAGGATTTTTAGTGTGACAGGCTAAAAGCCCCTAATTTGGTTTGAAGTTTTGAATTTTGTTATGAGAAGTTAGTCCCTAGGTGGAGGGAAATGAGGGAACTTTAGAGTGAGAGCTGATATCTTCCCTGCCTAACCATGTTCAAAATGATAAAGTTTCAAATTAACCAATATTCTTTATAGAACCAAGTAAGGGTAAAGAATATATTTGCTTCTATTTTTCACAACAAATTCAAATACTTCCACAACAATACTTTAATAATTATCACTACTTTATAAAAGAAAGAAAAAAAATTCTAGTTAATACTGTTTTTCATACCGTGTTACAGTTATTATCATTTTAATTTCTTGTTTGACTTTTATAAGAAAATTTAAAGTGGTATCAACTATCAAACTTTTTAAAATCAAAACATACTTTCAAAAGCCAATTAAAAAAGTAAAAAGATAATTTTCTTATTTCTTTAAAGATTTTTCACTTTCCCTGTGGGTTCGATATCTCGGGGCTTAATCAGAAAGTCATATATTACTTGATAAACGATACGTATATTTGCGTAGTATCCCATATTATAAAATCATAATTTTCATATTTAAATCATCAGCACATATATTCGGTGTGGAGTCAATTTTTTAGCGCACATATATTTTTCAGGGATCAAGTTTTTCGCATCGTTGCAGGGGAAAGAAATTAATTAAAATTACATTTTAAAGAAAATTAAGAAATTTTAAATTTTTACTTTTCTTTGTTTCTGTTAGTGTGTTGTGTTTTGTTTTGTTTTATTATTGTATGTTTAGTTCAGGTTCTGAGGGATTTGTGCCTTACGATTCTGAATTAGAAAGAACTATCAGAAAAATCAAAAAAATTTAAATACAGAAAAAGATAAAATTATTCAAGAAATGGCAAATCATCAAGATCAAAATGTTGGCATAAATCAAGAATTAAGACCTTTAAGCGATTATGTTAACCCTACAGTGGATGAACTTTGTGGTAGTATTCAAAACCCTGTTGTAGCTGCTAATTCTTTTGAGCTTAAACCTGCTATTATCCAGATGGTGTCTAATAATCAGTTTGGGGGAGCAACAACTGAAGATCCTAATTTGCATCTTGCTAATTTGTTAGAGTTGTGTGTTACTTTTAAATATGATGGTGTTTCGGATGATGATATTAAACTTAGACTTTTTTCCTTTCTTACTAAGGGATAAAGCTAAAATATGGTTACATTCGTTAGCACTTCGGATCAATTAGAACTTGGGGTGAAGCTATCACAAAAATTCCTTGCTAAATATTTTCCATCATCTAAGACTCGCTAAGTCGAGAAATGATATTACATCTTTTTGTCAGTTTGAAGGGGAATCAATATATGAAGCATGGGAAAGATTTAAAGATCTTCTCAGGAAATGTCCACATCATTCGATATCAGATTGGTTAATAATTCAAAATTTTTATAATGGATTAGTTGGATCTCTTAGATCGATCATCGATGCTACTACTAGTGGATCATTAATGTCTAAACCATTTTCTGATGCTTATACTTTAATTGAAGAAATGACTACTAATAATTTTCAATGGCCTTCTGAAAGGTTAAATCCTTAAAAGGTAGCTTGTGTTTTTAAAAATGATGCTTTTACAATGTTAGCAAATCAAGTTGCTGTTGTTTCAAGGAAGATAGACCAATTTGGGATGAATTTTTCTCAGCCACATTCCATGATTTGAAGTAAATTCATTAGGCAAAATGGTTGATTCTTATTCTTCACCAGAAACTGTAAATGCTATAATTAAGCCTATCAACCCATATTCCAATTATTATAACCCAGGTTGGAAGAATCATCCAAATTTTAACTGTAATACCAATAATCAGGGTGGTGTTAATCAACAATGGGGGAACCACCAAGTAAACTCATTGAAGAATTGGAACAACCAAGGAAATAATAATTATAATAAATTAACTTATCCTTCAGGTTATAACAATGCTTTACAATTAAAGGAGAAGAAGTTGTCTATTGAAGAAGTGGTGTCAAATGTGGGAAATCAATTACAAATTCAAGGAGCAACCATCAGAAATATTGAAAATCAATTGGGACAAATTGCAAATGCCTTAAGTATTAGATCCCAAGGAATGCTTCCAAGTAATACTGAAGTAAATTCAAGAGAAAAGAATAAAGAACAAGTAAAAGCAATTCAACTGAGAAGCGAAAGAGAATTGGAAGATAGAGTTCAAAAAGAAACTTAAGTAGAGAAAAAAGAGACTGAAGAACCAAAAGAGGATGCTCTGAAAGGTTTGGAAAGACCTGTTTCTCCACCTAAGGTTGATTTAGAAAAACCACCACCTCTATTTCCTTAGAGACTTCGTCAACAAAAGTTGGATAAGTAATTTTCAAAATTCTTAGAGATATTTAAGATGCTTACTATTAATCTTCCATTTGCTGAAGCCTTAGAACAAATTCCAAGTTATGCGAAATTTATGAAGGATAGTCTTAACAAGAAAAGGAAGTTTGAAGATAATGAAACTGTTGCACTTAGTGAAGAGTGCAGTGCAATAATTCAGAAAAAACTTCCTGAAAAGCTTAAAGTTCCTGGTAGTTTCACAATTCCATGTGCAATCAGAGATAGATTCTATGGAAAATCTTTATGTAATTTGGGTGTAAGCATTAACCTTATGCCTCTATCAATATTCAAAAGGCTGGGACTAGGAGAAATAACCCCAACTACTGTAACTCTGCAATTAGCATATCATTCGATCACATATCCTAAAGGAGTTATAGAAGATGCCTTGGTTAAAGTGGATCAATTTATTTTTCTTATTAATTTCATTGTGTTAGATATGGAGGAAGATAAAGAGATACCTATAATTTTGGGAAGACCTTTCCTATCTACAGGCCGAGCCATGATAGATGTGCAAAAAGGGGAATTAACGATGAGGTTAATGGTCAGACTCTTACATTTAATATTTCAAAATCGATGAAATATCCTGCTATAGTTAAAGAAGATGAATGTTATAGGATGAATGTTATCAAATATTTAAGTGAATGTCATTTCAAGTCAACTTATGAAGAGAAATCTGAAAGAGAAGAATTGGAACATAAGCAAGAAGATGAGTTACTTGATTCTGAAGATTTTCAAAAGGAAGATTTAAAGTATGTTCGTGAAAGTTTTTAATTGTTAGATTTGACTGAAAAAGATGAATCTTAGGGTCCATCAATTGAAAACCTTTTGAATTAATGTGTGATGCTAGTGATTATGCTATTGGTGTTGTTTGGGTCATAAATATGATAAGATTTTCAAAGTTATTTATTATGCTAGTAAAACTCTTAATGAAGCTCAAATTAATTATACCACTATTGAGAAAGAGTTATTAGCTATAGTATTTGTCTTTCCAATAAATTTCAATCATATTTAATTTAAACTAAATGTGTTGTGCATACTGATCATTTTGCTATCAAATACTTAATGAAGAAAAAAGATGCAAAACTGAGAGTGATAAGATGGATTCTTCTTTTGCAAGAATTTGACTTTGAGATAGTAGAAAAAGGGTTCTGAAAATCAAATTACTGATCATTTGTTCAGGCTTAAAATTGAAAAATCTCTCTTTGATGTTAAATAAATTAATGAACATTTTCCTGATGAAAAATTGTTCACTGTTAATGAGTGGCGTATTCCGTGGAATGCAAACATAGTAAATTTTATTGTCAGTGATATTATACCCTATGGTTTGACATATCAGGAAAAGATGAAATTTCCGTCTGATGCTAAGACTTAGTTTTGGGATGACCCATTTTTATATAAACAAGGAAAGGATCTTCTAATTCGAAGATGTGTACCTTTGGAAGAGACTTATGAAATTATTCAAAAATTTCATGATTCTGATTATGGGGGACATTTTGGAAGTGATAAAACTGCATATAAAATCTTACAATCTGGATTTTATTAGCCTACAATTTTTAAGGATGTGAATGCTTATATCAAAAATTGTGATAGATGTCAGCGTGTAGGCAATATTTATAGAAGAAATGAGATGCCCCTCAATTATATATTGGAAGCTGAAATATTTGATGTTTGGGGATTAGATTTTATGGGACCATTTACACCATCTTTCGGAAATGTTTATATTTTGATGGCAGTAGACTATGTTTCCATATGGATTGAAGTTATTGCTTTACCTTGATGTGATGTCCAAAGTGTTGCAAAGTTTTTGATGAAAAATATATTTTGCAGATTTGGAATACCAAGAGTAATCATAACTGATGAGGGAAATCATTTTAGAAATGCGATTATTGGAAAGTTAGCAAAGAAATATCATATTAATCATCGCATTGCTACTGCTTATCATCCGTAGACAAGTGGTTTGGTTGAATTATCCAATCGTGAAATTAAAAGAATATTGGAAAAGACTGTTAATCCAAATAGAAATGATTGGTCAGTCAAACTGGATTATGCTTTGTGGGCCTATAGGACTGCCTACAGAACCCCTATAGGAATGTCCCCATATAGGCTGATTTTTGGAAAAGCTTGTCATTTATCTATTGAACTTGAGCATAAAGCATTTTGGGTTATTAAAGAGTTTAATTATAATTTGAAAGATGCTATTGAGAAGAGATTATTGCAATTAAATGAGCTTGAAGAGATAAGGAATGAATCTTATGAAAGTGCTAAGATTTATAAGGAAAATATGAAGTTATGGCATGATCGGAAGATTATGACTAAAAATCTAGTGTCAGGACATAAAGTTTTGCTGTATAATGCCAGATTAAGAATTTTTTCTAGAAAACTTAAGTCCAGGTGGATGGGTCCTTTTATTGTGATGAAAATTTCTTCCTATAGAGCTGTGTAAATTCAAGATCCTAAGACTGGAAAAATATTTAAAGTTAATGGAAATAGACTTAAACCATATTTTTCAGTCGAGCAATCTAAGTCTGATGAGAATCTGATGTTGGGTCACTCAGAATGAGTTCTGGGTTTGTCAGGCTGAAGACATTAAACCAAGCACTTTGTGGGAGGCAACCCATAATTATCGGTGTGCTTTGTTTTATATTTATTTTTTGTGCTTTGTTTTCTTTGTTTGGTTTGTTTTTATATTTTTGGTGGTAGTAATTTGGAGTTTTAAAACTAAATAGAGTTTATTTGACCTTATTTGATGACTTAAAGGAGTCAGAATGAAAATTTGAACATTTGGTAAACCTGTGCTAAATTGAGCACAGGCAGCTACGTGGCGCCTAGTTGGTGCTTAGGCGCCGGAGTTACAAAAAACGTGAAAAATGTGATTCTAGAAGCCTAGATCGCGGGGAAGAGATTTTGGGAATTTATTTTGGAGTTTTAAAACGTCTTTGGGTGTTTTTAGCACTTCCAAGGTCAATAAAAAGAACCTGATTTAAGAGAAATACTTTCCCCAAGTCCTATTTTTATTCCTGAGTCTTAAGAAGAGTATTTTGAGTACATCATGTCTTCCTGGGAGAATGAGATTAAGAAGAAGCAAGATTTTAACAAGAGTAAGTTCATTAGTGATAGTGCTAAAGTGTTATTTAATGGATTTCTCATTATTGGTATTCAAGGGATTGCAGAAATGATTGCAAAAATTGAAGCCCGTGTGACTTCAACGGAAGCAAAGATCAATGAAACTAACTTACATTTGGCTCACATGGGTGGTGACCTTATTTTTGATGAGGTCTTTTCTTTCCTCTTAGTGCTTAGGATCTAGCCATAGGACTTCTCCTTGACTATCCTAGAGAACTAGAATTGGGACCCACCCTTTCGCAATTCAGCCACCTCTTGACTCCTCTTGGGATCCCACTTGGATGGTTGTAAACCTCTAAATCACCTTGGAAGGCTAAAACCCCATATGGGCAACCAATAGTGAATTCCTATAGGATGTTTTAGCCATAGGACTACCTTGGGTGACTTGAGCTTCTCTTGCACACACACACACCCCTAAGCCACTTAACCTAAACCCTGAACCCTTGCCTTTCTACCCTTTGTGAAACTCACATGATTGAATCCAAGCCACTAATCTTTAATTAAGATGGCTAAGGTCAATATGTGAAGGATCATAAAGTGGTTACCATTTGGCTAGACTTGATCTCGATGTTGTTGGACTTAGTTAAGTCCATGGCTCATGCTTCCAAACCCTAATTTCATTCCAAATCACTTTTTACCCAATCTTGACCCCACTAAAATAATCTCATTCTTTCTTGTTTGAAACTCCATTCATGTTGCCAAAATTTCTGGTTTTGACATTGGGTCCCTTAAACCTACCCAAAATTACCTAAATGGCCCCCACAACCACCAAAATCATCCAAAAATTCCCAAAATTACCAAAAATTCCTAAAAATCCTAAGAATCATTTCAAAATAGTCCCTACCTTTTAAATCCACCAAAATACCCCAATACCCTCCAAATAACCTCCAAATACCCTAAATACCCCTCTTAGCCCAAAAATCAAAAAATTCAAAAAATTACCAAAAAATTCCCGAAAATCCCAACTATTCCCAATTTCATTTTGTTCAACTACACCATAAGCCAATTTTGCCAATTTAGCCCACTTTTACCAAAATCCCCAATTTAACCCCATTTTTAACCCAAATGGACCCAATGTCATACCAAATCAACTTAATTGACCTCAATTTTGCCCAAACTCAATTCTAAACTTCAATTCAACATCTCTAATACCAATCTAAATCAAATCCAAGCCCAATTTGATCCACTTTTAAGTTCAAATTCAACCTTAAACCAAAACCCCAATCTTAACTTATGACCCAAACCTACCCAAATCCAACCCAATTCAACTCAATTTCCCCCCAAATCAACTCTATAATCTCCCTAATACATTCCTACACCAAAAAAAAACATCAATTGGCTCTCAATTTGAACCCAAACCCAACTCAAAATTCATTTGAAATCAAAACCCCCAAATTTTCCCTAAAGTTGTCACCTACCCCTAAATCTCCAAATTGAATCCCCTAAACCCAAAATTTCCACCCAATTTCTATCCTAAACATTCCTTAACAATCATTTGAAATATTTCGAACCATAAATTGGCCTTGAACCAAACTCTAGCCAAACCTAAACCCAACCTAACCCATGGTGACCAAAATTGTCACCTACCCCTAATCCTCCAAATTGAAACCCCAAATGAACTCAAATCCACTTCATGTCTTCATGAAAAGTCTTCCTTACAATCATCTACACAATGTTGATCAATCAATTTGATACAATTCTAACCCAAACTCAAACTAGCCCAACTCAAACCCATGTGAACCCATATGGACACATGAACCATTTTGAACCAAACCAATCAAAATTGACCAAACCAACATCTTGGCTGCTGACCCTAGGCCTCCTAGGGTGAGTTTGACCTGACCCAACCCATGCCCCATGAGCCATGGACCAATGGTCCACCACGTTGGACCAATGGGCTGAGCCACATGGCTAAGGCCATGTCCCATCCTTAATCTCCCTTTAAGCAACCTCCCTGCCTCAATTAATTGAGCTAAACTCCTCCACAGCCTGCCCAGCCGCCTGATCGTCCTTGCCAGCCACCCTAGCCACCGGAACAGTCACGCCCGAGCACCCATGTGTCCTTGAAACCCAAACTTTGGCCTGGGCAGTGGCCAATCCTTTCACCAGCCACCCTGCCTGCTCAGCCCTCACCCTAAGCGGTCTAAACCACTCATTGCCTGGCCCTGAGCTCCCCTCTCCGGCCATGGCTATAAAATCCCCACCTTTCGGCCTCGCCAAAGGTGCTGAAAATTCTTCCACCAAACTCCCCCAAATTGCTCCCAGACCTTCTCCCAGCCTAGAGAATAAGAGCCCCACTGTCCTCCTGCCTTAATGCCCACTGATTGAGCTTAATTTAGCTCAATTCTCAGGCCAGAACAGGACAATCCTCAAATCTCCACAGAAGTCAAATTAACTCCTCTCACACCTTCACCAGAGGTAGAGAAGGAGTTCCCTAGTGAAAGCCCCCTCTCCAGACCACCCAATCTCTCTAGCCATCTAAGTCTAAAATCGGCCCTAGTCGAAGTCATACCTAGGTAATTCCCCAGAGCCAGAGACTTCATATGGACCTTCCTTGGGCTCAATCGAAGATGCTGCAACTCTCAAATTGAAGTGGGCACAGTGGGCAACACGGCCATCATCTTCAACAAAACTGGAATCTACATCAGCAAAACCATTCTTTAGTTTAAATAACCAAGCCATAGGACTTTCGAGATAGTTTGCCTAGTGCAACATAAATCCTCAACTTTGTCGTTAAGAATTAGCATAATCATGTTACGTAAATTAAGCCCTAACCAGTCTTAAGATTCCGAGGTAGTTGTTTGGTACGACATAAACCCTCACATCTTCGAGGCTATTTGTATGATTATGTCATATAAACATAAGTCCTAATTAACTAAAATTGGCAGGATTACAATATTAAATAAACTCTTAAGTTGAAGCCTAATCGTAGGATAGTTTGGGAAGTCACCGAAGTTCACTTCGGGTCTGTGACGTCCCCTACTTCTCTTCCTTTGGACTCTCAAAATAAACTGTTCCAAATTTGAGCTATTCCCTATTGAAATTTCCAAAATTCAATCCTTTGAAAACCTGAACTTTGAAATCCTTGAGAGCAAAACTACTAATCATTATCGAGAGTTTTCTTAAATGATTCCCGTCATTTAAGATGTAATTGACTATAGGGGCTTGCCCTTATGGGGAACTTTAAGAACCCAGGCAATATAAACCCTACTTAATTACTTTATATTAAGTAGGGGAACTTATCGGCTTATAAAATTAGTTTACAGACAAAACGGATGTCACAAATCTTCTAGTTTATTTAATCGGGCCCTATCATCAAGCAGTGTGTCTATTCTTCGGGATAGATACACAGTTTGTGATGCGGTGCTCGTTTATATAAACTATTTGGGATGTGAGATCGGTTTGATTTCATATCTTAAAATTTTCAAACTTAAAATTATTTTAAAAAATCAAATGCTACTTTTCAAATTATATATATTTAAATTAAAGTTAAAATCTAAAGTTCGTCGAAAATTTCTGTAGGCGACCCCTTTTCAAAATACAAAACATCACCTATAAAAAAAATAAGCCGCACAGTTTCTAACGACTCCGCTGGGGACTAGTTCCTCTCTCCATTTTGATCAAATGGTTTTGCTTTCATAAATCGGTAGTGAGTCCATACCCCTAGTGGATCAAACTACCATTCTTTCCATTTGGCATACCACGTTCATTTCTACCTTGAACGGCTATAGCCAACTCCTCTTAGATTTTAGAGCCACTGTTTAGACACCCTAAACAGAGAGGTTCTGGAATCCTTCTTTTTGTTACCTCTCCAAAGAGGTGGGGTGGACCCCCAATCGATGTTAGCTTAGGAGCGGTCCTTCGAGTTGAGAAGTCTTGTGAGACTTTCTCTCCCTTTCCAATTCTGGATTAGATTCCTTACTCTTTCTAATTCTAATCTTCTCCCTTTAATTGTTTCGTTCATTAACGAGTAAACCTTCTAATCAAAAACCTCTCAATAAACAAACTCTTATAAAATTGCAAATGCACGAATAAAACGAAAAGATAAATGGAAGCGTGTTTGGACTCTTTTTAATTCCTTTCTTTTCATCCTAACAGAAGGGAGCTTAATCCGAGACTGACAATCAGAACTTACCCTGCAGAAAATGTCTGCCCCGAAATTGATTTTCTCCTTCACCAACAGACTAGACTTGCCTGTATACAAGGATGAACTGCCTGACAATGGAATCATTTGCTTCAGACAAGGGTTTGACAATACGGACATTAAGTTTACTGACGTCACTCTATTTGCACTAATGAACAAAGTATCGGAAACTGAGGAACCCGTGATTGAGTTCGGCCTGAAATCAATTCAAGAATTCCCTCCCCTGCAGAGGGTCCCAGTTGAAAGAAGTAATGTTATTCATAGGAGAACTGTCTTCTCTACTCCCACTGGTCTAGTCATCACTGCACCTACCCCTGCTCCCGCCAAACTGAAGGGGAAGAAAGTCCAAGTATGTGATGAGCCTGTTACCATGGAGGGTTCAGACTTTGCTACAATACCGTCTGTTCTCGAGATAGGGTCCAGTTCGAAGCTTAGACCCTTAACCCGAACAAAAATGAGGAATAAGAACAGAAAGATTGCTAAGACCGTAAAGGCCGAGGCCGTCGAAGCCACCTTCCTTGAAGAGATTCCAGAGAAAGAAGAAGAACTGCCCGAGTACTCACCGCTGTTGGAAGGAAGTAGATTCCACCCTCTCTTTGATGCATTTGATGAGGAAGATGCCTAGAAAATTGCCGTTGCGTTACCCCGACCTGCATATTATAGTGATAGCAGGAGGAAGAAAATCAAGACTACACCGCTTACCCGATTGCGGCGGTAGTGGAGAAACTGGCTAGAAGAGAGAGATGTCCCGTGTCAGAAATTCTGAGAAGAATGGGAAGAGTGCCAGTTAAATCCCTCCTCGGACCACAAGTAGAGCCTGTTACTGCCAGAGAAAGGCCAAGGAAGAAGGTACGAGCTATTGAAAGGAGTCCTCCTGTTGTTGTATCAGGTCATCATATTAGGGAGGACACCACCTACCTACGTACAGCCGACTGACCATCTGGTCCTAGGCCTTCTACTATAAGAAGGATGGTGTGGCGACCTATTATTGCTGAACCTATACCCACACAATATTCTGGGAAGAGAAGTCTCATTAGAGAGCCCGGATATGAAGAAAGTACTGCAGCCTTAAGGGAAACTCCTGAAAAGAAGGTTCGACAATCGTCACCAGATAACCACGAGACCTTTCAAAGAATACCACTTGAGGTTGCCATAGGGAAGTTAAGGACAAACATCCGACGGTTGGCAAGGGAAAGAGGAGAAGAATTAAGAGATGGAGTTGATTCATCAGAGTCCATGGATGAAGAGTTTGCCGAGATTAACATGGTTGAAACCCGAGCACCATCAGCTTCGCAAGGGGCTCCGTCAGCTTTAGAGAGAGATGAGCCGGGAGCAATGAGAGCACGGCTTTAGGAAAAGGATGACACAATCTCTCAGATGGCAAAGAGGATGGAAGAGATGGCTGCCGCTTTAGCCACTCTCCAGAGTCAGCTGCAACCTCAGAAAGAGACACCCCCGGAGATCATTCACATCGCAGACGGAGGGAAAGAGATTACGTCTGTTAATGGAGACGAACAACCGAAGAAGGATTCTGCACAAAGCATGATTTCCGAAAAGGACATTAAGAACATGGTGGAATAGCAGGTACGAGAAGCCATAGCCCAGTCTAAGAGCGGAGCATCTATTCAAACGGGTAGACCTTACCCTGAAGAGTTTGATGCAGTCCAATACCTAAAGGGCTTCGTACCACCTCTGTTTAAGACTTTCGACGGTACCGGCAACCCCCGGCAGCATGTAGCACACTTTTGTGCTAGTTGCTGCAATGCCGGTGGGAGCGATGCTTTGCTCTTTCATCAGTTTGTCAGCAGTTTATCAGGGATTGCCTTCGATTGGTATGCAGAACTGCCAAATGGCTTGGTCAAGACCTTTTTAGAATTGGAAAACCTCTTCGTTAAGCGGTTTGTCGGGGCTCTGCACCACATCACCATCGGTGACTTAGTGGTGGAGCAACAGAAACCAAACGAAAGTTTAGTGGACTACATACTTCGATGGAGGAACTTGAGCATGAAGTGTGAGCCACGACCGGGAACAACATGCGGTCGGTATCCTGCTTAAGAGTATCCATGGCTCGATAGCACTTCTCCTTAAAGGATTCACAATTAAGACTTTCGAGAAGTTTCTTAGCAAGGCTGGGAGCTTGTAGGAGGAGGCAAAAAAGCTAAGTTTCATCGACAAGACCGATAAACAGAAGCCCGTGAAAGCTTTCGAGAAGAAATCAGGAATCGTCACGGCAGTGGATAAAGGCAACTAGCCAATGGAGATACAGCCAGAGCGGCTACAACCAAGTTATCAACCACCACAACAAACTTATCAATAACCTCAGCAGAGCTATCAGCAACCTTGGCCGAGTTATCAGTCACTGCAACATGATCAGCCGCCGCCTCGTCAACCACGTGCCCTGAAGGAGCTTTTGAATAAAGAATATCCCTTCAAGACTGAAGCAGTGGCTCAGATGTTTTTTAGTTTGATGAAGACGCCCGACTTTCAGCTGCCAGAGCCCAGGAGGATAGAAGAAGTCGACAAGAAAGATCATCCGAACTACTGCCCTTACCACAAAATGCTTGGACATAAGATAGTAGACTGTTTCACCTTCAAGAATTGGCTCGAGGATAATCTTCAGAGATGGAACATAACGATTGCGAAGGAATACATGAAGAAGCCCCAAAAAGGAGGTTCCGTCAATGTTATTTCAACGGATCTTATTGTTCCGATAGACCCTTATGCTACTAACGATGGATGAAGTACTGTCTGGACGAAGTCTTCAAAGAAAATTTTGGATCGCATCCAGACCGCTTCGGTGCATGCTTCAACTCAAATTCCGAAACCTGCCAAGCCGGCACTATCTCTTGCGATCGAAGAACAGCCCCAGAAGGAGGAGAAGATCGTGGAAGAGAAGAAGACCGAGGCTCCGAAGGGTAGACTAGGGGTTGCTTTTCCTAGGATGGTTGTTTCCGATTCGGGGGAGAAATCCCTTGGACCTCTGACTCTGTATGATTATTTGCTCACCCCGGTGGTATCTTATAATGATAAGAGTTTTGGTGTTGGCTACGTTTTGACTGTTTCTAACGATAACGTAACTAACGACAACCAACCTAATCCGGATCTCAATTCCAATACGAATAATGATTCTCAAATCATACAAGAACTCGACGACCCGGACGAAGGAGAGGACATTCACAAGAGTGACTACAAAAGTTCAGCAAGTGACGAGTCAGTTTATGAATTCTGAGGAGCTCCGATCATGATAGAATTGGAGTTATCAGATACCGAAGCAACTTCAGAAGAGCCAGTTGTTCTGATTCAAGAGGAGACATTGGCAGATTCAGCACCAGATACAGAAGAGATAACAAAAGTTAATTTAAGAAGTGGAAAAGTTCTACCCCCGAGAATGGGTCCAAAAGATAAAGGAAAGCAGGTGGTTGCTCAAGAAGAGCCAACCCCGACAGAAGAATTGCCTGTACGAGAAGAAATTGAGTAGCCTGGTAACAAAGTGGATTATAACGTGCTAGCCCATTTTAGGAAGCTACCAGCCAAACTGAGCATCTATGATGCTCTGATCCTGTCAAAGGAGATGAGAGAAGCTCTGATCAAGGCTTTACTTGATCTAGAAATTTGCTTAGCTCAAATGGCCGGTAATTCCTTAGACGAGGTTTGCTCGTTGAAAGGACAACGTGGTGTTACCTTCACATACAATGATCTACTACTAGGAACAGCTGATCTCAGTCGACAGTTGTACATTTCAATCAGTATTGGAAAGTTCACACTCTCCAGGGTGTTAGTTGATTCGGGAGCATCAATTAATATAATGAACCTTCGAACGCTAGCCTATTTAGAGATTGATGCCCGTGATCTCGAAGCAGACAAGATGATGCTGAGAGGCTTCAACCAGAAAGGAGAAATAGCTCTCGGATCAATAACACTATTAATGAAGATCGGTGAGTTGGCAAAGACAACCGCAAAATTCCACATAATCGATTCTGAGACATCATTCAACACTCTACTGGGTCGGCCGTGGATCCATGAAAACCGGATGGTACCGTCGTCTCTACACCAGTGTATAAAATATTATGAAGGAGGACAAGAGCAGTGTATCAAAGGTGATTTGCAACCATTCTCCGTGCACGAAATTGGAATCCACGAAGATGCAGCCTATTACGTGTCTCAGAAGAAAACAATCTTTTCTAGAAATGTCATACCAAATCAAGAAAAAGGAGTATGAGACGACAAATAACCTGAAATTCTTGTTCAACAATTACTCACCACTCCCTTACGGCGAGATAGTGAAGGTTTCTCCAGTACTCGCACCCGAGGTCGAGGCCGGTGACGAGGTCGTGGAAGAAGCGGTGGAACAGTTGAACAGAAGAAACCGCTCATCGACGTTGATTGGGAGAACAGTTCCGAAGAAGAAGAAATTAAGAAAGAAGCAGTGACAATAAGTCAAAAGAGACCCCAGTTCGAGATCTCCATCGAAGATGAGAGAATGAAGAATACAAAGCAATGTACGAGAAGATTAACTGTTGTGTACATACTATGACCCTAACCTCGATCTATCCTAGTAAGGTCGAGGGTATGGTGTTCAAAGAAGTGCATGGTGGCGGTACTAAGCCGATCAAGTTCTACCGTGGTGCTCCTTCTTCTAAAGTTGAAGATCATGTACAATTTGAAGATGTTTCTTCATCTGAATTAATGGAATTGCCTTTTGAGTGGTATTCTCCCTGTGTTCAAAATTTAATTTAGCATGGTATTTTGCCTAAGCAATGGTCAAAAGGACAATCACAACACTTTGAAAAGCTATGGAATAATACCGGTCGACTGCCAAACTCAAAGCATGGTCTCGGATTCGGCACAGTAGGATCAGTTGATGATACAAGATTTTGCTTGGTTGTCACCTGCGAGCCTAATGAAGATTGCTTGGAAGCTTCGGATAATCTCGAAGAACTGCCAGTCGGAGATGCTCCTCCAGAATTTGAAGAAGAAATTAAGTCTACAATAGAAGAGTTAATGGAAGTTAACTTAGGTACTAGCGAAGAGCCTAAGCCGACCTTTGTTAGCTCCTTACTCAATAAAGAAGCCTCCGAAGAAATGATCAAGCTATTAATAGAATTCAAGGACTGTTTTGCTTGGAGTTACGATGAAATGCCAGGATTGGCTCCAGAGGTTGCAGTTCACAAGCTAGGAGTGGATCACACTGCCGTTCCAGTCAGACAAGCTCCCTGAAGAATGCGTCTAGAAATTGAACAACAAGTAATAGCTGAAGTTAAGAAGCTAATAGACGCTAAATTTGTCCGTGAAGAACAATACCCGACTTGGTTAGCGAACGTGGTGCCCGTCAGAAAGAAGAATGGTCAGATCAGGATCTGTGTGGATTTCAGAGATTTGAATAAAGCATGTCCAAAAGATGAGTTCCCACTACCAATTCCAGAATTGATGATCAACATCGCTTCAACACACAAAATCTTCTATTTTATGGATGAATCATCAGGATATAATCAAATAAAGATGGCACCAGAAGACGAAAAGCTCACAGCCTTCAGAAAGCCAATTGGAGTGTACTGCTACACAGTAATGTCATTTGGATTGAAGAATGCAGGAGCAACTTACCAAAGGGCAATGACGAGGATTTTTGATGATCTCAATCACAACCAAGTTGAGTGCTACGTGGATGATGTGGTCATCAAAAGTAAACTGAAGGAAGATCACTTGTATGATTTGAGAATTATTTTCGAGCGATTAAGACGATTTAATCTTAAGATGAATTCCCTTAAATGCGCCTTCGGCGTCGCCTCTGGGAAATTCTTAGGGTTTGTTGTCCGACATCGTGGAATTTAAATCGATCTGGAGAAGATTAAAACTATCCTAGAAATGACACCTCCCAAAACTTTGAAACAACTACGATCCTTTCAAGGGAAGTTGGCATATCTTCGACGCTTTATCTCGAATTTGTCAGATAGGTATCAGCCCTTCTCGGCATTAGTTAAAAATGAAGCCAAATTCGTTTGGGAAGAGAAATGCCAGCGGTCCTTCGAGGACATTAAGCAATATTTAATGACACCTCCTATTTTAGCAGCCCCAGTCTTGGGCCGACCGTTGATACTTTATATCGCGGCTTTAGACGACTCCCTTGGAGCCCTGCCAGCCCAGGTCAATAACGAGGGTAAAGAAAACGCTCTCTATTACTTAAGTCATCGTCTAATTCTGACAGAGGTAAAGTATCCCCCGATTGAGAAGCATTGTTTGGCCCTGATCTTCGCCGCTCAAAAAATCAGACATTACATGCTCTCTCATAAGGTCAACCTTATTTTGAAGTTTAATCTGTTGCAATATTTGATGACCCGACCAACGCTTTCCAGTAGACTTGCCAGGTGGTCGATGATACTATTGCAATTTGATATAACATTTGTTCCTCTTCGTGCCGTAAAGGGACAAGTCCTAGCAGATTTCCTCGCAGCACACCCTTTACCGGCAGAATCGCCTCTCAACGACGACTTGCCAGACGAGCAGATAATGAGCCTAGAAGACCTCGATGATCAGCGTTGGGAACTGTACTTCGACAGAGCATCTTCAATACAGAAAGATAAAGAATCGCAAATGATAGTGCCCGGTAAGGCAGTAATCGGACTAATATTCATAACACTGGAACAGGGAATGTTAAGGTATTCCTACCATTTAACAGAGCCGTGTACGAACAATGATGCAGAATATGAAGCCCTTATAACCGGGTTAGAGTTAACTTTTCAGATGAGGATAACGGACATCAACATCTACAGGGATTCTCAGTTGATCATTCAGCAAGTTGCAGGACAGTATAGGATTCTGAAACCAAGACTCGAGCAGTACTTTTAGTATGCAATGAAACTGTTAAAACAAATTCTGAATGTAACGATCTACAAGATTCCTAGAAGAGAAAATGCCCTTGCAGACGCGTTAGCCTGCCTTGCAAAAGAATTTGCCTGCTTACAGGATGAGTCAGTTGAAGTGTCAGTTCAGGGACGACAGGTCCTCTCATAGCTCGACATGGATGCGACGCACCAATCGGAAAAAGAAGAAGAAGAAGAATTGGTTGCAGTAGTAGCAGAAAATGCAGAAGATTGGCAGCAGCCATTAATAGACTACCTGCAAATAGGAAACCTACCAGACGATAAGTCATTAGCCCATCAAATCAAGAAAAGAACTCTGTCTTACGCATTAGTAAACAATACGTTATATAGAAGGTCTTTCGATCAGATGTGGCTAAGGTGCCTGAGCGGTTCCGAGGCTCGTGAAGTTTTTAAAGAAGTACACTCAGGACTCTGTGGCGCTCATCAGTCTGGTCCGAAGATGAAAATGAAGATTAAGAGACTAGGGTATTACTGGCCTTCAATGATGACTGATTGCATGAAGATCGCCAAGAGTTTTCATCAATGCCAAGTGCATGGAGTGGTTCTACATCAACCTCCAAATGTGTTACATCTGAAGATCGCGTCGTGGCCATTTGAGTGTCGGGGCACAGATATAGTGGGTATGATAGAACCGCCTTCTTCAAGAGGACATCGCTTCATTCTTGCAGCTACAGATTACTTTTCCAAGTGGGCAGAAGCAGTACCACTCAGAGAAGTGAAGGCACACCATGTGCTACAATTCTTCAAGAATCAAGTCGTCTACCGTTTTGTGGTGCCGCGCAGAATTATCTCAGATAACGGGTCAGCATTCTGAAGCACAAAAATCAACAATTTTGTCATAAGGCACGGGATCGACTGGCGCTATTCAACGATTTACTACCCAAGAGCGAACGTCTTGGCCGAGGCTTTTAATAAAACTCTCATCCAAATTCTAAAGAAAACTTTGGATGATAACAAAAGAAATTGGCACGAGAAGTTGATAGAAGCCTTATGGGCCTACAGAATGACATTTAGAACTCCTACTCAGTCTACGCCCTACGCTCTAGTGTACGCGTCCGAGGCAGTTTTACCCTTAGAAGTTCAATTCCCATCACTCAGAATTGCAGTTGCAGAGAAAATTACTACAGAAGAGAATGCCAGATTATGACTAGAAGAACTGGAAAGCTTGGAAGGGAAACGACTTTCAGCGCAGCAGAATTTGGAACTGTATCAAGCCAAGATGATCCAGGCCCATGATGAACTGGTCCGCCCAAAGATATTCAAAGTCGGTGACTTGGTTCTAGTTCTTAAGAGACCTATTATTGCACACCACAAGATAGGAGGTAAATTTGAACTGACTTGGGAGGGGCCGTCCGTGGCCGAGACGGTCTACTCAGGAGGTTCCTACCAACTTGTGAATTGCTAGGGAGAACGACCTATGCTTCCAATTAATTGACGATATTTGAAGAAGTATTACGCAACCTGATGTTTCGAAGAATGAAATCTCATTCCTAGAAGCACGGGTGAAGTAATCACTTAAAACTGGGTCCGAACCCAAGACATAAAAATGAACGGTAAAAATCACTAAAAAACACATTAAGAGAAAACATGTAAAATCATTATAATAATAAAATTTTGATCATTCCTTTCGCGTTGATCTCATTCTTGATGTTTTCTTATCTTTTCCTACTCTTATTAAAATTTGAAAGAAATGAATAAGAATCTTCCATTAATAAATAAATTTTCTTATTGTTCTCGTTCTGAGTACAGCCCCTGATCCTTCCTTGTTTTCTTTTTAGGGAAATGTAAAATGGGCGGTTGTTCCTGAACTTTAAGGATGGTGTAAGTCTTGCACTTAAAAAAGAAGAGGTGAAAGCTGGTGCTATGATCGAGGTTGGCTCAGACTTTGCACAGCTGGAGCTGGAATATGAAGAAACCGCTTAGACAACCTTAGACCTTGGGCAGTTCCATGGAAAGACAGTAATGAAACTCAGCGAGAAGATTCAACACACTGCAAATCAGAAAAGGAAGATCAGCGATATTTAAAAAAACAAAATGAAATCAGTAATAACGGCCACAGGAGGAAAGCTCGTCAGTGCTGCCCCTACTAAAATCCGGGGGGAGAGAAGGGTCACTTTGACCCCGACTCAAAGAAGAAAAAAGAATCGCCGTATCGCCAAGATGCTAAAGAAATTGACAGAAGAGCAGAATAAGGAAGAAATTCCAGCGACCACAGAAGCTGTCCCGAAGAAGCTAGTCCTCAGGAGCACCATAGCAGAGGTTGTTCCAGAGGAGGTTACGACAGAGCCTGTACCTAAGACAGTGATGATTCCAGGAGAGCGTGATGGTGTGGAGCCATACATCCCACAACACATCACTAGACCCTGACAGTTGCAGATAATTTCAGAGCACGAGTTGGAGATGATCCAGAGGGTGCGAAAGCAGAATTTTGAATACTTTCAGAGGATCCGAGGCAGATATGTCAATATCTTGGAAGGATTAGAATTGCATACGGACGTCTTCTCTCACTACGAGCAGAATGAGATCATGGACTACGTCTCCTAGCTGAAGAAGCAGGGTCTGTTGACCACATTTTTGATGAGGTCTTCTCTTCTTCTTTTTAGTACTTAGGATCTAGCCTTAGGCCTTTCCTTTGACTATCTTAGAGGATTATAATTGGGACCCACCACTTAGAAATTCAAACCACTTCTTAACTCCCTGCAAACTCCACAAATTTGATTGTAGACCCCTAATCACCTAGAGGGTTGAAATCAAATGTGGAAGTTTAAAGGATGAGTTCCTATAGGACTCTTTGGCCTTAGGATCGCTCCAGGTGGCTCGGTCCAGTGAAGGGCTGACTTACACACACACACTACACTAATACACTACACTTTCACACACCTCCTAAAACACACCTATACCCAACTTGACCTCCTGACTCATGTAGGTGATTCACATGGATGGTCCTTAACCCCTAAGCCCTTGGCTAAGAGGGTTAGGAACAACATAGTGGATGCCTCAAATGAGTCCCCTCATGGCTCATGTGGGCTTGATATGGCTTCATGGCTCAACCAAAATGATTTCATTCCACTTACATTTACCCAATTTTCAATTTTCCAAATTTTCAATTTTTGACCCCCGGGACCCTACACCCGGCTAGCCTACCCAAAGCCCTTGAAATCACCCAAAATTTGCAAAATCACCTAAATTACCCAAAATTCCTCAAAATCAATCCCAAGCATTCCCACATTACTCAAATTGATCATCCATACCCAAAAATACCAAAAATTCCAAAAATACCTCCCAATACCCTCCAAATACCCAAAATACCCCTCTTGACCCAAAAATCCAAAAATTCAGAAAATTCCTAGAAAATTCCAGAAAATCCCAAATATTCCAAATTTCATTTTGTTCAACTACACCATGGGCCAATTTTGTCAATTTACCCCACTTTTGTTAAAACCCCCAATTTGACTCATTTTTAACCCAAAGTGAACCCAATGTCAAACCAAACCTATCCAATTGACCCAAATTCTGGTCCAATTCAATTCTAAACTTCCATTCAACATTCCCAACACCAATCTAGACCAAAGCCAAGTCCAATTTCATTGACATTTGGATCCAATTTCACCTTTTGCCTTAAAACCCAATTTGGACCCATAACCCAAACTTAACTCAAACTCACCCAATTCAACTCCAATTAACCCCAAATCTTTTCTAAACCTTTCTTAACATCCCTAAAAACAAAAAATTAACATGATTTACCCAAAATTTAGACCCAACCCCCACTCAAATTCAACCCAAAGCCAAAAAGCCCAATTTTGACCTAAACCCAAACCTAACCCAAATAAGCCCAAACCCCAAAATCAAAACCCAACCAAAGCCAAAACCTCTTTGAAACACTCCCATAAACATTTATCAACATTTATTTTACATCAATTTCAACCCTAGCCCAACATTGGCCCAAGTTAGCCCAATTTGACCTACATTGGCCCATTTACCAAAGAGGCCCAAATCCAACCCAATTCAAACCCAAATCACTCCAAACTCATTTCAAATCACTCATGACATATCCCTAAACCAAACCCAACAATTATTTGGCCCAAACTTCTACAAAATTCCCATCCATGAATTCATTCTTAAACTTAAAAGCCCACTTACATGAAACCTTCCTAAAGCCCATCTCCACCAAAATCCAAAGGGCCAAAATCAATCCAAAACCCATATGACAATTGCTCTACACCATATTTTCAATTAAATCAATCCCTAAGTTTCAAAACACATCATGAAGCCATTCCAAATTAAGCCCCATACAAATTCCCCTCAAAATACCAAAATTTTCTTAAACCCATTTCCATGAAATTGACTTAACTTTTCCCAAGCCAAAGATGAGCCATGAAGCCATGCATGAGCCACATGGAAGCCATGAGAACCTCTTTACATGTCATCATGCCATTTTGGGCAAAAGGAGGAGACTCATTCCTTAATCTCCTAAAGTCATTAGCCTTAACCATGATTCCCCTTAACCCAAATTTAATCCAAATATATTTGGATAAGGACTTCTCCATGTCAAACCAACCGATTCCTTTCGACTCCTCACAAGCACCCAAAGCCACCTCGAAGGGTGAACCAAGCCCAAAGGGTGGACTTGACCAAATCAAGACAAAATTGGCCCTCTCCCATTCCATTTTAAATCAAGCTTTTGACACATGGCATTTGCCAATCGCCTACACTAAACCCCGACCCCGACCTCCACGACCTTAAGGGTGACTCGACCCCGGCCGGCCAGCCACCACGACCGCACGAAACCGCCGTGCCGAGAGCTCACATGTGAGCCCAAACTTGGAATTCTCACTCGCCGAGCCGCCCCATCCCCGTGGCCATTGCGAGTACTGTTCTTCCCTTGACCCGAGCAGTCGATCCCAACCCTCGGCCATCTCCCGCGAGGCTCTCCAGCCACCTCTATTTAAACCTGACCCCCTCACGGCCATGGAGGAGAGTTGCACAAACCTTGCCGAAACTCTACCAAAATTGTTCCAGGCCCTACTCCATACTTAGAGCAATTGATCCCCAGTGTCAATTTGCCCTAATCCCCACCAACAGAACCCAATTTCTCAACTGAAATTTCACCCAAAACCCGGACACTTTGCCACGATGAGCCAATCTTCAAATCGATCGGCCCTACACCTTCACTAGACCAAGAGGAGAAGTTTCCCACCGAAAGCCCCATCTCCGAGCCACCCAGCTTGTTCCAGACCTCCAAGCTTTGTGATCGGCCGTGGTCACTTTCATAGCTAGGCAATTCACCGGACCGAGAGACTTCATCCGGAGCTTGCCGGACGCAATCGAAGGTGACACAACCCTCGGATCGAAGCCACACTTCTCCGAGCAAAGGTATGAGCTAATTCTTTATCCCGAGCTTCGGAGATTCTCCATTTCAAATGCTTTAATTTCAATACATGATCACCGTATAGATGTATTCGTCTCTTCAAGATGAATCCATAGAGCATAAGAACACGAAAATCCGTCGAGAAATGAGTGAGTTCTTGGGGTTTTAGTGTGGACGGCTCTCGGGCGAGGACACTTGGGGACGATGAACGGATGCCGTTCATTCCATACACGCGCGGACGGACGGCCAGGATTGCGCCGGATGAGGAGACGGAACGATACAGCGGGCCCCTGGAGCGCTGAGTAGGATGGCGGCGTCGAATCAGAAAGCGCCACGCAGCACTTCGGAGATGTTAAGGTTGACGCGGCGCCGACTCGGATAAATAGAAAAATAGGGTATTTTCTGATTTATTTAATTCCCTAAACTTCAAAAATGCATAACTTTGTGTAGAAAAATCGGAAAAATAAAATAAAAATACCCTCTCGCTCGGTGAACGAGAGGAAAATAATGTGGAAAAGAAATCATTTAATTTCATTAAGTATTTTATTTTTAATGATTTATTTCCCTCTCGCATTGTTTAAATTCTCCATGCATATAGGAAATTCACCATGGCATGAGACCATAGGGCTTTTAAGCCTCTGAATTTGGGAACATTTCTTGAATTTTCCAAAGTCTGAGGCTATCCCTATGAGAAGTTATTGATTTTTCAAATTCATGTTACTGTTTTGAGTATTTTAAATCCAATAATTAGTATGTTGTGAAATAAATTCTAGGAAAATTTGGTGATGTTTCTTATGACCAGAGGACCCTAGGAAAAATAGGTTTTGAATTAATTCACTTAGAATAACCCTAATTGGCTTAAACACCCAAAATAGGTCCTTAATTAATTAGAGCTAATCATAAATCAAATTAACTTGAAATCAATTCTCCACTGACCTTTAGGATCAGAGGAACCCACCATAAAAATTTGAAGTCAATTGGACTTGGTTAGCCCTACTAAATGGGTTGATTAAGCCATTTAGCCAATTTAAACTTTAAAAATTCATAACTTTCAAAATACTTTTCAAAAATTCACCAAATTGGTTTTGGAGCCTCTCTGATATCAGAGAAATTTAAGAAAATTAAAATTTCAATTTTCTAAAAAAGTTGATTTTTTGTATTATTTTAATATTTTAATAATTAAAAAATAATAAAAATCACAAAAATAATGAAATTCACCAAAATGTCACATTTTGAATTTTAATCACTTAGGAACAAACCCCATATTTTTCTTAGGTCTATTTGATGAGATATTAAATTTTAAAGCTCTAAGGTAATTTTAAAATTAAAAAAATGTATTTTTTAGCATTTCCACTAAAATAATACTAATAAATCAAAGAAAAATTAGAAAATTGTAAAAATTGATTCTCTAATTTCCTTGATATCAGAGAGATTTTTGAAAAATATAAAATTCATTTTTCAACCTTTATATTATTTTGAAATTAATTAATACTCCAAAACTCAAAATAATCATAATAAAAAGAATATAATTCAAAAAATCACCAAAATTGGTCCAAGTGGTCCTCTAGTCATTAGGAATGTCCCATAATTTTCTTAAGGACAGAAACTTTCCCTTGGTCATATTATTAAATTTTCCTTGGAAATCCCTATTTTCCACCAAAAATAATTACATAAATAAATTAAATATAGAAAAATCACGTTTTCTCCTCTGATGCCTTTATTGACATATGAGTGAAGTCACATAAAAATTTCAAGTTCATTTAAGCTCAATTTAGTGAGTTATGAAATTATTAAGCTTGAAGGGCAAAATGGTAATTAAAATTTTAACCTTTAATTAAAACTTTAGGTTTAATAAAATTAAAGAGTAAAATATTTGATCCTAATCTGATTTGGATGATTGATATTTAAATAATTAAAGGGTAGAAACCTACTAAACAATTTTAAAATAATTAAAATGAACTTTAATTGAATAATTGATTAAATTTGGAAGAATAATAAAATTGGAATTATTAAAATAGGGATATTATTAGGAAGAGATTTGTTCTTTAATCTAAGGATCCCTAAATTAATCATCTCAATAATATTCAATTCCCAATTAAAATGACAATTCAAATTTAAGATTTAAAATGTTAAAAGACTTAACCATTAAATTAAATTAAAGTTAAATTATTAAACTCTTTTAAATTTTCAATTAAGATTAAAATAAAATTAAATTAAAATTTAAATTAAATTAAATTAAAACATATTAAATTAAATCAAATTAATTTAAATCAAATTAATTTAAAATTAAATTAAAATCAAATTAAATTAAATTAAATTAAATTAAAAATAAAATTAAATTAAAATTTAGATTAAATTAAATTAAATTAAATTAATTTAAATCAAATCAAATTAAATTAAATTAAAGGAAATTAAATCAAATCAAATTAAATTAAATTAAAATTAAAATTAAACCAAATTAAATTAAATTAAATTAAAGTTAAATTAAATTAAATTAAAAATAACATCACCTAAGACATAAAGAAATTCAAAAATAAATATAAAGCAACTTGAACACTATTCCAAATTTAAACCCGTTAATTGAAATTAAATTAAATCACAAACTATTTGAATACCAATTTTCCCTCGAAAACTTTTATTGTCATAACTCCTAAACAGAATGTTAAATGAAGTGTTACTTCACTTATAGGATATTCAAATGCCCTAGTAAACTGAGCAAGATAATAACAAAACTTGAATTCTCGGACGATTAATTCATTTGTATAATTAAATTCATTTGGACTTAAAACAATCCTAGCAATATTGAAAAGATGTTTAAGACTCGTCTTAAGCACTTCCTCAATATGATAGGATGTTTATAAGAACAATTGAATTTAATTGTTCTTCGATGAAGAAAATCGTCCTCAAACCAAAACACAAGAACCTAGACGTCATAGGAAATGACTAGCTATAGGATTAGGAACTTGGTAGAAAACCATAACCCTTCCTTTAGCTTTACTGAGGAACTTGCTTTAAGTGCTTAAATATTCTAAATTGTGTTTAAGTGCAGCCTGGGATGACGGGAAGACCCTCCAGGTACACTTTTATTTTATTGCAAATGCACTTTACTTTTCTTGCATGATAAACAACTGTTGCATGAAAACCCACACCTTTAGGATAGTCCCTAAAACCGAAACCAAAACTAAATTAAAAGTCATTGCAAGATAAAATTCACCGCCACAACATTTCAAAATATAAAACAACTCAAAATTTAATCACAAACGAATACAAAACTACAACTACAACTAAATTAAAACGTCTTGTTGGATGATCGGGAATACCTCGGATGATGTAACCTACGTGTTGCTAACGGGATTTCCCACGGTCTAAATGAAAGTGTGGAACTCATTTAGTTGAGTTTAGCAAATTCATCTGGACTAAGTGAATCCGATAAAAATAACGATGCCAGAAGGATGGAACCGTGGGATCTTAACCGGTGTTGTTATAATCAACTTTAAGATTTGTTTTAAAACATAAAAAATACTTGGAAATTAAGAATTTCTCTAAGCCAAAACACTTTTCTCATCTCCTGATTTATGACTTCTATAACTAAACCTCTACAACAACAAGGAGCTCGGAGCATGGTGGGCAGCACGACCATCGTCATCAGCAAAAACTTGAATCTACATCAGCTAAACCATTCTTAGAATTAAACAACAATCCATAGGATTTCGAGGTAGTTTGCCTAGTGCAACATAAATCCTCAACTCTTCGTTAAGCATTTGCATAGCAAATTAAGCCCTAACCGATCTTAGGATTCCGAGGTAGTCATCCGATATGGCATAAACCCTCATATCTTCGAGGCTATTTGTATGATTTTATCATACAAATATAAGTCCAAATTAATTAAAATTGGCAAGATTGAAACATTAAATAAACATTAGGACTTTCTTAAATCCAAGCCAAACAATAGGATAGTCGGGAAATTACCGAAGTTCGCTTCGAATCTGTGATTTCTCCTACCTTTCTACCTTTGAATTCCCAAAACAAAATGTTCCAAACTTGATCCATTCCCTATTGAAATCCCAAAATTCAATCCTTTGAAAACTTAAACTTTGAAATTCTTGAGAGCGTAATTACTGATTATTATCGAGAGTTTTCTTAGGTGATTACCGTCACTTAAGATGTAATTAACTATAGGGGCTTGCCCTTATAGGGAATTTTAAGAACCTGAGTAATATAAACCCTGTTTAATGCTTTCATATTAAGCGGGGAATTTGTCGGCTTATAAAATTGGTTCGCGTACCAAACGGATGTCACAGATCTTCTAGTTTATTTAATCGAGCCCCATCACCAAACACTGTGTCTATTCTTCGAGATAGATACACAGTTTGTGATGCAGTGCTCGTTTATATAAACTATTTGGGATGTGAGATCGGTTTGATTTCATATCTTTAAATTTTCAAATTTAAAATTATTTTTAAAATCAAATACTACTTTTCAAATTATTTATTTAAATTAAATTAAAAATTAGCCGATAATTTCTGTTAGGCGACCCCTTTTCAAAATACAACACACAACCTAAAAATATGCCGACATATTTCTGGCGACTCCGCTGGGGAAAATTCCTCTCTCCATTTTAATCAGATAGTTCTGCTTTCAAAAATCGGTAGTGTATCCATGTTCCTAGTGGATCAAACTACCCTTCTTTCCGTTGGAATACTATGTTCATTTCTACCTTGGACAAGTATAGCCAACATTCTCTCGAATTTAGGAGCCACTATTTAGACACCCCTAAACAAAGAGGTTCTGAGATCCTTTTACCTCATTTCTGAGGTGGGGTGGACCCCCAATAGGTGTTAGTTTAGGAGCGGTCTTGCGGGTCGAGAAGTTTCTACAAAACTTTCTCTTCCTTTTCCAGTTCCTAATCAATTCCTTTTACCCTTCCTGCAACTCTCCTTCTTTTAATAATCCTCCTTCCCAACAGACAAATCTTTTTTAAAAAAAAACAATTTTCTTTTAATACCACAAATACACTAAGATAAACAGAAATGTGTTCGGACTCTTTCTTTTTCGTCATAAGTTTTACGACAAGAAGAAGCACGATTCGGAGACTAACACTTGGAATCTGCCCTGCAGAAATGGAAGCTCCAAAACTGATCTTCTCCTTCGTCAACGGACTCGACCTGACTGTGTTCAAGGACGAACTGCCTGATAATGAACTCATTCGATTCGGACAAGGATTCGGGGACACCGACATCAAAATCTCCGACGTCACTCTCTTTTCACTCACAAGCAAAGTACCAGAAACTGAGAAGTCGTTGATTGAGTTCAACCTCAAGTCCACTCACGAATTCTCTCCTCTGCAAAAGATTCCAACTGAGAGGAGTACTGATGTCCACAGAAGGACTGTTGTTGCTACCCCCACTAGTCTAGTTGTCTCTGCACCTACCCCGGCTCCTCGCCAAACTAAAGGGGAAGGAAATCCGTAACTATGGTGAACCTATTACCGTGGAGGGTACGGACCTTCCCGTGAGACCTTCTCGTTTTTGAAATCGGGTCCGCGCTCGAGAATTCCATCACCGACACGGACCGAAGAAGGAACGAAGTAGAAGGATCGCTAGAGAAGCCGTAGCCGCCGAAGTTGCTTTCTGGAGGAAATCCCAGAACTGCCCGAGTATACACCGCTGCCTGAATACATACCACTTTTGGGAGGAAGTAGGTTCCATCCCCTCTCCGCCGCAGAGGATGAAGAAAATGTTTGCAAGATTGCTGCCGCATTGCCTCAGCCCGTATATTACAACAATAGCCGTAAGAAAAAGGCTAGGACTACGCCATTTGCTCGACTGCAAACTTTGATAGAGAAGTTAGCAAAGAAGGAAAGGTTCCCTATATCAAAAATTTTAAGAAGGATAGGGCGGGTGCCAGTCAAATCCTGTCTTGGGCTGCGAGTAGAACCTGCTATCGTTGCAGAAAAGCCAAATAAGAGGATGAAAGCTAGTCCGCCTGTCGTTGTTTCAGGACTACAGTATCGGGGAGGATACCACCTTCCGAAGCATTTGGCCGACGTGACCATCCGGTCCTAGACCTTCGCTGCTAGAAGGATGGTATGGCGTCCCACTCACCGGACAATTAAGATTGAAACAACGACTCGAGAAGGAAAGTCTCGTCGTGAGACTTGAATCCGAAGAAAGTGCTACCGCAGATAAAGGGGACTCATGAGAAGGAAACCCGACGAGCTTATCACATGACAACTGCAAGGATGTACAGAAAAGACCACTAGAAGATGTTATGGAAAAGCTAAGAACTGATATTCGACGATTAGCAAGGGAAAGAGAAGAGAAATTTGGAGATGAGATTGATTCGTCAGATTTCATGGATGATGAATATGCAAAAATTAACATGGTTGAAACACGAGCTTCGTCGACTCACAAGGTGCCCTCGCACTCAGCAGAAAGAGAGGAACCGGAAGTAATGAGGAGGCGACTTCAAGAGAAAGATGATACGATCGCCCAAATGGAAAAAAGGATGGAAGAGATGGTCGTAGCCCTAGCCACTCTCCGCAGTCAAGTTCAACCCCAAAGAGAAACACCCCCGTAAGTCATTCACATTGTAGACGGAGGAAAGGAGATTACATCCGTCAACGGGGATGATCAATTAAAGAAGGATGCAACACAAAGCATGATTCCGTAAAAGGATATTAAGAGCATGGTGGAACAACAGGTGCGAGAAGCCTTAGCACAATCAAAGAGCGGGACATCCATTCGGATGGGTAGACCTTACCCTGAGGAATTCGACGCTGTCCAATATCCGAAAGGCTTTGTACCACCTCTGTTCAAGACCTTTGATGGAACCGGAAACCCTAGGCAGCATGTTGCACATTTTCGTGCCGCTTGTTGCAATGCCGGCGGAAGTGATGCTTTACTCTTCCGACAATTTGTCGGCCACTGTCAGTGGATCGCCTTTGATTGGTATGCGGAATTACCGAACGTGCTTCGGTGAAGACATTTTCAGAACTAGAGAACCTCTTCATCAAGCGATTTGTCGGAGCTCAAGCACCACATCACTATAGGTGATTTAGTGGTAGAGAAGCGTAAACCCAACGAAACCTTGGTGGACTACATACTTCGATGGAGGAACCTAAGTATGAAGTGTGAGCCACAACTACAAGAACAAAGATGCGGTCGGCATTTTACTCGAAGAGCATTCATGGCCCGATAGCACTTCTCCTCAAGGGATTTACTATTAAAACTTTCGAGAAGTAGTTAAGCAAGGCCGGAAGCTTGCAAGAGGAGGCGAAGCAATTAAGTTTCACTGACAAAACAGACAAACAGAAGCCCGTGAAAACTTTTGAAAATAAGTCTGGGATTGTTGCAGCATTCGACAAAGGCAAGCAATTGATACAAATATAGTCAGAACGGCCGCAGCAACCTCAACAGAATTACCAGTAACCCCGACCCAGCTATCAGTCATCTCAACAGTATGAACAACTGCCTCGTCCGCAACGTACGTTAAGGGAGCTTTCGAACGGTGGAATATCCGTTTAAGAATGAGGCAGCTCAAAAATGTTCCGCATCCGATGAAGACTCCGCATTTCCAACTCGCAGAGCCTAAGAGACCGAAGAAGTCGACAAGAAAGGTGATCCCAACTTTTGCCCTTACCACCGGATGCTCGGGCATAAGATAGAAGATTGTATTACCTTCAAAAGTTGGCTCAACGATAATCTTCGGAAAGGGAATATAACGATCCCGAAGGAGTACATGAAGGAACCCCAGAAAGGAGGTTCCGTCAATGTTATCTCAATGTATCTCGTTGTTCCAATAGATCCCTATACGACTAATGATGGATGGACTACCGCTTGGACAAAGTCTTCGAAGAAGATTTTGGATCACATCCAAACCGCTTCGGTGCGAGCCTCAATTCAGAGTTCGAAACCTGTCAAGTCGGCACTATCACTTGTGATAGAAGAACAACCTCAACAGGAGACGATTGAAGAGAAGAAGAAAATCGACGAAGAAGAGAAGATCGAGGCTCTTAAGGCTAGACTAGGGGCTGCTTATCCTAGGATAGTTGTTTCCGATTCGGGGGAGAAATCTCTCGAACCTCTAACTCGTATGATTATCTCGCTCACTCCGGTGGGATCTTATAATGATAAGGGTTATAGCGTTGGCTACGTTTTGACTGTTTCTAATGATTACGTAACTAGCGACAATCCGGACATCGATTCCGATACAAATGACAATTCTCAAATCATACACAATCTCGACGGTCACAATGACAAAGAAGACATCCACCAAGGAGGCTACGAGAGTTCAACGAGCAATGAATCTATTTGCGAGTTTCGAGGAGCTCCAGTCACAATAGAGTTAGAGCCTTCAGACTCGAGGCTAATCCAGAAGAACCTGTCATTCCGATTCAAGAGGAGACACTAGCAAACTCAATACTAGATTCAGAAGAAATTACAGAAGTTAACTTAAGAAGTGGAAGAGTTCTACCTCCGAGAATGGGTCCAAAGGACAAAGGAAAGCAGGTGGTTGTTCAGGAAGAACCAACCCTAGCAGAAGAAATACCCATTCGAGAAGAAATCGAGACACATGGAAATAAAGTGGACTACAACGTGCTAGCCCATCTTAGGAAACTACCGGCCAAACTGAGCATCTACGACGCTCTCATCTTATCAAAGGAGATGAGAGAAGCTCTGATCAAGGCCTTACTTGATCCGGAAATTTTCTTAGCTCAAATGGCCGGAGATTCCTTAGATGAGGTTTGCTCGTTAAAGGAACAGCGAGGCGTCACATTCACGGACAACGATCTACTACTTGGGACAGCAGATCACAACCGACCGTTGTACATTTCAGTTACAATTGGGAAGTTTACACTCTCCGCAGTATTGGTGGATCCAGGAGCATCAATCAATATAATGAATCTTCGAACGCTAGCATACTTGGAAATTGATGCTCGCGAGCTCGAGCAGAACAAAATGTTATTAAGAGGATTCAACCGTGAAAGGAGAAAGAGCCCTCGGATCAATAACACCGCTAATGAAGACCGGTGACTTAGCAAAGACAACCGCAAAATTTCACGTAATCGATTCGAAACGTCGTTCAACGCTCTATCGGGCCGACCATGGATACATGAAAACTGGATGGTAACATCATCTCTAGCATCGGTGCATCAAATACTACGATGGAGGGGAACGAGTGCATCAAAGGTGACTTACAACCATTCTCCGTACATGAAATTGGAATCCATGAAGATGCAGCTTATTATGCACCTCCGAAGAAAACAATCTTCTCCGGAGATACCATAACGAATGAAGCAAAGGAAGTTCGGGATGACGAAGAACCCGAAGTTCTAGTCCAACGAGTCACTCACCACTCCCTTACGGCGAGATGGTGATGGTTTCTCCACAACTCGCATCCGAGGTCGAGGCCGGGGACGAGGTCGTGGCGGAGACGTTAGGACAGTTGGACAGAGGAAACCAGCTATCAATGTTGATTGGGAAGACAATTCTGAAGAAGAAAAAGAAATCAAGCAAGAAGCAGCGACAATAAGTCGGAAGAAGCAGCAATTCAGGATCCCGCTCGAAGATGAAATGAATGAATATAAATCGATGTACGAGAAGATTAACCACTATGTACATACTATGACCCTGACCCCGATCCATTCTAATAAGATCGAGGGTATGGTGGTCAAAGAGGTACGTAGCGGCGGTGCAAAGCCAATCAAATTCTACCGAGGTGCTCCTTCCTCCAAAACTTAAAATAATGTACAATTTGAAGATGTCACTTCATCGAATTAATGGAATTACCTTTTGAGTGGTACTCTCCCGTGTTCAAAATTTAATTCAGCGTGGTTTCTTACCTCGACAATGGACAAAAGGTCAATTACAACATTTTGAAAATTTATGGAATAACTCCGGTCGTCCACCCAATTCAAAGCATGGTCTCGGATTCAGCACAGTAGGATCAGTTAACGATACTGAATTTTGCTTGGTTGTCCCTTGCGAGTCTAATGAAAACTGCATGGAAACTACAGAAGAATTTGAAGATTTACAAATTGGAGACGCTCCACCGGAATTCGAAGAAGAGATTAAATCTACAATAGATGAGTTAACGGAAGTTAACTTAGGTACTAGAGAAGAACCTAGACCTACCTTTGTTAGCTCCTTACTCAATAAAGAAGACTCCGAAGAAATAATCAAGTTATTAATGAAATTTAAAGACTCGTTTTGCTTGGAGCTACTATGAGATGCCGAGTTTAGCTCGAGAGGTCACGATCCATAAGCTAGGAGTGGATCCTACTTCTGTCCCAGTCAGACAAGGTCCCATAAGAATGCGTCTAGAAATCGAACAACAAGTCATAGCTGAAGTTAAAAAGCTAATAGACGCTAAATTTGTCCGTGAAAAACAATACCCGACTTGGTTAGCCAATGTGGTACCAGTTAGGAAGAAGAATGGTCGGATCGAATTTGTGTGGATTTCGAGAGATTTGAACAAGGCATGTCCAAAGGATGAATTCCCTCTACCGATCCCGTAATTAATGATCGACATTGCTTCGACACATGAAATATTCTCATTCATGGATGGATCTTCGGGATACAACCGGATAAAAATGGCTCCAGAAGATGAAAAACTTACAGCATTCAGAACGCCGATCGGAGTATATTGCTACACAGTGATGCCATTCGGACTGAAGAACACAGGAGCAACCTACCAGAGAGCAATGACAAGAATTTTTTATGATCTCATCCACAATCATGTCGAATGCTACGTGGACGATGTGGTCATTAAAAGCAAAGTAAAGGACAACCACCTATATGATTTGAGAATTGTTTTTGAACGATTAAGACAATTTAACCTTAAGATGAATCCCTTAAAATGCGCCTTCGGCGTCACCTCCGGGAAATTCTTAGGATTCGTTGTCCGACATCGTGGAATCGAAATCGACCCGGAAAAGATTAAAGCTATCTTAGAAATGCCACCTTGCAAAACCTTAAAAAACTACGATCTTTTCAAGGGAAGCTGGCATATCTTCGACGCTTTATCTCAAACTTGTCAGGTAGGTGTCAGCCTTTCTCGGCATTTGTTAAAAAGGACACCAAATTTATTTGGGAAGAGAAATTCCAGAAAGCCTTTGAAGACATTAAACAATATTTAATGACACCTCCTGTCTTAGCAGCCCCAGTCTCAGGTAGACCATTGATACTTTATATCGCGGCTTTAGATGACTCACTCGGAGCCTCGTTAGCTGAGACGATGATGAGGGTAAAGAAAATGCTCTTTACTACCTAAGCCGTCGTTTACTTCCAACGGAAATAAGGTATCCCGCAATCGAAAAGCATTGTTTGGCCTCGATCTTTGCCGCTCAAAAGCTCGGGCACTACATGCTTTCTCATAAGGTCAACTCGATCTCGAAATTTAATCCATTGCAATACTTGATGACTCGTCCAACGCTTTCCGACGGACTTGCCGGATGGTCGATGATATTATTGCAATTCGATATAACTTTCGTGCCTCTTCGTGCCGTAAAGGACAAGTCTTAGCAGACTTCCTCGCAAGACACCCTTTGCCTAGCAGAATCTCCTCTTAATGACAATTTGCCGGATGAACAAATAATGAGCCTAGAAGACCCGAAGATCGACGTTGGGAATTATATTTCGACGGAGCATCTTCACGACACAAAGATGAAGAATCGCAAGTGATAGTGCCGTAAGGCGGGAATCGGATTAATCTTTATAACACCGGAGCGAGGGATGTTAAGATACTCCTACCACTCGACATAGCCGTGTACAAACAACGAAGCGTAATACGAAGCCCTCATAACGAGATTCGGAATTAACTATTCAAATTGGGATAACAGACATTAACATCTACGGGGATTCGCAGCTAATCATTCAACAAATCGCCGGACAGTACGTAATTTTAAAGCCAAGACTCGAGCAATACTTCCGGTATGTCATACGGTTCTTGGAACGATTCCGAATGTGACGATCTACAAAATTCTCGTAAAAGAAAGTGCTTTAGCGGATGCGTTAGCTCGCCTCGCAAAAGAATTTGCTCGTTTGCAAGATGAGTCGATAGAAGTGTCGGTTCACGGACGTCGGGTCCTATCACGACTCGACATAGACACAATACACAAATCGGAAAAGGAGAAGAATCGGATGCAACAGGATGAGAAAACACGGAAGATTGGCGACAGCCTATTAATGAACTACTCGCAAATAGGAAAGCTACCGGACGATAGGTCGCTAGCCCATCGGATCAAGAAAAGAACTCGTCCTACGCATTAATAAACAACACGTTATACGAAAGGTCTTTCGATCGGATGTGGCTAAGGTGCCTAAGCGGGTCCGAGGCCCGTGAAATTGTTAAAGAGGTGCATTCGGGACTCCGTGGCGCTCACCGATCGGGTCCGAAGATGAAAATGAAAATTAAAAGATTAGGGTACTACCGGCCCTCGATGATGACCGATCGCATGAAAATCGCCAAGAGCTGTCACTAATGCCAAGTGCACGGAGTGGTTCTACACCAACCTCCAAATGTGCTACATCCGACAATTGTGTCGTGGCCATTTAAATGTTGAGGCACAAATATAGTGGGTCCAATAGAACCACCATCTTCAAAAGGACATCGCTTCATTCTTGTGGCTACAGATTACTTTTCCAAGTGGCGCAGGTAGTTCCACTCGTAGAAGTGAAAGCACACCACGTGCTACGCTTTTCAAGAACCAAGTTGTCTACCATTTCGGAGTGCCACGCGAGATTATCTCGTATAATGGGCCGGCATTCGAAGCACGCAAATCAACAATTTTGTCAGGAGACACGGAATCGACTGGCGGTATTCAACAATTTACTACCCAAGAGCAAATGGCCTGGCTGAGGCTTTTAATAAAACTCTCGTTCAAATCTTAAAGAAAACTTTGGACGATAATAAGAGAAATTGGCACGAGAAATTATTGGAAGCCTTATGGGCCTACCGGACAACCTTCGAACTCCTACTCAAGCTACACCTTACGCTCCGGTGTATGGGTCCGAGGCAGATGTTACCCTTAGAGGTCCAGCTTCCTTCACTCGTAATCGCGATTGCAAACAAAATCACGACAGAAGAGAATGCCAAATTACGACTAGAAGAATTGGAAAGCCCGGAAGGAAAAGACTCTGCAGTCGCAGCAGAATTTAGAACTATACCAAGCTAAGATGGTTCAAGCCCATGACAGATCGGGTCCGCCCAAGAACCTTCAAAGTTGGTGACTTAGTTCTCGTTCTCAAGAGACCTATCCTTACACACCGCAAGATAGGAGGAAAATTTGAACCCACTTGGGAAGGACCGTTTGTGGTTGAAGCAGTATACTCGGGAGGCTCCTACCAGCTAGTGAATTGCCAAGGAGAACGACATATGCTTCCGATCAATGGACGATACTTGAAGAAGTATTACGCTACCTGATGTTTCGAAGGAATGAATTCCTCATCCCTAGAAGCACGAGCGAAGTAATTACTTATGACTGGGTCCGAACCCAAAAATAATAAAAAATGTGCTAAAATAAATAAAATCATGATAATAAAGTTTTCCTTGTTTTCTCTTCCATATCAAAATCTTTTTCTTGATCTTATCCCACTTCATTCCTGTTAAATTTAAAAATACAAAATGTAATAAAAAAAAACTGTCTTTTATAAACATTTTCTTAATGTTCTTGTTCTTAGTACAGCCCCTGATCCTTTTCCTTATCTTTTCGCAGGGAGATGTCGAACGGGCGGTTGGTCCTGAACTTTAGAAATGGCGTAAGCCTCGCACTCGACGAAAAGAGGGTGAAAGATGGAGCGATAATAGAGATCGACTCGGACTTCGCACCGGCAGGATCGCAATACGAGGAAAGTGATCGGGTCCCGGCCGACCGAGAGGAACTACCCAGTCAGACAGTAATGAAAGTGGCCCAAGCCACCACTCCAGTAGCAAGAAAAGGAAAACAAACACTGAAGAAGACAAGAGAATCAAGTCTGTAGTCGCTACAGCAGAGGGCAGGCTTGTCAGCGCCGCGCCCACAGAGATTCAGAAGTACGAAGAGCTACTCTCACAAGCAACTCAACGAAGAAATAAAAATCGCCTTATCCGCATGATGTTAACTAAATTAGCAACGGACCAGCGCGACGAGGCTGTTGTTACTGCCAGTACATGCACTTCAAGGACACCAGTTCACCAGGGACCTAAAGAAAGGAGGCCGGCTCCTAGGATAACGAAGGGACCGTGGAAATCTCAAGAAGATCGGAAGAAGGAAGGCTACCACGCCACCGGATAAAGCCACCGCAATGCATAACCTTGTTGCGGTAGCAACCCCGGAGGATGTCCCGACGGAGACCATCCCTGAGGAGCCGAGGTATGCAGGAGAACGCGAAGGGATTGAGTCATATATCCCACAGTACGTCACCAGACCTCGCCATTTGCAGATTATTCCGGAATATGAGGTAGAAAGAATGCAGAATGTAGAAAAGTAAACTTTTGAATACTTCGAGAGAATCAGAGGCAGGAGAATCAATATACTAGAAGGCCTCGAGCTACATACAGACGTGTTCTCAGAATACGAACAATAACAAATCGTGTACTGCATCCGAGATTTGAAAAGAATGGGCCGAGCAGGCCGCTAAGAGAAAACACTTACTCGAACCCCGGAGATGGATGCCGTGGAAAGGTAGAATTACAATACAATGTGGATGCCGCTACAACTTCGCGGAAGACAGAAGGGAAACCCACCGGGAATACTCCGTCATGGCCAGTGGATCCAATGCCATTAGTCATCAAAAGGATGGTAAAAAGGATGATAACATGGAGGGTACCGCGCGTAGATTGCATACCCAACAGCTTGCATCATTAACATTTACAAGAAGGGTGACTTCATACCCCCGCACATAGATCACCACGACTTTGTCGACCTTTACGCATGGTTTCTTTTCGAACGAGTGTAATATCATGTTCGGATCCGACCTCCGGATAGCGGCCCAGTGGAGTTCCGAGGGCCAGCAAAGATACCATTACCGGTAGGTTCCGTCATGATACCGAAGGGCAACGGAGCAGGATGTCGCTAAACATTGCATACCGGAGTACCAGTGAAGCGGATCTCAGTTACTTTCAGAAGGATGGACGACAGAAAGACACCTTACCACTTCCAGCCAGACCCGGAGCTAGAGAGCCTCCGGACTTACGAGTTGTGAGTTACATGGAAAATATCACACCTCCAACGTACATCCATACGGCACCCTTGCCAAGGATGGCTTGGAAGGTGATGTTATCGACCATGTACCTCACTATTCGGACATGGATTTTCGACGATACCTTTTTGGATGGATCGACAAAGATCATACATAGTCCGTTTCGAGTCTACATGGATTGTATGAGATGTATTCCAGATCGAGTTGTATGATGTATCTTCAGCATGATTGGAATGAAAGTGACCATGTCACATTTTTGGCCTTCACCTCTTGTGTGCAAGTTGACTGAGAAACGCCATTAAGAGTTAAATGAACTTCGAACAAAGAACATAAAAGAAAAAAAAAATATAATAAAAGAAAACTTTCCTTAAAAATCTAAAAAATGATGAACTCCAAGTTCACGATAAAATAAAATTTGAATCGTTAAAAAAAATAATAATAAACAAAATGAGCACAAATTCTCAATCAAATTCAAATTCAATCTTTCCAAATTTCAAATCAAATCTCAATCAAATTCAAACTCAATCTTCCAAATCCGAAATCCAATCCGTTCTGCTCTCTCCCTTGTCTGGAATGGAAGCAGTTGATTCCATTGACACGGATCGAATTTGATGGCAAGGAATTGTATCCAATCCAAAACAGCAACCTCCGATCAACTCTTTTGAATGGGATATGTAGCATCTACATATTCCCTCCTAATCTATTTTCTTCCATGAAAGTCTTTTACAACTTTCATGAAATTCTCGAAACACCAAAATTCCACATTTTTCAAATCAACATTACAAATCTTTGCAAAATCAATTACACATCAAATTCAAACTTTTGGGGTTGAGGATTTTACATCCGAGACTGCATTGCTTTAGGATTCTTTCCCTATCGCAATGAAATACATCAAAATCAAACTTTTGAGGTTGAGGATTTTACATTCGAGACTGCATTGCTTTAGGATTCTTTCCCTATCGCAATGAAATACATCAAAATCAAACTTTTGGGGTTGAGGATTTTACATCCGAGATCGCATTGCTTTAGGATTCTTTCCCTATCGCAATGAAATACATCAAATTCAAACTTTTGGGGTCGAGGATTTTACATCTGAGACTGCATTGCTTTAGGATTCTTTCCCTATCGCAATGAAATACATCAAAATCAAACTTTTGGGGTTGACGATTTTACATCCGAGACTGCATTGCTTTAGGATTCTTTCCCTATCATAATGAAATACATCAAATTCAAATTCTTGGGGTTGAGGATTTTACATCCGAGACTGCATTGCTTTAGGTTCTTTCCTTATCGCAATGAAATACATCAAATTCAAACTTTTGGACTGCATTGCTTTAGGATTCTTTCCCTATTGCAATGAAATACATCAAATTCAAACTTTTGGAGTTGAGGATTTTACATCCGAGACTGCATTGCTTTAGGATTCTTTCCCTATTGCAATGAAATACATCAAAATCAAACTTTTGGGGTTGAGGATTTTACATCCGAGATCGCATCGCTTTAGGATTCTTTCCCTATCGCAATGAAATACATCAAATTCAAACTTTTGGGGTTGAGGATTTTACATCCGAGGCCGCATTGCTTTAGGATTCTTTTCCTATCGCAATGAAATACATCAAATTCAAACTTTCGAGGTCGAGGATTTTACATCCGAGACCGCATTGCTTTAGGATTCTTTCCCTATCGCAATGAAATACATCAAATTCAAATTCTTGGGGCCGAGGATTTTACATCCGAGACCGCATTGCTTTAGGATTCTTTCCCTATCACAATGAAATACATCAAATTCAAATTCTTGGGGTCGAGGATTTTACATCCGAGACCGTATCGCTTTAGGTTCTTTCCTTATCGCAATGAAATACATCAAATTCAAACTTTTGAGGTCGAGGATTTTACATCCGAGATCGCATTGCTTTAGGATTCTTTCCTATTGCAATGAAATACATCAAATTCAAACTTTCGGAGTTGAGGATTTTACATCCGAGATCGCATTGCTTTAGGATTCTTTCCCTATTGCAATGAAATACATCAAAATCAAACTTTTGGGGTTGAGGATTTTACATCCGAGACTACATTGCTTTAGGATTCTTTCCCTATCGCGATGAAATACATCAAAATCAAATTCTTGAGGTTAAGGATTTTACATCCGATACCGCATTGCTCTGAGTTCTCTCCTCATTGTAATGATTCAACCTAATCAATTCAATTTTCTTTTGAGGTTGAAGATGTTACATCTAAAACCGCAAAATTCCAATTCTCATTTCAGATTCAAATCCCTCCAAATTAATTTTGACAAAACTTCAATCTAAATTTAAACTCCAAATTAAAATCTAAGCTCACACATCAAAACTTAAACTGAAACAAAATAAAATCTAAATCGAAATTCCCCCAGGTCATGTGATTTGGGATTCACCTCCTTTCCCTTTCTCCTGCGAGAGTTCAGGAATCTCTAGTCTCGGAGATATACATAACACTCCCCAGCGGGAACTCTTCTACTTTGTCCTAAGTCTGTCACTTGGACGTTTGTGTTGGTATTGTTGATCGCTTCGGTTAACACCAATACGCACGGTGTGCTCCGTCAGCTCATCACACCTATTGGGGGTCCATTTGTTGACCTCATTTTTGATGAGGTCTTCTCTTCTTCTTTTAGTACTTCAGGATCTAGCCTTAGGCCTTTCCTTTCGACTATCTTAGAGGATTAGAATCGAGACCCACCACTTAGAAATTCAAACCACTTCTAACTCCTCGCAAACTCCACAAATTTGATTGTAGACCCCTAATCACCTAGAGGGTTGAAATCAAATGTGGAAGTTTAAAGGATGAGTTCATATAGGACTCTTTGGCCTTAGGACTGCCCTGGATGGTCTGGTCTGGTGAAGGGCTGACTTACACACACACTAAACTCATACACTACACTTTCACACACCTCCTAAAACACACCTATACCCAACTTGACCTCCTGACTCATGTAGGTGATTCACATGGATGGTCCTTAACCCCTAAGCCCTCGGCAAGAGGGTTAGGAACAACATAAGTGGATGCCTCAAATGAGTCCCTTCATGGCTCATGTGGGCTTGATATGGCTTCATGACTCAACCAAAATGATTTCATTCCACTTACATTTACCCAATCTTCAATTTTCCAAATTTTCAATTTTCGACCCCCGGACCCTACACCCGCCTAATCTACCCAAAGCCCTTGAAACTACCCAAAATTTGCAAAATCACCTAAATTACCCAAAATTCCTCAAAATCAATCCCAAGCATTCCCACATTACTCAAATTGATCATCCATACCCAAAAATACCAAAAATTCCAAAAATACCTCCCAATACCCTCCAAGTACCCAAAATACCCCTCTTGAACCAAAAATCCAAAAATTTAGAAAATTCTCAGAAAATTCCAGAAAATCCCAAATATTCCAAATTTCATTTTGTTCAACTACACCATGGGCCAATTTTGTCAATTTACGCCACTTTGGTCAAAACCCCCAATTTGACTCATTTTTAACCCAAAGTGAACCCAATGTCAAACCAAACCTATCCAATTGACCCAAATTCTGGTCCAATTCAATTCTAAACTTCAATTCAACATTCCCAACACCAATCTAGACCAAAGCCAAGTCCAATTTGATTGACATTTGGATCCAATTTCACCTTTTGCCTTAAAACCCAATTTGGACCCATAACCCAAACTTAACTCAAACTCACCCAATTCAACTCCAATTAACCCCAAATCTTTTCTAAACCTTTCTTAACATCCCTAAAAACAAAAGAAGTTAAACACTCCTTAACTTCAATTCATCTAAATTTAAGTTAACTTCAGATTAGCCCAATTTAGATCGAACTAATTGAGGGATGGGTATTTGGTCGATCTGAGTTAGCCTGGGTTGAGCTGGTTTTATCTTGGAATAGTTTTGAATTGGTTTAAGTCGAAATGATTTTAACAGCATTGACCCATGTTGGATTTAGTTTGATCTGGGTCAAACTAAGCCTAACTGGTTTGGACTGACCCGAATTAGGTCGAGTTGATCCAAGTTGAGCTGAGTTAATGTGGAGCTAACTTAATTCAAGCTGGATTGACTCAAGTTGAGCCTCCTAGGGACTCGTTCATAATTTGAGCTTAAAAAAATTATGTGTTCGGCTCAGTTACTTAACGAACGAATTCGAACACGAGTTATTTATCGAGCAAAACATGAGTTATCCACAAATAACGAGCTTTTCTAATAGCCCTACTTGTGATCATGGCAAAACATCATTGGCTCATGCATAGCACGAGATCCATATCAATATCTGTCGTATCGAAAAGGCATGCCATGCCGGCAAAATACATAAATATCAGTATTTGTCATAATAAAATCAAGAAAATCAAGAGAGTAAAGTCATTGTTGGAAGTTTAGAAAGGGTCACCTTCGAAGAGTATGGTGGGAGCTTCAAATAGTTAGCACATGTCATTACACTTGGCAAGTCCATGTCAACTTCACAGCCACAAACCTGTTTTAAGGATGTTATTACAATGTCAAGGTTATAAATGTCAATAATATAAATGTCTCCAAAATTCTAAATAATAAAATGAAAATAAAACCTTGCGAACAATTGTCAGCTTAGGATTCAATGCCGCCAAACCTCCCGGAGGAAGCCGCGGAGCGCCTGTTACGAACTGCAAAAAAGCTCTGCTTAAAAACTTTACAAAAATCTACCACTACCATTTGCTATCTAGTATCAGTGTGATTTCAGTTGGTGTTGTAAACCTCCACTACTGTAGAAGACTTTTGAAATTTTTACTTTTCTTGTTATAAAAAGAAAATGTTAAAAAAAACTGAATTTGATTTCATTTTACTCATGTTGTTTAAATTGTTATACTTGCATATTTATGTTATTTAAATTCCTGCAAGCATGTTATGTTAGTCTTTAATCCTCACCCATGTATCATTTCTTATGCTTAATTGTTTTATCCTAACTAAAAATTAAAGTTTGGGGAGGAATTTTTAAACTTAAAATTTTATTTGTTCTCAAGAATACTTAAAATAAATCTAATTTCTTGATTGAGAACAATTATGTATATGAAGTTAATTTAGGGGAACAAAAATTTTAAATATAAAATTGAATAAAAGAATTTAGTTGAAAATTTATAGTAATCATGAAGAACTTAAAGTTAAAATTTTCTTAGTGAAGAGATGTTAAATATAGATATCTATCTTTAGTAAGAAAATTTATATTTTTGGATAAATAGAAGATTTGACTTTTATTCTTCAAAGCTTAAATTTCTTTTATTGAGGAATAATTTTCAAATACTATTATTATGATTTTTAAGTGAAAGATATATATCTGACCTTATTTTAAATGGAAGGGTGGAATTCAAAATCATTAAAGGCCTATCCAGATACAGTAATTCTTGCCTTAGAAAAAGAAAAGAAAAAGAAAAAAAGAAAAAGAAAATAAAAAGAAAAAGTGAAAAATAGTATGTAAAAAGGGAGGAGAAGCTTGAGGATTTGAGGGCCTAATCAAAAATTGGTTCCACACCTAAAAGTTTAACATATAAGTTCAGAGAAAATCTAAAGCTTAAAGTTATAATATAGTAAGTAAAATTATTTTCAAATAAAGATTTTTTTGTCAGAAAAATAAGATTTTTGAATCATATATTTTGAAGAATCCACAAATATTTCTGAATTAGATAGAGACTTATATTTGTCATTTTTCTTTCCTTAAGAACTTTCTAAACTTTAAGTTGTCCTTAATTACTGAATTTTTTTCTAAATTGGACTATTCCATTTCTAGAACAAAATTTTTTTATCTTCCTAAGAAACTCATTAAATAATTTGCATATTAAAATTTTTCTATGTGATTAATTGTCACTTGAGGACAAGTAACATTTTAAGTTTGGGGGATTTTGATACTCCTAAAATATATAGTATTTTTATGCACATTTTTATACATATTTTTTATGATATTGCACTTTAATGGAAGGTATTTTGTGTTTTTATTGCAGATATGATGAAAATGAGTGATTATGATGAAAGAAAAAAAAATTGCATCAAATTTAGAGCAAAAAAATGAAAAATGAAAATTTGGGCATTGGCGGCTAAGCACCGCTGGGTCTGCGCTTAGCTGCCACAGTTAAAAATTGAATTCAATTTAAATTTGGCACCATTTTTAAAAGGGATGGGATGCAACTCTTGGTGATAACTTCCATAACTTCCTTTGAGCAGTGTTTGAATGAAGGGGTGCATTCTTTGGTGGATACATTGAATCTGGACACATTTTGAAGAGACACCAAGGCACCTTTTATTTTAATATTTAAAGAGAGTCTTAGAAAAAATGAAGGGCTCTTCCATTGCATTTTGAAGAGAGTTTTTACAAAGTTTTTATTTTAGTTTTCATTATGAGTAGGAGTAGAGAGTAGAAAAGAGAAAAAGGTAGGATTGATGCCTTCTTCTTTCCACTTCTTTTCTTTCCTTTAGTTTAGTTTTTTTTAAAGTCTGAAGTCTATATCCTGAGTCATCGGAGTTGGGAGACTTGCTCTGAAGAGTAGTTTAGTGAAGAGTCAAAGTTTCAGAGGAACTTCCTGAGTCTTGTGGAGAGAATTTTCAGATAAGTGTTTACTTTTGTTCTTACATTTAGTTTTTAATTAATACTTGTTTTTGTTTGTTATTTTTCTTATGGTTTTTAATTTTAAATCAATGTGTTTTTGTATTTTCTCAATGCATTCTGAGTAGTTTACTTTATCTTTTTCTTTCTTAAATGAAGAAGTACGTAATTAATGAAGAATTGTTATGGAAAGTATGTGTTTAAAGTTGGAAGAAGTTGTGAAAATTGATTCTATAAACTTTATTTACTTCTTAATCTGGCCTGTTAAGATGTAAAATTTGTGGTGAGATTATGTAAGATCCAATGCGGTATTGTCTCATAAAAGTCAGAAAGAATCACATGCAATTATATGGGTGAAAATTGTAGTTCATATAATTGAATGTAATATATTAGAAGATGTTTTAAAAGGGGAGTAAAATTAGATGATTTTTAGTGTTACAGGCTAAAAGCCCCTAATTTGGTTTAAAGTTTTGAATTTTGTTATGAGAAGTTAGCCCCCAGGTGTAGCGAAATGAGGGAACTCTAGAGTGAGAGCTAGTATCTTCCCTGCCCAACCATGTTCAAAATGATAAAATTTCAAATTAACCAATGTTCTTTATAGAACCAAGTAAGGGTAAAGAACATATTTGCTTCTATTTTTCACAACAAATTTAAATACTTCCACAACAATATATTAGTAATTATTACTACTTCATAAAAGAAAGAAAAAGATATTCTAGTTAATAGTGTTTTTCATACCGTGTTACAGTTATTATCATTTTAATTTATTTTTTGACTTTTATAAGAAAATTTAAAGAGTGGTATCAACTATCAAACTTTTCAAAATCAAAACATACTTTCAAAAGCCAATTAAAAAAGTAAAAAGATAATTTTCTTATTTCTTTAAAGATTTTTCACTTTCCTTGTGGGTTCGATATCTCGAGGCTTAATCAGAAAGTCCTATATTACTTGATAAACGATATGTATACTTGCGTAGTATCCCATATTATAAAATCTTAATTTTCATATCTAAATCATCAGCACATATATTCGATGTGGAGTCAAGTTTTTGGTACACATATATTTATCAGGGATGACAGAGCAGGCCATCTGAGACCAAGGACATATACGGAGCCGTCAAAATGGAAAAGTGGAAAGGGCATAGTCATTATCCAGTGTGGCTGTTGTTATAACTTCACTGTAGATCGACAAGGCAATCCCCCAAAGGATCTTACAGCATGATGAGGTGGATCTGGTGCCACCGCAAATTAAGAAGATGATAAAGAGGATGGTCGAGTGGCACATATTGCCTGCAAACTGTATTCCTAACAGCTGCATCATAAATATTTATGAGGACGGGGGCTACATTCCGCCTCACATCGACCACCATAACTTTGTGAGACCCTTCTGTACGGTCTTTTTTGTAAGTGAAAGCAATATCTTGTTTGGACGAGAAATTCAGATTGTCGGACTAGGAGAATTTGAGGTTCTGTTGAAATCCCCCTACCAGTAGGATCAGTACTGGTGTTAAAAGGAAATGGAGCAGATTTAGCAAAACACTGCATCCCAGGAGTTCGAAGAAAAAGGGTGTCAGTCATCTTCAGAAGAATGGATGAAGAGAAAACGCCATTTTACTATGAGCCAGATCCAGAACTGGAGAACCTTCGTCATTTGCCACTGTGACGGCTGTACCTCCGAGTATTCGCGAGGGGACTTTTGTTCTGGAGCGTAACCTTAGCAGGTTGGCTCGTCCCCGCAGTAGTCTCAGATAGCAGAAATCTACCCCCTTACAACGGGTCATGACAGTCGATGCCACCACTTTTTGTAGCAGTCAGATGATGTGATATGCCAATTCTGTTCAGTTTTGTACACGTGATCCACTTTTGGATGCTTGTCAGCATATGATCAGTTGTACTACTTCCGGCAGAATTAATGAAAATTTCTTTTTTTAGAAATGCTTTCTTTTCAGCGAGATATCCGAAAGCCGTTGAGTCATGTGTTTCGTTCCAAAATGAAAAGGACAAAAGAATAATGCAGAAGAAAATGATAAAATGATAACAAAATGAAATTAAAATCGAAATGAACTCGAAACTTAAATCAAATCAAAATTTAAAATCAAAATATAAATCAAATGAAACAAAATAAATTGAAAGAAAATGATGAATTGAAAACAAACTAACAGTGATGATTCTCCCTCTCAGAATCCCGGGTCTTTGCACTCATCTTCAAATCCCTCACTTTCTCAATTCTACAAATATTGCAATGGCTACCGATCTTGGCCGAATTGCACCAAATCGCTGTCTTCGAAAACCAATACCAAAATTTACCCAACTCTCCTCAAATGAAATTCTAGGATCAATACCTAAATTCTGATTCCCATCTGTCACCTCTTAGGTTGGATATGAGTCTTGAGCTTTCCCTCCTAATGTGATGTCTTGGGCCGGATGTGAGTCTTTGAGCTTTCCTCCCCAAGGTCTCCTTAAAATTCCATATTTTTCAATCATCTTTCAGAGAAATTTTTTCGCCTTCCATGAAATTCCTAGAACGGAGCTTAGTCGTCCGATTTCCCTCAAAATTTCCTAATTTTCCATCATCCTTTCGAGAAATTTTTCTGCTTTCCATGAAATTCCAGGAACGGAGCTTAGTCGTCTGATTCCCTCAAAATTCCTTAATTTTCTATCTCCCTTCCAAGAAATTTTATGCCTTCCATGAAATTCCGAGAACGGAGCTTAGTCGTCTGATTCCCCCGAAATTCCCTAATTTTCCATCTCCCTTCCGAGAAATTTTCCGCATTCCATGAAATTCAGAGAACGAAGCTTAATCGTCTGATTCCCCCAAAATTCCCTAATTTTCCATTTACCTTTCGAGAAATTTTTCCACGTCCACAAAAATTCCTAGGTCGGTACTGAAATCCCGATTCTCATTTCTGAGGCTGGTAACTAAATTCCAACTCTCATGCTTCAAGGATCGGTACTGAAATTCCTATTTCCCCTCTACATTCAAAGTTTTCCCCACAAAATTAAAATCTTCAAATTTAAGATTCCATAAATTCTGAAATTTCCGTAAATCCCATAAAACATAAAATTAAAATTCAAACTCAAAATTTAAACTGAAATCAAATCCAAATTTCAAATCCTAATTCTAAATCCTAATTCAAATCTCAAATCGATTTGGATCGGACTCCTTCAGAGTTTGGAAGCTTGAAATACATAGCTTCTCTTATGAAGGTATTCCATTTTCCTTCTCCACTGAGAGTTCCCAGGACTTGAAGGTTCTATCTTCTAATCCCTAGCTGAAACTTCCTCGCTAAATTCCAAGCACACGATACCTATTGGTGGTCCATTTCTTGACCTCACTTTTGGTTGAGGTATAGTCTTCCTTTAGAATAGCCTAGGGTATACCCATAGGACTCTCCTGGTGACCTTCTTAGAAGACTATTCATGGAACCATTCCTTATAGAAATTCAAACTTTTACTTCACTGGGAGTTTTCATATGCTTAAGTCCTAACCTCGAGTTTTGGGAGAAAGAGACCAAGCATAAGGAAGCCCAGGGGAAGTCTCCTATAGGTAGTCAGGCCATAGGATCTACCCTGGGAGGTTTGGAGCTTACACCATACTCACACCAATGCACACAACCTTTTAATCGCCTAACTCTTTGGAAACTCATGTAAGTGGTTTTCCCAAGCTTTTAGCCTCAGGCTATTTGGCTAGTACCAATACATAGAGGACCAAATGAGGGTGACCCTTGGTCCATGGCTCAATCTAAATAATTCCATACTACTCACCTTCAACCAATCCTAATTTCCCCAATCATTCCAAAGTTCTAACCCCTTTACCCTAAAATACCCAAAATTCCCAAAATACTTAAAATGCCCCAAAACCCTAAATCCCCCAAATTTCCAAAATCACTTAAATTACCCATAATTCATCAAAAATCATTCCAAAATACCTCCTACCACTCAAACTAACTAAAATTACCCAAAATTGCCAAATTTCCCAAAAAGCCCCCAAATGACCAAAATGCCTTCTTAGCCCAAAATTCCAAAAATTTCAAAAATTCTCATAAATTCCCAAAACATCCCAAATATTCCCAATTTCATTTCTTTCAACTACCACATGGCCCAATTTGAGCAATTTAGCCCAATTTAACCAAAAGCCCCAATTTGACCCATTTAACCCAAAAATGCCCAAATTAAACCCAATGTCTACCCAATTGACTCCAATCTTGCCCAACTTCAATTACAAAGTTTAATTCAACATCTCCAATACCAATCTAAACTAAATCTAAGTGCAATTTGACCCACATTTGAATTCAATTCCACTTGAAATTCAAAATCCCCATTTTTACCTAAATGATCCAAAATCCCCAAATTGACCTAATTTCAACCAATTCCCCTAAATTTCAATCCTAAACCCTTCATAAAACTCCTATGAACCACATGCAACATTCAATTGCCCCCAATTTGGACCTTAGCCCCATTCAAACCCATTTGAACCAAAATCTCCAAATCTAGCCCAATTTGAACCCTTCTCCAAAATCTTTCAAATTGATTGACCCAAACTTCAAATTGGCACCCAATTTATGTTGAGAACTCTTCATCACACTCCCCTAGACCATTTGAGACCTTTAATTGGGTCTATACCCCATTCTAGCCCAACCTAGATCCAAGTCTAGCCCATCATGCCCAAATTGACTAAAATCCCAAAATCCATCAAATTGAACCCTCAAATGAACTCAAAACCACTCCAAGCCTTCATGAAAAGTCTTCAAGACAGTCATATACACAATGTTGGTCAAGATACTTGGTCTCCATTCTATCCCAAACCCAAACTAGCCCAACTTGAACCCAAATGGACCAAAAATGAACCTATGGCTAAATGTGGCCAATTGTGACTTGTTGAGGCCAAATTGGCTCCACCACGGCCAACCCTAGGACCCCTAAGACTGACCCAAACCCACCTAAACCAGCATATTGGAGCCATGGACCAAAGGTTCCTTGAATTAGGGGATTTCACCCCATATTTGGGCCTTAACTAAGACATCCCCACCATCATCATTTGTCATTGGGGGTTAAGCATCATTAATCCTCCCCTAGCTCACCTGAACCACCTGGCCACCAGCCCTGGCCCTGCCAACCACCTTAGTGGCTAGAAAACACCAAAAACTGAGAGCCACCCAATCGCCAAAATCCCCAATTTAAATTCCCTGAGTTGGCTCATTGTCATTGTCCATTAGAGCTCTTCTTTCCTCTACCTAAGCGGCACTTTGCATCCAAAGCCAGGCCCTAAGCTCCACTAGGAAGCTATGGCTATAAAATCACCCCCTCAAGGCCAAAATCCAAGTGCTGAAAATTTCTTAAAGAAAATCTGTCAAAATCTCACCAGAGCCTCTCCAGACCTTCCTAAGAGCATTCCAGCCACTTTCCCACTCTGGTTTCCACTACCTGAGCTCAATTTCAGAGCTTAAACTTGGCCAAAAATAAGGACACTTTCCAATACACCTCCACACAGCACCAAATCGCAATTAACTGTACCCACACTTTCACAGCAGTAAGAGAAGAATATCCCCCATCAAAGCCCCATCACAGAGAGCCTCTCCACCAGACTTCCATCAAAGCTCGAAACCGGATCTGGTTACTTTCCTACCTAGGCAATTCATCAGGGCAAGAGGTTTCATCCCTGAGCTCCTGGGACTCCAACAAAGGTGTAGAGCATCTCTGATCGAAGCATCACTTCTCAGAGCCAAGGTATTGACCTCTCCTTCTTCCCGAGCTTCTTTGGATTCTCCATGTAATTAGGATTAATTTAAACCATGTTTAACTGTATGGATATTTTCATCATGCTTAGACGAGTCCATAGGATCAAACCCTAAGAGATTTGGTTGAGTCTAGGCTGAGAAATTAGAGTTTTAATACGGGGCGGTCACGGGATCACACTAGTTGGGGACGAAGACAGGCAGCCGTTGGATCGCGCGTGTTTTCATTGGACTGTCCAGATCGCGTCGGATGGGAGGATGAAATGAAGCAGTGGGCTGCGTAGCATCCCAGTCAAATGGCAGCGTCTAATGGCGGAGCGACACGTGGTCTATAGCAGCTGCCGAGGTTGAGCTGGTGCCTACGTGGTTAAGTAGGAAAATTTCTATTTTCTGAATTTATTAAACTACCAAAACTCTAAAATCCATATCATGGCCTAGAAAAATCAGAAAAATAAAAAAATACTCTGTTGCTCAGTGAACAGAGGAGAATAATGTGGAAATGGTTTGAAACTTATTTGATGCATATTTTATTTTTAATGATTTAAATACTGATTTCAGTCTTTTAATTCCCCAATGACCCAGACATTTCACCATGGCTTACGCTTTGGGGGTCTTGATCTATCTGCCATAGGGGATCTTCCCTGATTTTTCCAAAGTCATGGGGGATCTCTATAAGGAGATTTCTATTTTTCAAGTTATTATGTTTGTTTTGGTATAAAAATTGTAATAATTAAAATAACAATCATATAAATGCAAAGTAAATTTTGGTAGGTCTCTTATGATCAAAGGACCCTAGGATAATTATTTCATGGGCTAAATCACTAAGATATGCACTAATCATCAACTTGACCTAAAATAGTCTTTTAATTAATTAGGACAAAAAAATTAAAATAACCTAAAAATGATTCTCCACTATGCTTCAGGGATAGAGGAAAACCCTTAAAAATTTTGAAATTATTTGGAATTAATTTAATAGGTTAAATAAATTTTCTAAGTCCAATGATATTTTTGGAACTTAAATGAATTTTAATAATTGAAATAAAACTCAAAAAATTATTAAAATTAGTTTTGGGAGTTCTCTGTAATAAGAGGGTTCTTTTAAAAATAAAATTGAAATTTTTATAAAATTTTCATTTTTGAACAAATTTTAAATAATTAAATAATTAAAAAAATTAAAAATTATAAAAATATTAAAAATCATTAAATTGTCACATTTGCTTTCCTAATCACTTAGGAACCATTCCCATAATTTTCCTAAGTCTTTAAATCAAGATATTAATTTTTAAAGGCTTAAATGAATTTTTAAAAGGCTAAAAACTGAATTTCCTTAATTTTGCACTAAAATAATTCTAAAAATTAAAATAAAAATCAAAAAAATTATAAAATTTGTTTATCTTAGTTCTCCGACCTCGGAGAGATTTAAGAAAAATATAAAATTAAATTGTCAACTTTTAAAATATTTTATAATTAATTAAAACTCAAAAAATTAAAATAAACTTCAAAAAATCATAAAATTTGGTCCAAGTGTTCCCCTGTTCTAGTTTTATATCCAGTAAAAATTTTAAAGTAAAATATTTTATTTTGATCAAGTTAAATATATAACTTAAATTAAACTTTGAAAAATCACATTTTCTCCTTTGATGTTTTAATTAGCTCTTTATTAAGGTAATATAAAAATTTTAAAGTCAGCTGAATTGAATTTAAGTAATTATTAGGTGATAAGGCCCCAAGGATAAAGTTGTAATTTTAAGGGTTTTTAGCCTTAATTAATATTTAGCCTTAATTAATATTTAGGCTTAATCATTAGGTAAAATAAGTAATAAGTGATCCTAGATGATATGATTGGATGTTTGAAACTTTAAAGGGATAAATGGTAGAAACCAACTTCAATTTTGTCATATCAAAATTAAATGTTTGGATTTTCCTAATTAGTTTTAATTTGGAAGATAATTAAACAAAATGATTCTTAGGTTAAAGGTTATTCTTGGAGGTTAATTAGCCACTAAATTACACCCCTATTTGATATATTAAATGATAGCCCAATATTTTGATAAAATTTAATTAAACTTATTTAACTTTTTCCAAAAAGAATTACAAATGTATCCATCAAAATTTTAAGGGCTTAGTAGTGAGCTAGGCTTAATCAATCTTGCTAAAAGAAGTTTAGAAAAACAAACAAAGTCAAATTCTAAATACCTGAAAACACTACAAGCCCAGTTATGAAATTAATTGGCTAATTTTCCCAAACAAATTAACTTTGCCTAAAGGGGTTTTCACCCACATAATCTCTAAATGAAATAACAAATGATAATTACCATGTCTTTCGGATTAATTAAAAAACACCAACTCACTGAGCATCAAGGTATGAAAGGGATAAATCATTTAATAACTATAATAAATCTACAAGGACCTCAGGGAAGTTCAAAAGTATTGTAAAATATTCGGGTTTCTCTTGGACCTTTTCACAAGTCTTCTGGACACCTTGTAAGACTATTGTATTTATTATATTTATTAAATGAAAATATCTCATAAATGAATAGGAGTTCACCGGGTTATGACCTAGGACTTGGTAGGCCTGTGACGAACATATCCATAAGGTTTTTACTTCCTTGCAAATATAAAATGTTTATTGTTAAAGAATACTAAAGTTTCAGGTGGAGGAACGAGAAGACTTGTCAGGTACACTTTTATAAGTTTACAGCATTTTCTTTTCTTGTGTTTTCTTTACCGCACTTTACTTTTCTCACAATTTGCATGATAAACAACAATGTCACCCTGCATGAAAACTGAAACCTTTAAGATAGCCACAATACTAAGACCAAAACTAAATTAAAACTAAACAAGATAAAATTCACCACCACAACATTCAAAATATAAAACAACTCAAAATTTAATCACAAACAAAATAAAAAAAATACAATTGTAACCAAATTAAAACGTATTGTTGGATGATCGGGATTTGCTTAGAGGAGGTAACCCATGTGTTGCCAACAGGGTTTTCCCACGGTCTAAATGAAAGTATGGAACTCATTAAGTTGAGTTTAGTAAATTCATTTGGTCTAAGTGAATCCGATGAAAATAGCGGTGTCGGGATGATGGAACCGTGGGATCTTAACCGGTGTTGCTATAATCAACTTTAATGTTCCCCTAATAAAATATTAAGGCACCTCAATTTAAACATTTCCAAAACATAGCACTTCTCTTTTCTCCTCAATTGACACTTCTTTAAACTAAACCTGCTACAACGAGGAGCTTGGAGCATGCATAGTGGGCAGCACGGCCATCTTCTTCAGCAAAACCTTTCCTTAGTTTAAACAACAAGCCATGGGACTTCGAGGTAGCTTGCATAGTGCAGCATAAATCCTCACCTTTTCTTTAGGCTTTCGTACAGCCCTGCTGTGCAATATAAGCCCTAATTCGCTTTAGGATTCTGAGGTTGTCATCCGGTATGACATAGATCCTCCCATCTTCCAGGTTATTTGTTTAATCAGATATTATGCCAATGTAATTCCTATAATTAATTAACATGATTAAAATTTAAATAACTTCATTTCCAACAATTAAAACCAAATTATATGATAATTCGGGAAGACATCAAGATTTTCCTTGAACCTATGTCCTTCTCCTAGCCTTCTCTCTTTTGGATTCTGATGAAATGAAATGTTCCAAAACTTGAGCCATTCACCTATTGAATTTCTGACCATCACATTTTCCTTGAAAACCTTACCTTTCAAAGTCATGAATATAAATGTTTCCTGATCTATATCAAGAGTTTTCTTAGGTGACATCGGATATCTAAGATGTAATTAACTATAAGGGCTTGCCCTTATAGGAAACTTAAAAACCCCAGATTAATATAAACCATATCTAATTCCTTCATAATAGGTAGGCGAAATTTTCGGTCAAAACTGGTTCACAGATCAAACTTATGTCATCAATTCTTTAGTTTATTCGATCAAGCTTCACCTCAAGCCACGTACTTATTCTACGCGATAAATACATGTCTCGCGGTGAAATGCTCGATTATTTAAACTATTGTTTATATGAGGTCGATTAGATTTCGTATTTTTCATTAAAATATTACTTTCAATATATATATATATATATATATATATATATATATGTATATATATATATATATATGATAGAATGATGGGGGATGAGAGAGAAGCTCCAGATTTGTAGGAGGGATTCTTGAAGTTTGCTACGATTTCTTCAAGTTCTTCAGGTTTTGGATTGTTCTTCCTTTGGTGTTCTCTGATTTGGATTGGTCTTGCTTGATGTTTCGGACTTTGGAATTGGATTCTTTCCAATTTTTTTGTTTCCGGGCTTGCTCTTTTTCAAAATCTGTTTTGGGTCCGGATTTTGTCTCTCGATTTTGTTCCTGTTCTTGACCATTACTTTCCTGGGCTGCTATTTTCTTCTATTTCTTTGAAGTTCTTGGTTCTAGTTTTTTTCCTTTGATCTTTCTTTGTGTCATGGCTGCTACTCTTGTAAAACCTTCTTTTCTTGAAGTGGTTAGTGGTGATATTAGCATTCAACATGACAAGCTAATCTTCCCTCAAATGTATCATGATTCTGCGGCTGGAAAGGGTGAATGCCCTTTCATTAAGCAGGTGGTTAAGAAAGGGGGCAAACCTGCCCTTATTTTCTCTGACAATGAGTTATCTTCCTTGATTGATCTTCATAAATTCACACTGATAGGGAAATTCCAATATGGCCATCCTAAAATGGATCTCATTAGAAAATGTTTTGAAGACTTCAAATTGTTGGGCAAATGGAAGGTGGGTCTCTTTGATGGGAGGCATATAATGATACATTTATCTAAAGAAGAAGATTATGCTAATTTATTTTCAAAAAAGGTTATGGTAATTGAGGGGAAATATATGAAGATCTTGAAATGGTCTCCTGATTTTGATCCCAATCAAGAAGCTCCTATTATCCCCATTTGGTATAGATTACCAAATCTGAAATTGTACTTCTTCAACCATCAAGTTATCTATGCTATTGGGACAGCTATTGGAAGGCCATTGAAGTTAGATATGTCCACATTCAACTTATCTAGACCTTCATTAGCTAGAATTCTTGTGGAAAGAGATATTACTCTTCCTGAAGTTGATGAGATTTGGTTAGGCTCTCCACACAATGGGTATTGGCAACCAGTCATTATGGAGCAAAGGCCTGTGTACTGTCATCATTGTAAAATGTTTGGCCATTCTAAAGAACTTTATTACAGACTTCAACCTAATCTCAAACCTGTTAAAGGTAAGACTGATAGCTTATATAAAGAAGCTGGGAAAGGAAAAATGAATGTTCTTAATATTTCTGCTGCAGGTAATGATCCTCCATTGATTATTTCTGATAACATTCATGATGCTGGGAATCCTTCTCTTGTTCCAAATCAGTCAATCAGTCTGGTTTCTAATATTCTGCCCTCTACTGTATCTGCTGAAGTCAATGTACCTCCTTTGACTATTCTGCCTTCTTCTGATTCTGCTGGAGTTAATGTACCATCCTTAATTGCTTCTGATGATCTTAATGCTGTTGGGAGTCATACTCTCAATCAAAATTCTTCAAGTAATATTTTTAATACTGATAATTTGTCTTCTTTGGCATCTGCTTTGGGTGATGGCACTACTTGCGAGCTCGAAACTTTAGCAAATAATGTTGAATTGATTACTGTTCTAGATTCACAAAAAGATAAATCTGCTATTAACATTGTTAAAGAATCTGAGATATTACCTGCTGCTTCTGCTTCTGGAAATGTAACTGATGTTAATAAGAATAGTTCCATATGGCTGGGGATATTTCTCATCAGAAAGCTTCCTATCCTATTTTTCAACAAATTGGAACATTTAGATATCGAACCAAATATCAATATTTCTGCAGTTAATAAAGAATTGCAAAATGATTGGGTAGTGCAAAAAAGTAAAAAGAAAAAGGAATTGAAGCATCTTTCTGAAGCCAATATCTTACCTTCAAGTGCCTCTACTCCTTCCTTCTCAAGGCTGACTAGAGTAGGAAGAGTAATGATAAATGATTAAATTCATCTGTTGGAATATTAGGGGAGTGGCAAATCCTGGCTCTCTTAATAGATTACTATGTCTAAACAGGATTCATAAATTTTGGGTGTTGGTACTACTTGAACCACTGGTGAAATCTAATATTGTAAGATTTACCAATAAACTCAAAAGCTTCAATTTTATTTCTAACTCTTCCAATAAGATTTGGATATTCTGTAGGAAAGAATTAAAATTTGACATCTTGAAGGATCACTCTCATTTTCTGCACTTTCATTTTGAGTTTGAATATTTCAGTGGTTTTGCAACTTTTATTTATGTTGGTTCTTCCATCAATGAAAAAAAGGAGCTTTGGGATCATCTACATATTATTGGACAGAATGTGAACCAAGGATGGCTTGTTGGGGGGGACTTTAATTCTATTGCTCACCCCAGTGAGAAGAAGGGTGGTAGAGTTCCTAAGTTTCAAGATTTGCTTACTTTTTCCAATCATATAAAGGAAGCTAATCTATTTGATCTTGGTTTTGAGGGATCCCCCTTCACTTGGAAAAGAGGTAATATTTATGAAAGGCTTGATATACTTTTAGTTAATCAAGCTTGGTTGGATATGTTACCCATTTGCAAGGTGCAACATCTAGCGTAATCGGATTCGATCATAATCCTTTGTAAGCTACTTTTTCGCTCTACTCGCTATTACAAATAAGTCTTTTAGATACTTAAATGTCTGGTCTACTCATCCTAATTTTCATAAAGTTATTGAGGATAATTGGGTCTGTTCCCAGGTTTTCTCAAAAGCTGGTTCTATGATTCAACTATGGCAAACTCAAAAGGCTTTAGCTAAGGTTCTTACTCGATTGGAACCGGAGTGTCTTTGGCAACCTGACCCAAAACATCATCAAGGCTGAAAATCATGTCAAAGCTATGGAGATAGAGGTGGAGTTAGGGAACTGTGCTGAATCTCAACTGTATGATGCTAATGATAAACTAAGTATTGCTAGGCTTCTGCTAATAAATTTCTTTATGGTGATCGAAATTCAAAATATTTCCATGCTGTCATCAAATACAGAAGATCACTTAATTCAATTCTTAAAATAAAATCTGAACAAAAGGGATGGTTATATGATTCTCAGGATATTGCTAATGATGTTATAGGGTACTTTCAAGCAACTCTTTTCCTTTAAATCCACAAATGTCGCCTTATTCTCTGCTGAATTACTCGCAGGATGGAATGTTCAAAGGTAATGGTAACAGAGCTCACTCGGATTCCTAATGAGGAGGAGATTTTTAATGTTATTAATTCTATGGATGCAAATAAAACTGTTGGGCCTGATGGATTCTCATCAGAGTTCTATAAGAGCCATTGGAGTATAATCAAAGACAAAGTTATTCCTGCTATTCAATCTTTTTTTCAGGGAGAGGAGCTTCCTAAATATTTTGCTGCATCTTCTATTATTCTCATTCCTAAAGCTAAGATCAAATCCACTTGGAATGATTTCAGACCCATTTGCATTACTTCTATCTTTTCTAAAATTCTCGACGAAGATCATTGTGGAAAGACTTCGAGTTCTCTACCCAATCTGATCACTGCCAATCAATCTGCCTACATTAAGGGAAGGAATATCTATGATAATGTGTTGTTAGCCCAAGAACTTCTTACTGATATTGACAAATCTTGTAGGGGCTCTAACATAATTATTAAACTTGATCTTTCTAAAGCATTTGATTCCATCGATTGGGTTTTTGTTCGAAGGTTCTTGCGGCTAGAGGTTTTGGAGCCGATATTCGTAGCTTCGATTTCTAGATGGCTTAATAATAATTATTACGATCTTTTGATCAATGGTAAGAGCCATGGTTTCTTTCAATCCGGTAGAGGGATTAAGCAAGGTGATCCCTTATCACCATACATCTTCATACTCGGTTTTCGATTATTTTTCCGTAATGTCTGAATCGGTTGCAACTTAATCATTCCCATGCCCAATTCCAAGCATAGATCTAATATTTTGGTAAGCCATTTGGCTTATGCCGATGATGTGATTGTTTTCTATAATGGCAGCAAAAGTTCAATTAAACTTATTATGAAAACTCTATCCATTTTCGAAGAAGTTTCGGTATGGTTTTTAATAAGTCTAAATGTCAATTTCTTCCTAGCTCCTGTTTGAATGCAAATTTAAAGAACTCGGATATCCGATTTTACTTGGGTTCAAAGAAGCAGGCTATCCATTTAGATACTTAGGTTTTCCTTTGATTAAAGGTAGAAGAAGGCTGTCACACTATGATGATGTTGTTACCAAGATTTCTTCTCAACTTCATTGCTGGTCTAATTCTTTTCTTTCTAATGGGGTTAGAATAACTCTTCTTAAAAGTGTGTTATCTTCCTTACCTCTTTACATACTTCAAATGGTTAAAATGAAGAAGAGTACTCAACTTTTGCTCTCCTTAATGTTCAATAAGTTTTTGTGGGAGGGTCAACATAAGCATACTCATTGGTCTAGCTGGGAGAAGATTTGCAAACCTATGGCTAAAGGAGGTTTAGGTTTTAAAAGTTTTCATCATCTTAGTTTTGCTTATTTTTGTAAACAATGGATAAACTTTAGATCTAATTCTTCTTTATGAGCCATTTACATGCATGGAAAATATTGCTCTAACACTCATCCAACTCAAACAATTTCTAAATTGGGTGACTCAAAAACTTGGAAGGAATTGTTAAAAGTTAGAGAGTATGCAGAACAACTTTTTGTTTGGGAAGTTGGTGATGGACAAATTGACTTTTGGAATGATAATTGGTTATTTAATGAATCCCTCTTATCACAGGTATAGTCGGTTTTCAGAGAATCAATAAGGTATTCGATAGTTGGATCAATGGATCCTGGAATAAAACCGCTTCTGCGATCTACCGTTAATAAGGAAACCATGGAGAAAATTATAAATGTCCCTATTCTAAAGGATAGAAAGGACAGAATACTTTATAAAGTTTCTGCTTCTCAAAGCTTATCCAAATTCATTTGGCTTTCTAATGTCTCCTGTTCTACTAATGACTGGGGAAAGGCTATATGGAATAAATATATCTCTCCTTCCATGTCTTTCTTTTGCTGGAAGCTGTTCAGAAAATTCTTGCCTACTGATGATATATTGAAATTAAAAGGTATTAGAGGTCCTTCTAGATGTGTCTTTTGTTGCTCTATGGAGGAATCCATCTTTCACCTATTCCTGAATTGCCTGTCTGATACAGCATATATGGAGAAATGTTATTAGCAGCAGCAGTACCAAAATTCAATTTTCAGCATGGCATTCTATTCCTGATTGTTGGCAGGATTGGAAAGGGGCAGCTGATTTCTACATTCCTTTAATTGTATTTTGGTTTATCTGGTCTTCTAGAAATGGTGTGATATTTGAAGATAAAGTATTTTCTTCTCAAAAGGTGATCAATAACTGTTTGGTTTACTTATACAAGTTAAGGAAGCACCATAATTTAAATGTCCAACATGTCACAGCTAAGCCTATGCTAATTAAGTGGACTCCTCCATCCTTTTCTTAGGCTAAAATAAATGTGGATGGAAGCTACAAAGATGGTTCTCTGGCATTGGAATTCTTGGAAGAAATCATACTAGTAGATGCTTGTGGTTCCTAGCAGCTCCTATTGAAACTAATAATGCACTTATGGCTGAAGTTATAGCTATTTTTTGGGGTCTGAAAGTAGCTTTGATTTTTAATCATCCTTTTATTCATATTGAAATTGATTCAGCTGTTCTACTCAATATATTAGTGAAGAAGGCTTCAGCTCTCTGGTACATTCAAATCTGGATTAACAAAATTAATCAAATGACATTAGATAGACCCATTTGGTGGAGCCATGTGTATAGAGAAGGAAATCAACCAGCAAATTGGCTTGCAACTAGAGCTTCTTCATCTAATTTACTGGTTTTTTGTCCTTATAATGGAACTTTTCATAGATCTTCTGAATTCTTTGCTTTTAGTTTACTTCTACATGGGGATCTTCTTTCTATTCCTCATTTGAGATGTAATAGACTTTCCTAGATAATAAAATATGTTCTTTCCTTAATATATATATATATATATATATATATATATATTAAATTAAATGAAATTTCTATTTTATAAAATTAAAATCCTCTTCAAAAACATCAACAACTCCCAAAAAAAAATTTAACGACCCACAAAAAGCCCTTAAATTTCTTTTGAATCTCCTTCTCTCTTTACAACAACAAACAATTCTCTCTTAGAATTGTAGGGAAGAAGCAATCTCTCACTTTCCCTCTCCTCCTACAACTCTTTTGAGAAGAATCCCTCACAAAATAACACTTTTACACCAAACCTTAAACTCAAAATTCTCTACAAACACTTCCTCTCAACTCACACACTAATTTACATCACTTGCACCAACTCTCTTCTTTTAATTCTGGTACCAAATTCGTCTTAAAATAGCATAGGGAAGATTTCCCCAAGAGATGCCTCAAGAAACCATCCAAAATTCGTTCAAATACGTTGAATCTAGCTTCCACTGACATTGGGCTTCGACGGTGCCCAATTGGGCACCATCGGCGCCCTATCACGCTAATTATTCTGAACTCTCTGAAAAAATGCACTGTCAGCGCCAAAACTCAGATTTCTGGTTTTTACTTTTTTTCTCTCCAAATTTGTTCCTTTTTTACTTCTTTTTGCTCCAATTTCCCAAAATCATCCTACGTGCAGCAAAACATGAAAAATACCTTCCTTTAAAGTGCAATATCACCAAAATGAGTACAAAATATATATGAAAAATCTAACATATTTTTGGTGCATCACCAAACATGAGTCATTTAGCCAATTTTAGGAAGAGGCTCCACAATTTGAGGGACCCTTGATCCATGGCACCAATTTAGGGGTCTTTGGTGATGTGATTAGCATTCCAAAAGGTCAAACTAGGATGGGGTGATTAGATCTTGGTTAATTCAAAAGATTTGGAATGGATTTGGAATTAAGCTCAAAATTAGGGTTTGGGCTTAAGATTGGGCTTGTGCTTAACTTGGGTTTAGATTAAAAATTAATTGAAGGTTTGCATGGTCTAGGGAGATGTCATGAAGAGATTAGGAGGTGAATTTGGTTGAATTAAAGTGGTCACATGGTTTAATTTTATGAGATTTGGAGTTGGGTCAATTTTGGGGTATTTGCTTTAGGCTTGAAATTTAGCCATAAAACTGGGTTCAATTTGTTTTGCATTTGGTTTCAATTGGGCTTGTACATGATACAGTCTAATGTGGATTCAAATTGGGGAGTTTAAATTCAATTGGTGGGAATTGGGGGTGACTTGGGGACTTAGGGTATTTAGGAGCATTTTGGGAAATTTGGCCAATTTTGGTAGATTTGGGTGCATTTGGGGTCATTGAGTGGTTAGGATTGATTTGGATGAAATTTAGAGTGAACTTAAAAATTTTGGGAATTTTTGGGACATGAGGGGTATTTTGGTAATTTTGGGAAATTTAGGGGTATTTTGGGAATTTTGAGAAAAAATGGGGTATTTTGCTCAATTTGAATGATTTGGAGTGGTTAGATATGATTTTTGGGTGAGAGTTGACAAATTAGAAAATTTTAGAAAATTTAGGGTTCTTGGGGCATTTTGGAATTTTGACAAAGTTTAAGGATAGAAGGTCAAACTAAGTGTTTTGATAAAATTGGGATTCATTGAAGATGCTAATCATAATGTTACCCTTTTGGTGCCATAAAACCAATTGAAACCCATTTTGGATCCTCCATGTGTTGGTCCTAGCCACCTTAGCTAAAGGCTAATGGCTTGGAGACCACCCACATGAGTTTCCAAAATAGTGGGAATCAGGCTAAGCAAGATTAGTTTTAAGGTTTTAAGATAGTGTGATAGTGATGGTTAAGGTATGTGTGTGAGTGAGGCCATTTCTAAGCCACCCATGGATAACCCTAAGGTTTGACAGTCTTAAGGGGACTCCTCTTGAGCTCCCTCATGATGGTTTCATCCTAGTAAGTGCTAGAGGTCAAAATCATGCATGTGAAACTTCAAGAAGAGTAAAGAGGTGTTTAGAATTTCTAAGGGGTAGGGCTGAATCACTAATCCTCTAGGATAGTCAACTGGAAAGTCCTATGGATAGATCCTAGGCTCCTAAGAGAATAAGACTAGAACTCAACAAAAGTGAGATCAAGATGCTTCTCCAACCCGACTGGTTCAGCATACATTTTTATATAGGTGGTAGACTGGTGCGCCTGGTGTGTTAGAAGGCTCTTCAATCGAGAATGGGTGTAAGTCCATATGTTTGGAGCGTCTATATCTTCGTATCTAGAACTTTCTTCTTCTTTCTTTCTTGAAGCATCCTTGCCTTCTTGGCAGGTATATGTCCCGCCTCTTGGAGATCCAACTGATAGTCATATGATAGAGTTATGTTTCTCTGACCTTAGGGCTACCGATGCTTCTCATGGATGATGCAATTCACGAATTGCTGACAGAGGATCTCATGACATGTTGGGTAGTCTAACTTCATGACTGAGTAGAATTAGGGTCCTAGTAGCTTGGGATGACGGGTCCATGGTACCTCGACCCGGCTATCTCTACCACGTAGGACTACTCCTCCCTACCTTTGGCTAACCCTATTGAGCCCTCTGCTCCTTTGAGTTTGTTGATATTGTTTTGACTGCCTGAAGCATATATACTACCGCTCGTTTGGGATACGAATATTTATCCTCTGCTCTTATAGCCTGGACATGCTTTGACACTTAGGGATATCCCTGTCAAAATGATTATGATTATTTCGTAGGCTCTGTGTGTCGAGGAGCTACTATCCATTTGGGATGTAAGAGATTTACTCTTTGTCCAATGGCTTAGTGTGAGCATCGAAGCATCGGGGCATTTCTACATGTAATAACCTTCTTTTGATGACATATTTCCCTAGTCTATGATAATATAAGCTAAATCCCTTTTATTGAGATTACTCTTGACTGTATGTTGACCTCACTTTTGGTTGAGGTCTAGTCTCTCTTTAGAATAGCATAGGGTCTAGCCATAAGACTCTCCTGGTGACTTTTTTAGAAGACTAGTCATGGAACCCTTCCCATAGAAATTCAATTTTTTCTTACTTCACTGGGAGTTTTCATATGCTTAAGCCTAACCTCCAGTTTTTATAGGAAGAGGCCAAGCATAAAGAATCCTAGGAGAAGTCTCTTATAGGTGGTCAGGCCATAGGATCTACCCAGGAGGTCTGGAGCTTACACCACACTCACACTACACACTCACAACTCTAAACAAGGCACATCACTTTTGCTCCCTAACTCTTTGGAAACTCATGTAAGTGGTTTTCCCAAGCTCTTAGCCTCAGGCTAGGGTTTGGCTAGTACCAACACATAGAGGACCAAATGAGTGATCCATGGCTCAATCTAAACAATTTCATACTACTCACCTTCAACCAACCTCAATTTTCCCAAACATTCCAAATTTCTAACCCCTTTGCCCCAAAATACCCAAAATACCTAAAATGCCCCCAAAACCCTAAACTTCCCCAAAATTTCCAAAATCACCCAAATTACTCATAATTTCCCAAAATTATTCCAAAATACTTCCTACCACCCAAATTAACCAAAATTACCCAAAATTGCCAAATTTCCTAAAAAATCCCTAAAATGACCAAAATGCCCCTCTTAGCCCCCAAAATTCCAAAAATTTCAAAAATTCCCATAAATTCTCAAAACCTCCCAAATATTCATAATTTCATTTCTCTCAACTACCACATGACCCAATTTGGCCAATTTAGTCCAAGTTAACAAAAAGCCCCAATTTGACCCATTTAACACAAAAGTTCCTAAACTAAACCCAATTTCTACCCAATTGACTCCAATCTTGCCCAATTTCAATTCCAAACTCTAATTCGACATCCCCAATATCAATCTAAACCAAATCAAAGCTCAATTGACCCACATTTGAGTTCAAATTTACTTAAAACCCAAAATCCCCAATTTTGCCTAGGTGACACAAATCCCCTAAATTGACCTAATACCAATCAATTTCTCCCCAATTTCAATTTTACACCCTTCATAACACTCCCCTAGATTGAATTGAATCATCAATTACGCCAATTTAAGCCCAAGTCTCACCCAGTTCCACTTGAACCAAGTTTACCCAATTTTAACCCAAATTCAACACATGACGAAATCTCACCAAATTGATTGGCCTAACCCTAAAATTTCTACCCAATTGATGTTGGGTACTCTTTATGACATTCCCCTAGACCATTTGGAGCCTTCAATTAGCCTTGTAGCCAACTCTAGCCTAACCTAAACCCAAACATAGCCAACTTGCCCAAAATTGACCAAAATCCCAAAATCCACCAAACCAAAATAAACTTGAAACCACCCCAAGTCTTCATGAAAAATCTTCATTACAATCATATACACAATTTTGCTTAATCAATTTGGTCCAACTCAAGCTCAAACCCAAGCTAGCCTAACCTAAACCCAATGTGACCTAAATTGAATATATGACCTCATGACACTTAAATAAATCCCAAATTAACCAAATTGACCAAAACAACTCCATGGCAGCCAACCTTGGGACCCCTAGGACTGGTCTGATCAGACCTAGCCCCAGTCCATTGAGTCATGGACCAAAGGTCCCTCACCTAGAGACCAATTGATCCTCCTCTTTATGGCTAGCCCATGTCTCCCCTTAACCCTTGAATAAGCAACCATCATGCCTAATTAAATGCACTGTGGCACTCTTTACACTCCTTGGCACCTGCCAGCCACCTTCCCTGTCCTTGTCGACTGCCCTAGCCGCCGAAACAGCTCAGCCCGAGCACCCCCATACCCCTCAAAATTCAAAATTGAGCCTTGTCAGTGAGGGATTGCCTCATTGATCAATGAAACTGCTCTGCCCTCACCCTAAGCGGCCTAAAGCACCCAAAGTCAGGCCCTGAGCTCAGCCAATTGGCCATGGCTAAAAAATTACCCCCTCATGGCCAAAATCCAAGTGCTGAAAATTTCTTAACAAAGCCCTGCCAAAATCTTGCTAGAGATCTTCCAGACCACCCTTAGATCATTCCAGCCATTTTCCCCCTCTAATTCCCACTGCCTGAGCTATTTCAGAGCTCAAGTTTGGCCGGAAACAATGACACTTTCCAATACACCTATACACAACACCAAATCCAAATTAACTGCACCCACACCTTCACAATAGTGAAAGAAGAAGTTCCCCCATTAAAGCCCCTTCACAGAAGGCCTCTGCACCAGACTTCCATCAAAGCTCAAAACCGACCTTGGTCACTTTCATGCCTAGACATTCACCAGGGTAAAAGGCTCCATCTGGAGGTTTGTTGGGACTAATCGAAGCTGCCACAACCATCTGATTGAGGCTTCCCCTCTCAGACAAAGGTATTGAACTCACTTTTCTTTTTGAGCTTTTCTTCATCCTCTATAATTCTACACTGTATTTCATACTGTATAAACCATATGGATAAGTTTTTTTAGGCTAGATGAAGCTCTAGGAACAAACCCCATGTGATTTGGTTGAGTCTAGCTCGAGATCTTAGGTCTAGAAGGTGGACGGATCTCGGGATGGACCAGTTAAAGACAATGAAGGAGCGTCGTTGGATCGAGCGTGTAACGCTTAGATGGCCAGGATTGGGCCAGATAGAACCGCAGAGCATAAAGTACACGATGAGTCCGATGGCGGTGCCTAATGGGGAGACGACGCGTGTGCTTTCGAAGCTGCTAAGGATGAGATGGCATTGAGTCATTTAAGTAGAAAAATCTCTATTTTCTGATTTATTTAAATATCCAGAACTTTAAAAATCCATATCTTGGCCTAGGAAAATCATAAAAATTAAAGAAAAATACTCTGTTGCTTAGAGAACAAAGGTGAACAATGTGGAAAAGGATTAAAGAATTTTTTATGCATATTTTATTTTTAATAATTTAAATACTAATTTCAATCTTTTAATTCTCCATTGACCCAAACATTTCACCATGGCTTGAGCTTTGGGGGTCTTATTCTATCTGTTATAAGGGACCTTCCCTGATTTTTTCAAGGTCAGGGGGGATCTTTATAAGGAGATCTCTATTTTTTAAGTTATTGTGACTGTTTTGGTATAAAAATTATAATAATTAAAATAATAATCAGAAAAATGCAAATTAAATGTTGGTAGGTCTCTTATGATCAGAGGACCCTAGGATAATTATTTCATGGGTTAAATCATTAAGATATGCACTAATCATCAACTTGACCTAAAACAAACTCTTAATTAATTAAGATAAAATAAAAATCAAAATAACTCAAAAATGATTCTCCCCTGTACTTCATGGACAGAGGAACTCCCCTAAAAATTTTGAAGTCATTTGAAATTAATTTAATAAGTTAAATGATTTTCTTAAGCCCAATGACATTTTTGTCACTTAAATGAGTTTTAATAATTAAAATACCACTAAAAAATTTATGAAATTAGTTTTGGGAGTTCTCTGTGATAAGAGGAATTTTCTAAAAATAAAATTGGAATTTTTATAAAATTTTTATTTTTGAACATATTTTAATATTTAAATAATTAAAAAATGTTAAAAATCACAAAATTATTAAAAATAAAAAAACTGTCACATTTGACCTTCTAATCACTTAGGAACCATCCTCATAATTTTCCTATGTCTCTAAGTCAAGATATTAATTTTTAAAAGCTTAAATGAATTTTTAAAAGGCAAAAAATGAATTTCCTTAATTTTGCACCAAAATAATTCTAAAAATTAAAATAAAAATAAAAAAATATGAAATTTGTTTCTCCGGGTTCTCTGAGATCGGAGAGATTTTTAAAAAATATAAAATTGAATTTTCAACTTTTAAAATATTTTATAACTAATTAAAACTCAAAAATTAAAATAATTCTAATAATTAAAATAAACTTCAAAAAACATGAAATTTGGTCCAAGTATTCCCCTGATCTAGTTTTATATCCACTAAAAATTTTAAAGTATAATATTTTATTTTGATCAAGTTATTGAATTTTCACTAAAAACCTTTATTTTTGCACCAAAATAAATATATAAATTAAATTAAAATTTGAAAAATCACATTTTCTCCTCCGATGTTTTAATTAGCTCTTTATTAAGGTAATATAAAAATTCTAAAGTCATTTGAATTGAATTTAAGTAATTATGAGATGATAAGGCCCCAAGGGTAAAGTTGTAATTTTAAGGGTTTTTAGCCTTAATTAATATTTAGGCTTAATCAAAGAGTAAAATAGGTAATAAGTGATCATAGATGATATGATTGGATGTTTGAAACATTAAAGGGATAAATGGTAGAAACCAACCTCAATTTTTTTATATCAAAATTAAATGTTTGGATTTTCCTAATTAATTTTAATTTGTAAGATAATTAAACAAAATGATCCTTATGGTTAGGGGTTAATCTCGGAGGTTAATAATCCACTAAGTTGTACCCCTACTTGATATATTAAATGATAGTCCAATATTTTGATAAACATTAATTGAACTCATTTAACATTTTCCAAAAAGAATTACAAAAGTATAAATCAAAATTTTAAGGGCTTAGTAGTGAGCTAGGCTTAATCAATCTTGCTAAAAGAAGTTTAAAAAAGCAATCAAATTCTAAATACCTGAAAACACTACAAGCCCAATTATAAAACTAATTGTCTAATTTTCCAAAATAAATTAACTTTGCTTAAAGGAGTTTTCACCCACATAATTCTTAAATGAAAAAACAAATGATAATTACCCTGTCTTTCGCGTTAATTAAAACACCAATTCACTGATCATAAGGGTGTAAAATGGATAAATTATTTAATAATTATGATTGGTTCAAAATGATCTCAAGGAAGCTCAAAAGAATTGTGAAACATCTAGGTATCTCCTAGAGGCTCTTCATAAGTCTTTTGGACACCTTGCAGGACCATTGCACCGATCATACATATTAAACAAAATATCTCTCAAATGAACAAATAGGACCTGTCGGGTTATGACCTAGGACTTGGTAGGTCTGTGACAAACATATCCATAAGGTTTTACTTCCCTGCAAATATAAATATCTATCGTAAAGAATACTAAAGTTTCAGGTGGAGGAACGAGAAGACTCGCTAGGTACACTTTTATAAATTTACAAGCGCTTTCCTTTCCCGTGTTTTCTTTACCGCACTTCACTTTTCTTGCAACTTGCATGATAAACAACAATGTCACCCTTCATGAAAACCGAAAACTTTAGGATAGTCACAAAACCAAAACCAAAACTAAATTAAAAATCACAACAAGATAAAATTCACCGCCACAACATTCAAAATATAAAACAACTCAAAATTCAATCACAAACAAAATAAAAACTACAATTGCAACTAAATTAAAACGTCTCTTTGGATGATCGGGAATTCCTTGGAGGAGGTAACCCACGTGTTGCTAACAGTGTTTTCCTATGGTCTGAATGAAAGTATGGAACTCATTAAGTTGAGTTTAGTAAATTCATTTGGATTAAGTGAATCCGATGAAAATAGCGGTGCCGGGATGATGGAACTGTGGGATCTTAATCGGTGTTGTTATAATCAACTTTAATGTTCCCCTAATAAAATATTAAGACATCTCAATTTTAATATTTCTAAAACATGACCATACTGCTGAGGTTGACCGTCAGAACGGCTGCGCAGAAACTACTCATTCAAAGATGACGCCGTAGCAAAGATTTTCATAAATTTAATGAAGAAGCCCAAGTTCAAATTGCCAGAGCCGTAGAAGCCAGAGGAGGTAGACAAGAAAGATCAGCCCAACTTCTTCCCTACCACAGGATGCTCGGACACACTATAGAAAACTGCTTCAGTTTCAAGGATTGGCTCGAGCGGAATTACAAGGATGGGAATATAACAATACCAAAGGAATACTTGAAACAACCTGAAAGAGGTTCTATAAACGTGATTTCAGCTGAGCCAATCTCTCTGATTGATGTGCACACCGGTAAAGGTGGATGGAGCACAATTGGAATGAGCTCAAGAAAGTCCTGGATCAGATCCAGTCTACCCCAAAGAAAGCTGTTGTCTGGAGTCTACCTCCAGCCCAGTCCAAGATGAAAGTTGCGCCAAGAAAACCACCGTGATAGGAATGGAGAAAGATGCAAATCATGAACAAAATTAAGGACAATAGCGCGAAGGGTAGGATAGAAGCTGCCCCTGTTAGATTGGTTGTTTCAGATTTGGGAGTGAAACCCCTCGAACCCCTGACCTTGTACCACTATCTTTATGCCCCTTCAGGGTCTCATAATGATAATATAAATGATGTTGGCTATGTTCTTACTGTCTCTAGCGATGACGTAACTAATCACAACCTCTCTAATCCCGATTTTGATTCCCAAAACGATCCTCAAATCGTTATTGTTCCCAACGAGAATATTGACGAAAGCAAAGAAGATATCGACAACACCAGCTATGACAGCACCGAAAGTGAGGAGCCAGTCCTCGAATGCAAAGGAACTACACTTGCCATTAATGTCGACTTTTTAGATACAGAAGAGCCAGATACAGTAATAGAGGGATCTCTGGGTCCAGAAGAAGAAGAAATAACATAAGTACATTTAAGAAGTGGCAAGATGCTGCCGCCAAGAAGAGCTCCAATGGATAAAGGGAAACAGACAATTACTCAGAAAGAAGTGTCTCCAGCAACAGAAGAAGTGCAAGTTCGTGACGAAATTGAAAATTCAGATAAAGTGGATTACAACGTGATAGCTCATCTCAGGAAGTTGCCAGCCAAACTAAGCATTTACGATGCTCTGATTCTGTCAAAGGAGATGAGAGAAAATTTGATCAAGGCTCTACATGATTTGGATATTTGCTTAGCACAGTTTTCTAGCACATCCTCAGATGGAGTTTGCACTTTAAAAGAACAATTTGACGTAACCTTCACCAATGAAGATTTGCTACTCGGTACAGCCAATCACAACCGTCCGCTCTACATTTCCGTCATCATCGGCAGGTTCGTACTTTCTAGAGTGTTAGTAGATCCTGGAGTGTCGCTCAACATAATGAGTCTACAAAACACTAGCTTACTTGGACATCGACGCCCAAGAACTTTCCATGGATAAAATGATGATAAGAGGATTCAACCAGAAAGGAGAAAGAGCCCTCAGGTCTATAACGCTACAAATGAAAGTTGAAATCTGGTAACAACTGTGAAATTTCATGCCATCGATGCGGATACGTCGTTCAATACCCTGCTTGGTCGGTCGTGGCTTTACGAGTACAATATGGTCCCGCCGTCACTACATCAATGCATCAGGTACTACAAGGATAGACAAAAACATTGTATTAAGGGAGATTTACAACCTTTCTCATTACATGAGGTAGGCATTCACGAAGACGCTGCCTATTACGCTCCCCGAAGAGAACAATACTTTCAAGAGAAATTGGGACAAGTAAAGCAGGAGATTCAGAAGAACTATGAGAACGGGACCATACAGCACCAGTTCAACGATCTCCCGCCACTCCTGCGCAACGAGTTGGTGGAGGTTCTTTTAGCCCACGCATCTGAGGTCGAGGCCGGGGACGTGGTCGAGGAAGAACATACCAGATTGTTGAACGGACGAAGCTGTCAATCAACATTGAAGTAGAAGGAAGCTTCGAAGAGGATAAAGAAACAATGATGATAAGTCAGAAGAAGTCTCAGTTCGAGATTTCTACGGATGATACAGAAAGAGATGAATATGAATCAATGTATGATCAGATTAATCATTATGCGCAAGCCATGACTCTAACTTCGATCCATCCTCAAAAGATCGAGAGTATGGAAGTCAAGGAAGTCCATAATGATGGTTTTAAACCGATCAAGTTATATAAAGCTTCTCCTTCTACTTCTGAACCTTATATAATTCTCGAAGAAAATGATTCTAATGAATTAATGGAGCTACCTTTTGGTTACTTTTCGCCTTATGTACAAAAGTTAATTCAATAAGGACATGTGTCAAAACAAATGCCAAAAGATAAGTTACAATCGTTCAAAAAATTATGGAATACAAAAGGAAAGAAACTCAAATCGAAAGAAGGTCTTGGGTTCGGTACGATTGGACCTGTCGATGACTCGGGATTTTGCATGGTTGTTACTAGCCAGCTAGTAGAAGATTGCCTGAACATCCAAGATGAATACGAAGATCAACCAATAGAAGAGGCTCTGCCAGAATTTGAAGAAGAAATCAAATCAACAGTCGACGAATTAAAAGAAATCAATTTCGCAACTGAGGAGCAGCCCCGGCCAAATTTTATAAGTTCGTTGCTCAACAAAGAAGAGGTTACAGACTTGGTCAGGTTACTGTCATAATTTAATGATTGCTTCACTTGGAGTTACGACGAAATGCTGGACTTTCTCCCGAGGTTGTAGTTCAATGACTAGGAGTGGATCAAAATACGACACCAGTAAAGAAAGCACCTAGAAGAATGTGCCTTGAAATCGAACAGCAAGTTATAGCAGCAATAAAGAAATTAATAGACACTAAGTTTGTCTGAGAAGAACAATATCCAACATGGTTAGCCAACGTCGTGCCAGTAAAGAAGAAAAATGAACAAATTCGAGTGTGTGTCAACTTCAGGGATTTAAATAAAGCATGTTTGAAAGATGAGTTCCTGTTACCAATACTAGAATTAATGGTAGACATCGTGTCGTCACACAAAATTTTCTCTTTCATGGACGGATCGTCAGGCTATAACCAAATCAATATGGCTCTAGAAGATGCAATGCTTACAGCATTTAGAACTCCGATCGGGATTTACTGTTACACAGTGATGTCGTTTGGATTGAAGAACACAAAAGTAACATATCAAAGATAATTGAAAAAGATCTTCGATGACCTCATTCACAACTAAGTGGAATGCTACATCCATGACTTAGTCATCAATAGCAGAGTAAAGGACAATCACCAAAATGATTTAAGGATCGTATTTGAATGATTACGGCACTACAATCTCAAGATGAATCCCTTAAAATGTGCTTTCAGTGTTACCTCTCGAAAATTTCTAGGATTTATTGTTCGTCATCGGGAAATCAAAATCGACCAAGAAAAGATTAAACCGATATTAGAAATGCCTCCATCCAGAACCTTGAAACAATTACGATCTTTTCAAGGAAAATTGGCATATCTAAGATGCTTTATATCTAATTTGTCAGGAGGTTTCTCCCCTTTTCGAACTTACTTTGAAAAGATGTCACATTTTTTTGGGGAGAGCCAAGTCAATGAGCTTTCGAAGATATTAAGCGATATCTAACGACACCTCTTGTTTTGGCAGCCCCTATCCCGGGCAGACCGTTAATACTTTATATTGTGGCTTTGGATGAGTCCCTCGGAGCCTTACATACCTAAGTCAATAATAAGGGTAAAGAAAATGCACTCTACTACCTGAGTCGACTTCTAATACTAGCAGAAGTAAATTATCCTCCTATTGAGAAGCATTGTCTGGCTTTGGTCTTCAGCGCTCAAAGCTTAAACACTGCATGTTGTCTTATAAGGTCAACCTAATCTCAAAAGTTAACCCTTTGCAATATTTGATGACTTGACCAATACTTTCCGGATGCTTAGCAAGGTGGTCGATGATATTATTGCAATTTTACATAACTTTCGTGCCCTTTCATGCTATCAAAGGGCAGATTCTCGCAAATTTTCTCGCAGTGCACCCACTGTCAGCTGGGTCCTCGCTCAACGATGAACTAACAGACGAACAAATACTACAAATAGAGCAGCTCAGTGCCAGATGTTGGGAAATGTACTTCGACAGAGCGTCATTAGTCCGAAGAGACAAAGGACAACAAATAGTGATACCCGGCAAAGCAGGAATCAGTTTGGTCTTCGTAACTCTGTATCAGGCCTTGCTAAGATTCTCCTATCACTTGTCAGAACCATGTACCAATAATGAAGCAGAATACGAAGCTCTAATGACAGGTTTGGAATTAGCAATACTAATGGAAATTACAGACATTACCATTTATGGCGACTCACAACTCGTCATTCAACAAGTGGCAGGATAGTACAAAATTATGAAATCAAGATTAGAGGAATACCACCGGTACACGATGAAACTACTCGAGAAACTTTCAGCGTGATATTCTATAGAATTCCTCGAGCAGACAATGCCTGAGCGGACGCTTTAGCTAAACTCGCTAAAGAATTGGCTTGTCCATCTGAAGATTCTATAAATATTATTGTACAAGGATGTCAGGTTTTATCACAGATTAACCTCGATAGTCTACACAAGCTTGAGAAAGAAGAAATTGCAGCCACAGTGTCAGATGATACAGAAGATTGGCGTCAGCCATTGATAGAATATTTGCAAACAGGAAGGTTGCTAGAAGACAAATCAGTGCATCAGATTTAGAAGAGAGCTCTCTCATATGCCTTAATTGACAGTGTTCTGTACAAAAGGTCATTCGATCAGAAGTGGCTCAGATGCCTCAGCAGAGCAGAAGCACAAAAAATCGTCAAAGAAGTGCATGCTGGATTGTGTGGTGCTCACCAGTCAGGACCGAAAATGAAGATGAAAATCAAGAGGCTCGGATACTACTGGTCGGCAATGATGACAGACTGCATGGACACAGTAAAGAAATTTCATCAATGCTAAGTGCACGGAGTGGTCTTGCACTAACCTCTGAATGTTCTACACCCCATAATCGCCTCGTGGCCATTCGAGTGTTGGGACACGGATATAGTGTGTCTAATAGACCCTCCGTCTTTGAAAGGACACAGATTCATACTCACAGTTACAGACTATTTCTCCAAGTGGGCAGAGGCAGTTCTGCTACGAGAGGTTACAGCACAGCAAGTTCTACAGTTCTTTAGAAATTAGATTGTCTACTGTTTCGGTGTGTCACGCAGGATCATTTCTGACAATGGTTGGCAGAAGCCTTCAACAAGATGCTCATTCAAATTCTAAAGAAGACGCTCGATGACAACAAAAGAGGATGGCACGAGAAATTGTTAGAAGCTTTGTGGGCTACAGGACAACAGTCAGAACGCCGATGCAGTCTACACCATATGCACTTCTGTACGGGTCTGAAGCAGCCCTTCCGCTCGAGGTTCAGCTACCGTCACTCCAGATCACCATCGCCAATCAAATTACAACAGAAGGAAACGCCAAACTACGACTGGTAGAACTAGAGAGTCTCGAAGGAAGAAGGTTGCTCGCACAACAGAATTTGGAACTCTACCAAGCAAAGATGATTCAAGCCCACGATAAGTTGGTCCGCCCGAGGTTGTTCAAAATTGGTGACCACGTGCTCGTTCTCAGAAAGCCTATTCTTGCACACCGCAAGATAGGTGGAAAATTTGAACCGACCTGGGAAGGACCATTTGTGGTGGAGAAGGTTTACTCTGGAGGATCGTACCAGTTGGTAGATTCTCAAGGGGAGAGACCCATGTTGCTAATAAATGGACGATATCTCAAGAAGTACTACGCGACATGAGGAATCTGGAGAAAATTTTCCATTCTGATGTAGAATAGGACCAGCATCTGTGATTGAGTCCAAGTTTTGTAATAAATTGAAGTTAAATATAATAAAATAATTTTCTCACAAAAATAAAATACACTTGTTAAAATTTCTAAATCAAAATCTCATAAAATTATATTAAATAAGATAATGGCATCAAAACAGTTATAAAACTTATTAAAACTTGAAAGACAATGATTTTTGTCCTTGTTCTTGTTTGTGCACAACACCACCCACTGACATTTCCCCTGTTTACTTGTGCAGGCGGTGTCGGGTTGCAAGTTGGTGTTTGCCTCCATAAATGACTTGGACTTTGCATCTTGAAAAAGAAACAAATGAAAAGAAGGCTACGAACATGAAGTCGATGATGAAAAGTGGTCGCAGAGAGACCGGACAGACATTAGGATACGGAGGAATTGGGGGATTTGTCAACCTACACCTCCTCGAAGCGAGACATACTCAGGTTCCATCAATGATCACTACTCCAGAAGATAATCTTGTTGCTGCTTTAGCCGAAAGAGTTCCAGATACGTTGTTGGCGCGTATAAAGAGAAGAAATGCAAATCGCTACAAGCGTCGCCTCTTAGACGGAATAGAGAGGAGACAGGATCGAGAGTTAGTCGCTGCGCTATCTCCCATTCCAGAAGACTCTTACAATCCTAAAATGAGAGAGACTGACAACAGTGCACCGCGCAACTATACCGAGTTGGAGACTGCAGAGGATCCCGTGCCGACATTTAATCCAATGGAAGAAATTTTGACTGGGTGTCCGACTTGCAACTCGGGTTTACCCAGACTTCCTACAGTGTCAGGAGCATTTTCAGAATGCCCGGAATGTCATGTTTTACAGCTTGAAGAATATGGCACATTTGAGGCATATACAGCTACCTCAATGTTACTCAGGAGTCGGCAATATCCTGAGGTAGAGCCATACATGCCACAGTTTGTCCTATCGTTGCCACCACCGCGAGGAGTTCCAGACTACATCATGGCAAAGATTAGAAGAATTAAAAAGCAAGAATTTCAACACTACGAAGACATACAAGGAAAGTTTGTCAATATCCTGGAAGGACTCGAGTTATACACTAACGTATTCTTGAGGAAGGATGAAGAAGAAATTTTGTACTGCATCGACACTCTTCAGCATTGGGCAAAGCAGGTCGTCTGAGGCCAAGGACATATACAGAGCCGTCAAAATGGAAAAGAGGAAAGGGCAGAGTCACTATTCAGTATGGCTGTTGCTATAACTGCGCGATAGATCAACAAGGCAATCCTCCGGGGATCTTGTAGCACGATGAGGTGGATCTGATGTTGTCATAGATTAAGAAGATGATAAAGAGGATGGTCGAGTGGCACGTGTTGCCTGCAGACTGTATTCCTAACAGCTGCATCATAAATATTTATGAGGACGGGGATTGTATCCCACCTCATATCGACCACCATGACTTTGTGAGACCCTTCTGCACGGTCTTCTTATAAGTGAAAGCAATATCTTATTTGGACGAGAAATCCAGATTGTCAGACCGGGAGAATTTTGAGGTTCTGTTGAAATTCCCCTACCAGTCAGATCAGCGCTGGTATTAAAAGGAAATGGAACAGACTTGACGAAACACTGCATCCCAGGATTTTGAAGAAAAAGGGTGTCATTCACTTTCATAAGAATGGATGAAGATAAAGCGTCATTTTACTATGAGTCAGATCCAGAACTGGAGAACCTTTGTCCTTTGCCACTGTGACGGTTGTACCTTCAGGTGTTCGCAAGGGGACTTTTGTTCCGAAGCGTAACCTTAGCAGGTTGGCTCATCCCCGCAGCAGTCTCAGATAGCAGAAATTTACTGCCCCTTTCAACGGGTCATGACAGTCAGTGTCGCCACTTTTTATAGCAGTCAAATGATATGACATGTCAGCTCCGTTCAGTTTTGTACACATGATCTACTTTTGGATGCTTGTCAGCATGTGATCAGTTATACTACTTCCAGCAGAATCAATGAAATTTTCTATTTTTCGAAAATGCTTTCTTTTCAGCGCGATAGTCGAAAGCTGTTGAACCACGTGTTTGGTTCTAAAATGAAAAGGACAAAAATAATATTGCAGAAGAAAAGGATAAAATCATAACAAAGTGAAATTAAAACTGAAATGAACCTGAAACTTAAATCAAATGAAAATGAAATTGAAATGAAATTTAAAATTGAAATTTAAAATAAAAAATTAAATCAAATGAAAAATAATGAAACGAAACAAATTGAAAGAAAATGATAAATTAAAAAATAAATAAATGGTAACGCTCTCTCTCTCTCTCTCTCGAAATTCTGAGTCCTTGCACTCATCTTCAAATCCCCTCGCTTTCGTAGGCACTCCGCGAAATGTGACACTTTTCATATAACACCATTCCTCACAAATTTGAAATATCTCAAAATTCTACAAATCTTGCAATGGCTACCGATCTCGGCCGAATTGCACCAAATTCGCTTTCTTTGAAAGTCAAATACCAAGTTTTACCAAATTCTCCTCAAATAAAATTCCGAGATTAGTGCCTAAGTTCTGATCCCTTTTTATCACCTTTTAGGTTAGATGCGAGTCCTTGAGCTTTCCCTCCTAATGTGACACCTTGGGCCGGATGTGAGTCCTTGAGCTTTCCTCCCCAAGATTTCCTCAAAATTCCCTAATTTTCCATCATCTTTCTGAGAAATTTTTCCGCCTGCCATGAAATTCCGGGAACGGAGTTTAGTCGTCCGATTCCCCCGAAATTCCTTAATTTTCCATCTCCCTTCAGAGAAATTTTTCCGCCTTCCATGAAATTTCGGGAACGGAGCTTAGTCATCTGATTCCCCGAAATTCCTTAATTTTCCATCTCCCTTTTAAGAAATTTTTCCGCCCTTCATGAAATTCCGGGAACGGAGCTTAGTCGTCAGATTCCCCTGAAATTCCCTAATTTTCCATCTCTCTTCCGATAAATTTTTTCGTCCTTCATGAAATTCTAGGAACGATCTTAGTCGTCTGATTCCCCCAAAATTCACTAATTTTCCATCTCCCTTCCAAGAAATTTTTCTGCCTTCCATGAAATTTCGAGAACGGAGCTTAGTTATCTGATTCCCCCGAAATTCCCTAATTTTCCATCTCCCTTTCGAGAAATTTTCCGCCCTTCATGAAATTTCAGGAACGGAGCTTAGTTGTCTGATTCCCCCAAAATTCCCTAATTTTCCATCTCCCTTCAGAGAAATTTTTTCACCCTTCATGAAATTTCCGGAACAGAGCTTAGTCGTCTGATTCCCCCAAAATTCTTTAATTTTTCATCTCCATTCTGAGAAATTTTTCTGCCGTTCATGAAATTCCAGGAACAGTGGAGCTTAGTCTTCTGATTCCCCTGAACATTTCTAGTTTTTCATCTCCCTCCCGAGAAATTTTTCCGCCCTTCATGAAATTCCTGGAACAGAGCTTAGTAGTCTGATTCCCCTGAAATTCCCTAATTTTCCATCTCCCTTCCGAGAAACTTTTATGTCTTCCATGAAATTCCGGGAACGGAGCTTAGTTATCTGATTTTCCAAAATTTCCTAATTTTTCATTTTCCTTTCGAGAAATTTTTCCACATCCACGAAAATCCCGAGGTTGGTATTGAAATTCTGATTCTCATTTTTTAGGCTGGTACCTAAATTCCAGTTCTCATCCTCCCGCGATCGGTACTGAAATTTCAATCTCCCTCTACACTCAAAGTTTTCCCCGCAAAATTAAAATCTTCAAATTTAAACTTCCATAAATTTTGAAATTTCCATGAATTCCATAAAATTTAAAATTAAAATTTAAAACTCAAAGTAAAATTGAAATTCATACTCAAAATTTAAATCTGAAATTAAACTTCCAATTCTAAATCCAAATTCTAACTCCAAATCGATTTGGATCGGACTCCTTCAGAGTTTGAAAGCCTGAAATCCATAGCTTCTCTTACAAAGGTATTCCATTGTCCTTCCCCAGCGAGAGTTCCCAAGACTTGAAGGTTCATCTCATAATCCCCAGCGGAAACTTCCTCGCTAAATTCTGTGTTTGTCTTGAGTTGTGACTCAGACAGTTGTGTTGGTTTTGTTGATCTCGTCGGTTAACACCAATACGTGCAGTGTGCTTGCCTAGCACATCACACCTATTGGGGGTCCATTTGTTGACCTCACTATTGGTTGAGGTCTAGTTTCTCTTTAGAATAGCCTAGGGTCTAGCCATAGTACTCTTCTAGTGACTTTCTTAGAAGACTAGTCATGGAACCCTCCCCATAGAAACTCAAATTTTTCTTACTTCACTGGAGTTTTCATATGCTTAAAGCCTAACCTCCAGTTTTGGGAGGAAGAGACCAAGCATAAGGAAGCCCAGGGGAAGTCTCCTATAGGTGGTTAGGCCATAGGATCTACCCCATGAGGTCTGGAGCTTACACCACACTCACAACCCTAAACAAGGCACATCACCTTTGCTCCCTAACTCTTTGGTAACTCATGTAAGTGGCTTTCCTAAGCTCATAGCCTCAGGCTAGGGTTTGGCTAATACAACACATAAAGGACCAAATGAGGTCACCCTTGGTCCATAGCCCAATCTAAATAATTTCATACCACTCACCTTCAACCAACCTCAATTTTCCCAAACATTCCAAATTTCTAACCCCTCTGCCCCAAAATACCCAAAATACCTAAAATGCCCCCAAAACCCTAATCTTCACCAAAATTTCCAAAATCACACAAATTACACATAATTACCCAAAATCATTCTAAAATACTTTCTACCACCCAAATTAACCAAAATTACCCAAAATTGCCAAATTTCCCGAAAAAATCCCCAAAATGACCAAAATGCCCCTCTTAGCCCAAAATTCCTAAAATTTCAAAAATTCTCATAAATTCCAAAAACCTCCCAAATATTCTCATTTTCATTTCTCTCAACTACCACATGACCTAATTTGGCCAATTAGTCCAATTTAACAAAAATCCCCAATTTGACCCCTTTAACCCAAAAGTGCTTAAATTAAACCCAATCTCTACCCAATTGACTTGCCCAATTTCAATTCCAAACTCTAATCCAACATCCCCAATATCAATATAAACCAAATCCAAACTCAATTGAGCCACATTTGAGTTCAATTTTACTTAAAACTCAAAATCCTCAATTTTGCCTATGTGGCCCAAATCCCCCAAATTGACCTAATACCAATCAATTTCTCCCCAATTTCAATTCTAAACCCTTCAAAACACTCCCCTAGATTGAATTGAATCATCAATTGCCCCCAATTTGAGCCCAAGCCTCACCCAAATCCATTTGAACCAAGTTTACTCAATTTTAACCCAAATTCAACAAATGACCAAATCTCACCAAATTGATTGGCCTAACCCTAAAATTTCCACCCAATTGATGTTCGGAACTCTTTATGACAAATTTGTTGACCTCATTTTTGGTAAGGTCCTTCCTTCCTTATAGTGCTTAGGATCTAGCCATAGGATTTTCCCTTTCACTATCCTAGAAGACTAGAAATGGAACCCATCATTTATAAATTCAATCAAATCTAAACTCTCTTTAGAATCCTTCACGGATGGTCATCAACCTCCAAATTATTTGGAAGGTTAGGACCAATGTGTAGAAAGATAAGGATGAGTTCATATAGGATGGTCAAGCCTTAGTACAACCCTGGATGGCCTGGTCTTTGTGAGGTCCAGCTTGCACACACCACATTGTTGTACGTGCCTGAACCCTGAAATCACTCACACTTAACCTAACTCCTGACTGTCTTAGAAGACTCATATGGATGAACCTCGGGGCCCTAAACCTACCAAATTACCCAATACTTATTGAAAAGGCCCAAAATTCCATAAATTACCCAAAAATTTCCAAAATTCACTAAAATCATTCCACCTTGTGCCCCACTACCTAATTTGACCAAAATTACCCAAATTTGATAAAATTCCCAAAATTACCAAAATGCCCTTCATAGAAAAAATTTCAAAATTTCAAAAAAACCCCAAAAATCCCAAAATGTCCTAAAAAATTGTCTCTTCAACTACACGATAGCTCAATTTTATCAAATTAATCCAATTTTGCCAAGAACCCCAAGTTGATTTATTTTTAACCCAAACTTAACATAATTGAACCCAATGTCAACCTAATTAACTCCAATTTTCTCCAAATAAAATTTCAAACCTTCATAACACTCCCATAAACCAAATTTTTTGTAAAGTTGACCCTAATTTGATACCAAACTTTTTCTAAAATTATCCAAACCCTAAAAATCCAAATTTCCCCAATTAACCCTCAAGACACAAACTACCCAAATCAAACACAAAACCCCTTAATTTTCTCCAAAGTAAATTACAAAATCTTCCTAAAATCTCCATAAACAATATGCAACATTAATTTGCCTATAATTTTCACTCAAATGCAACCCAGGCCCAACTCAAACCAAAATTCCACAATTTGACCCATTTTTGATCCTATTGTTAAAATACCAAAATTGAACCTAATTCAACTCCAAATCACCCCAAATTTGTTTCAAACTATTTATGACACATTTGTAAACCAGCACAATATTTATTTGAAACAAATTTTGACCAAATTCCACCCAAAATTCATTTGGGCCAAGATGCCTAATTTTGGCCCATAAGCCCAAACCTCCTCAAATTAAACCCCATGATCCATTGAAATGCCCCAAAACAATTTTCAATCAAATTTTAACATGTCCAAAATAAATTTAAATCATTTTCAATTCATTTTGATGACCCCACAATCAATTTCAAAAATCAAAATCATTACATGCATGTTAAAAGCCCACTTCCCTTATGCATTTTGAAAAGCCCACTTCATTAATTTTAAAAGCCTAAAATTGAGCCCACATGTCATAATTCCATCTTCTTATCATTCCATGGCATTTAACTCATCATTTCATGGCATCATACCCAATCTAATGCATGCAGAAATGGCATCATACCAAATTGGGCATGTCAGCATAAAAATCCAAAAATCATGAAAATCTTTAATTCCATTTCAATGAAACTTTCTCATGGCATCATGCATGGCGTAACATACCCCATGGATCATCCCACAACCATCCAAAAGTTAAATTTGCCAAATTTGGCAAGGGGAGGTGACGTCTCCTTCTCCCCCTTCACTTTAAATTTCCCCCACTTCCAAACCATCAAATCTCATGCCCAAACTCCCAAACCATCCATATGAACTCACCAAAACCTCCTCATGTACCTTAAAACCAGCCCTAAGCATTTTGTGCAAGGAACCAAGATATGAACCAATGGCTAAACCCAATCTTAACCCAACTTAATCCAAACTCCAAATAACCATTAAATCTCCCCTCTAATCCATCAAATACTCAAATTGATGCCACCACTCAACCTCGCTGGCTTACCTGACTTTTAGCCTGACCTAACTCTGTCCGGACCACCACCCCAACTGTCGGAAACCACCAGGCCGAGAGGCTTAAAATCAATTTAAAAATCCAAATCTTGATGGCTGAGCTGTCCCATTGCTACTGGTAATTTGAGCTCTTCTTCTCCTCTCCTCAGTAGTTGATCCCAACCCCTAGCCAGTCCTGTGAAGCCCCATAGCCATGGTTATTTAAACTCCTCACCTCCACGACCAAAAGGTTGGCTGAAATAAAGTCTCACAAAACCTCCATCCAACTGTCCCAAATCATTCCCAGAGTCCAGAGAAGCTCAACCCCACTGCATTCCTTCCCTAATCCCCCCTGGTTGAGCTCAATTTCAGAGCTCAAATTGAAGCCCGAAACAGGACATTCCTAAATACACCACCAGTCCCCAAATTGAAGCTCTCTTCAACTTCACCAGAGCTTAAGCAGAAGATCCCCATCAAAATCCCCCTCTGCCCGAGCCTTTAAATTGGATTTCCACCTCAAGTCGTCCACCCTTTGGAGGACTTCTGAACCAACCTCAAAGTCAGACTGAATTGGTGCATCCCAGAGGTTCGCCAGGACCAGACAAAGCTTCCACAAGTATCCAATCGAGGCCACACCTCTTGGACTAAGGTAATGGCTTAAAAAACTCAAATCGAGCTTAGTTTGAGTCTTTGTGAAGAAAATTTTGATTTCACCCTTAATCAACCATACAGATATGCTCGTCAAGGTTAAATCTAGATGTAGGAACAAATTTCAAGAAAATTCATTGAGAATCGAGGGAGAAATTATCCTTAAAAGGTGTGCAGTTGCGGGTTCACACCAGACGGGGACGAAGACCTCGGGCCGTCGGATCATCTGTGTATCAAACGAAGGGCTAGGATCACTCCAAACAACGCTTCGGGACATAAAGGGCGGGGCTGCGTGGCGCTGAGGTGGATGGCAACGTCGAATAGGAGCATGTCGCGTGCGATTTCAGAGCCGTCGTAGGTTGTCGTGGCTCCACGTCGGATAAGTAGGAAAATCAAATATTTTTGATTTATTTAAATAGCTAGAACTTCAAAAATGCATAAATTTTCATAGAAAAATCCAAAAATTAAAAGAAAAATACTCTCTTGCTCAGTGAACAGAGGAGAATAATGTGGAAAAAGAATTGAGTCATTTTGTTGAGTCTTTGATTTTTAATTAATTAAATACTATTTTGAGTATTTGAATTCTTCATTCTGTTGCACAATTCACCATGGCATGAAATCTAAACCCTAGGTAGCCTCTGTCATAGGCAATCTTCTCATGATTTTTCCAAGGTCAAAGGAGGTCTCCATGATAAGTTATCTATTTTTCAAGTTCATGTGTCTGTTTTGGTATTTCAATTCCAATAATTTACATATTGCTTAGAAAATTTTAGGAACTTAGGGTAGGTTTCCTGTGACCAGAGAAACATTGGAAAATTTTGATTTGATTTAATTCACTCAAACAAACCCTAATTTGGCCAAAACCCTAAAACTGAAATTAAATTAATTTGGAATAACCACACATTAAAATAACTCAAAATCAATTCTCCACTGTGCTTTAGGATCATGAGAACCCCACATAAAAATTTAAAGTCAATTGGAATTAATCTAACCACTTAAATGATTTTCCTAAGTTCAATGTCATTTTAAACACTAAATAATTTTTAATAATTAAAATACAACTCAAAAAATTATAAAAATGATTTTGGCCGTTCTCTGTGATCAGATGAATTTTTTAAAAAAATAAAATCATACTTAAACTAAAATTTTCATTTTGAACCTATTTTTAACTATTTAAATAATTAAAAAATCATAAAAATCATAAAAATCACAAAAATATAAAAATTTACCAAAATGTTACTTTTGGCCTCCCAGTCACTTGGGAACCATTAAAATATTTTTACTAAGTCTATAAGTTAACTTATTAATTTTAAAAAGGCCATGTATAATTTTTAACATGTAAAAAATGAATTTACTTAACCTTTCACTAAAATAATTCTAATAAATCAAATAAAAATCACAAAAATGTAAAATTTGCTTCTCTAGGTTTGCTAACCTTAGAGAGATTTTTGAAAAATATAAAACTTAATTTTCTACTTTTAAAATATTTTATATTTAATTAACACTCTAAAACTTAAAATAATTATTATAATTAAATTAAAATTCAAAAAATCACCAAAATTGGTCCAAGTGATCCTCTGGTCAGTGAGAACCTCCCATAATTTTCCTAAGTACAGAAACTTTATCTTGGTCATGTTATTGAATTTTCATTGAAAATCCTTATTTTCCATTAAAATAATTATAAAAAATTAAATTAAAATCAGAAAAATCACATTTTCTCCTCTGATATCTTAATTGACATGTGAGTGAGGTGAAAGAAAATTTTCAAAATTCATTTGAATTTGATTTTATGAATTATGAGAAGAACAAGCCTAAAGGGGCAAAATGGTAATTATTGAATTTTAGCCTTAATTAATATTTAGATTTAATCAAAGAGGAAGGGGAAATGTTTGATCTTAATCTTCTTCTTGGATGATTGAAACATAGGGGATTAAGGATAGAAACCCATTAATCACTTTTAATATTAAAGAAGAAATCTCAATTAATTGAATCATTAAGCTTTGGAAGTCAATTAAGGCATTAATTATTAAGCTTAAAGGATTTAACATAGGAAGACGCTAATTCTTTAAATTGAATCCCTAACTAATGATTTGATCAAATATCATTTAAATTTTATTAATGAAACTATGAAAATGATAATTAAAACTAATAATTAAAAAGGGAATAACCTTGAAATCTTATATTCAAATTCAGGTTTAAAATATTAAAATTAATTTGAAATTATTTGAAATAAAACTAAAACAAACTTAAAATATTAAAACTAATATGAAATCATTTGAAAATTAAGATTAATGTAAAATAATTTATAGTTAAAACATTATAATTAAATTAAATCAACTAAAATTAATCTAAAGTGTTATAATTAAATTAAAACAAGTCAAAAGATTAAAAATTATTCTAATTGAACTAAAATATTCTAAACTCTCGTTTCAAAAATAATTTAAAACATTAAAAAACTAACTAAATTTATAACTAAATTAAATCATTTTAAATTCAAATGGACTAACTTGCCCCAAAAGGCTTTCATCTTTATAACTTTTAAATGAAATGTCAGATCAGATGTCACCTCTCTTATAGGATACTCAAATGTCCAAATTCACTGAGCAAGAAAAATTAAAATGAATTTAAACTTCAATCAAACTTTAGATGATTAATTCAACTAGACAATGAAATCACTTTGACTCAAGATAAATCCAGAAGTTTTGAAAAGATGTTCGGGGTTCTACCCCGAGCACTTCCTCAATCTGATGGGTGTTTTAGAAGAACAATTGGACTTCATTGTTCTTTGATGAAGAAAATCATCATTAAAACAACTAGGGTTTCAACCTAGACGTCATAGGACTTGGTGAGCAACTACGATCTGAACTTAGACACCATAGGGTTGGTAGATGATCTGAACCTTCCCTTAGCTTTACATAGGTGTTTGTTGCAAATATATAAATGTCCTGACATGTGTTTTAAGTGTAGTTGGAAATGACGGGAAGATCCTTCAGATACACATTTAAGTTTATTGCAATTTATATTCTGCAATTTATTAGATGTTTTACTTTCCTGTATTTTATAAACTTGTGAAAGTGATCGAACCCAACATGTTTAAACAACTCAAAATTTAATCACCAACAGAAAATAAAAACTGTAATTGTAACTAAAATTAAAATGTCTCATTGGATGAACGGGAGTGCCTTGGACGACGCAACCTACATGTTGCTGATAAGGTCTCCCACGGTCTGGATGAAAGTACAGAATCTGTTAAGTTTGATTTAGTAAATTCATCCGGACTAAGGGAATCCGATAAAAATGGTGGTGCTAGAACGAGGGAACCGTGGGATCCTAACCGGTGTCGCCATAATCAACTTTAAGATTTGTTTTAATTAAAACACTAAGCTATCTCAATTTTCAACCTTTCTAGAACACAACACTTCTCTCATCCCTTGATTGTCACTTCTAAAACTAAACCTTCTGCAACAACAAGAAGCTTGGGGTAAGTGCCGTGGGCAGCACGGTGAATCTTCATCAGCTTAATCCATTCCTTAGAAATAAACAACCAAGCCATGGGATTCCGAGGTAGTTTGCCTAGTGCAACATAAATCCTTAACCTATCTTTAGGCATTTTCATAATCATGTTATGCAATTTAAGCCCTAACTCGTCTTAGGATTCTGAGGTAGTCGTTTGGTACGATATAAACCCTCACATCTTTGAGGCTATTTCTATGATTATATCATACAAAGTATAAGTCCTAATTAATTAAAATTGGCAGGATTGCAACATTAAATAATTCTATCAAATTGAAGCCAAATCATAGGATAGTTTGGGGAGTTGCCAAGACTCTTCTTGGATCCTCAGCTTCCCCTACTTCTCTTGCTTTGGATTCCAAAAAAATAAAATGTTCCAAATTTGATCCATTCTGTATTGAAATTTCCAAAATCCAATTGTTTGAAAACCTTAAACTTTGAAATTCTTGAAAGCGAAACCACTGATCTTTATCGAGAGTTTTCTTAAGTGATTCCTGTCATTTAAGATGTAATTAACTATAAGGGTTTGCCCTTATAAAGAATTTCAGAACCCATGTAATATAAACCCTGCTTAATTTCTTTATATTAAGCAAGGGAACTTGTCGGCTTATAAAATTGGTTCGCAGACTAAACGGATGTGATAAAAATTACTAGTTTATTTAATTGAGCTTCGTTTTCAAATGACATGTCTACTTTTCAGAATAAATATATCACTTGTGATGGAATGCTCGTTTATTTAAACTATTAATAACATGAGATCAGTTTGGCCTCATATTTTTAAAATCAAATGCTACTCTCCAAATTATATATATTTAAATTAAACTTAAAATCTAAAATTTGCCGATAATTCCCTTAGACCATTTAGAGCCTTCAATTAGCCTTGGACCCAACTCTAACCCAACCTAAATCCAAACTTAGCCAACTTGCCCCCCAAATTGACCAAAATCCCAAAATCCACCAAATTGAACCCCTAAATGAACTCAAAACCACTCCTAGTCTTCATGAAAAATTTTCATTACAATCATATACACAATGTTGCTCGATCAAGTTGGTCCAACACAAGCTCAAACCCAAGCTAGCCTAACTTAAACCCAATTTGACCTAAATAGAAACTATGACCTAATGACACTTAAATTAAACTCAAATGAAACAAATTGACCAAACCAACTCCATGGAAGCCAACCTTGGGACCCCTATGACTATTCTGACCTGACCTAGCCCCAGTCCATTGAGCCATGGACCAAAGGTCCCTCACCTAGGGACCAATGGATCCTCCTCTTTATGACTATCTCATGTCTCCCCTTAACCCTTGAATAAGCAACCATCATGCCTAATTAAATTCACGGTGGCACTCCTTACACTCCCTGGCACCTACCAGCCACCTTCCCTGTCCTTATTGGCTGCCCTAATCGTCGGAACAGCTCAGCCCGAGCGCCCCCATACCCCTCAAAATTCAAAATTGAGCCTTGTCAGTGATAGATCACCTTACTAATCAATAGCACTGCTTTGCCCTCACCCTAAGCGACCTAAAGCACCCAAAGTCAGGCCCTGAGCTCAGCCAATTGGCCATGTCTATAAAATCACCCCCTCACGGCCAAAATCCAAGTGCTAAAAATTTCTTAACAAAACCCTGCCAAAATCTCACCAGAGCTCCTCCAGACCTCCCTAAGGCCATTCCAACCATTTTCCCCTCTGGTTTCCACTGCCTGAGCTCAATTTCAGAGCTCAAGTTTGGTCGAAAACTAGGATACTTTCCAATACACCTATACACAGCACCATATCCAAATTAACTGTACCCACACCTTTAAAGCAGTGAAAGAAGAAGTTCCCCCATCAAAGCCCCATCACAGAAGGCTCTGCACCAGACTTCCAACAAAGCTCAAAATCGGCCTTGGTCACTTTCATACCTAGACAATTCACCAGGGCAAAAGGCTCCATCTGGAGGTTCGTCGGGACTAATCAAAGCTGCCACAACTATCTGATTAAGGCCTCCCCTCTCAAACAAAGGTATTGAACTCACCCTTCCTCCTAAGCTTTTCTTCATCCTCTACAATTGTACGCTGTATTTCATACCGTATAAACCGTATGGATAGGTTCTAGGCTAGATGAAGCTCTAGGAATAAACCCCATGTGATTTGGTTAAATCTAGCTCTAGACCTTAGGTCTAGAAGGTGGACAGCTCTCGGGATGGACCAGTCGAAGACAGTGAAGGAGTGTCGTTGGATCGAGCATGTAACGCTTGGATGGCCAGGATTGCGTTGGATAGAACTGCGAAGCATAAAGAGCGCGATGAGTCGGATGGCGGCACCAAATGAGGAGATGACGCACGTGCTTTCGGAGCCGCTAAGGATGAGATGGTGCTGACTTATTTAAGTAGAAAAATCTCTATTTTCTTATTTATTTAAATAGCCAAAACTTTAAAAATCCATATCTTTGCCTAGAAAAATCAGAAAAATAAAAGAAAAATACCCTATTGCTCAGTGAACAAAAGAGAACAATGTGGAAATGGTTTGAAGAATTTTTTATGCATGATTTATTTTTAATAATTTAAATACTGATTTTATTCTTTTAATTCTCCATTGACCCATACATTTCACCATGGCTTGAGCTTTGGGGGTCTTATTCTATCAGTTATAAGGGACCTTCTTTAATTTTTCTAAGGTTAGGGGGGATCTCTATGAGGAGATCTCTATTTTTCAAGTTATTGTGACTGTTTTGGTATAAAAATTGTAATAATTAAAATAATAATCAGAATAATTCAAATCAAATGTTCGTAGGTCTCTTGTGATCAGAGGACCCTAGGATAATTATTCCATGGGTTAAATCATTAAGATATGCACTAATCATCAACTTGACCAAAAATAAACTCTTAATTAATTAAGATAAAATAAAAATCAAAATAACCCAAAAATGATTCTCCACTATGGTTCAGGGATAGAGGAACTCCCCTAAAAGTTTTGAAGTCATTTGGAATTAATTTAATATGTTAAATGATTTTCTTAAGCCCATTGGCATTTTTGTCACTTAAATGAATTTCAATAATTAGAATACCACTTAAAAAATTATAAAATTGGTTTTGGGAGTTAACTGTGATTAGAGGAATTTTCTAAAAATAAAATTGGCATTTTTAAAAAAAATTTATTTTTGAACATATTTTAATATTTAAATAATTAAAAAATGTTAAAATCACAAAATTATTAAAAATCATAAAATCGTCACATTTTGTCTCATAATCACTTAGGAACCATCCCCATAATTTTCCTAAGCCTCTAAGTTAAGATATTAATTTTTAAAGGCTTAAATGAATTTTTAAAAGGCTAAAAAATGAATTTCCTTAATTTTGCACCAAAATAATTCTAAAAATTAAGATAAAAGACAAAAAAATATGAAATTTATTTCTCTAGGTTCCCTAACTTTAGAGAGATTTTTGAAAAATATAAAATTGAATTTTCAACATTTAAAATATTTTATAATTAATTAAAACTCTAAAAATTAAAAAACATTCTAGTAATTAAAATAAACTTCAAAAAATCATTAAATTTGGTTCAAGCAGTCCCCTGGTCTAGGTTTACCTCCAGTAAAAATTTTTAAATAAAATATTTTTTTTTGAGCTAGTTATTGAATTTTCACTAAAAACCACTATTTTTGCACCAAAATAAATATATAAATTAAATTAAAATTTAAAAATTACATTTTCTTCTCTGATGTTTTAATTAGCTCATTAGTAAGGTAATATAAAAATTTCAAAGTCATTTGAATTGAATTTAAGGAAGTATGAAGTGATAAGGCCCCAAGGGCAAAGTTGTAATTTTAATGTTTTTAGCCTTAATTAATATTTAGGCTTAATAAAAGGGTAAAATGGTTAATAAGTGATCCTAGATGATATGATTAGATGTTTGAAACTTTACAGGGATAAATGGTCGAAACCAACTTCAATTTTGTCATATCAAAATTAAATGTTTGGATTTTCCTAGTTAATTTTAATTTGGAAGATAATTAAACAAAATGATCCTTATGGTTAAGGATTAATCTCGGAGGTTAATAATCCGCTAACTTGTGCCCCTATTTGTTATATTAAATGATAGCCCAATATTTTCATAAAAATCAATTAAACTTATTTAAAATTTTCCAAAAAGAATTACAAAAGTATCAATCAAAATTTTACGGGCTTAGTAGTGAGCTAGGCGTAATCAATCTTGCTAAAAGAAGTTTAGAAAATCAATCAAATTCTAAATACCTGAAAACACTACAAGCCCAATTATGAAACTAATTGTCTAATTTTCCCAAACAAATTAACTTTTCCAAAAGGAGTTTTCACCTACATAATTCTTAAATGAAATAAGAAATGATAATTACCCTGTCTTTCAGGTTAATTAAAACACCAATTCACTGAGTATAAGGGTGTGAAATGGATAAATTATTCAATAATTATGATAGGTTCAAAATGATCTCAAGAAAGCTCAAAAGAATTGTGAAACATCTAGGTATCTCCTAGAGGCTCTTCATAAGTCTTTTGGATACCTTGCAGTACCATTGCACCGATCATAGATATTAAATAAAAATATCTCTCAAATGAACAAATAGGACCTGTCGGGTTATGACCTAGGACTTAGTAGGCCTATGACGAACATATCCATAAGGTATTACTTCCCTGTAAATATAAATGTCTATCGCAAAGAATACTAAAGTTTCTGGTGGAGGAACGAGAAGACTCGTCAGGTACACTTTTATAAGTTTACAAGCGCTTTCCTTTCCCGTGTTTTCTTTACCGCACTTTACTTTTCTTGAAACTTGCATGATAAACAACAATGTCACCCTGCATGAAAACTGAAACTTTTAGGATAGCCACAAAACCAAAACCAAAACTAAATTAAAAATCAATACAAGATAAAATTCATCGCCACAACATTCAAAATATAAAACAACTCAAAATTAAATAACAAACAAAATAAAAACTACAATTGCAACTAAATTAAAAAGTCTCGTTGATTCCTTTGGATGAGGTAACCCACATGTTGCTAACAGAGTTTTTCCACAGTCTGAATGAAAGTATGGAACTCATTAAGTCGAGTTTAGTAAATTCATTTGGACTAAGTGAATCTGATGAAAATAGCGGTGCTGGGATGATGGAACTGTGGGATCTTAACCGATGTTGTTAGAATCAACTTTAATGTTCTCCTAATAAAATGTTAAGACATCTCAATTTTAATATTTCTAAAACATGATTCTTCTCTTCTCCCTTCAATTTTCATTTCTTTAAACTAAACCTGCTATGAAGAGGAGTTTGGAGCATGCATAGTGGGCAGCACGGCCACCTTCAACAACAAAACTTTTCTACATCAGCAAAACATTTCCTTAGTCTAAACAACACGCCATAAGACTTCGAGGTAGCTTGCCTAGTGCAGCATAAATTCTCACCCTTTCTGTAGGCCTTTGTACAGTTTTACCGTGCAATATAAGCCCTGATTTGTTTTAGGATTCTGAGGTTGTCGTCTGATACGACATAAATCCTCCCACCTTCCAGGTTATTTGCATAATCGGATATTATGCGAATGTAATTTCTATAATTAATTAGCAGGATTGAAACTTAAATAACTTCATTTCTAAGACTTAAAGCCAAACCATAGGATAGTTCGAGAGGACATCAAGGTTTCCCTTGAATCTGTATTCTTCCCCTAGCCCTCTCTCCTTTGGATTCTGATAAAATAAAATGTTTTAAAATTTAAGTCATTCACCTATTGAATTTCCGACTATTACATTTTCTTGGAAAACCTTACCTTTGGAAGTCATGAAAATAAATATTTCCTAATCTATATCAAGATTTTTCTTAGGTGACTTCGGTTAGCTATGATGTAATTAACTATAGGGGCTTGCCCTTATAGGAAACTCAAAGACCCCAGATTAATATAAACCCTATCTAATTCCTTCATATTATATAGGGGAAATTGTCAGTCAAAATGGTTTGCAGATCAAACGGATGTCATGAATTATTTAGTTTATTTGATCAAGCCTCATCCCAAGTCATATATCTATTCTTTGGGATGGATACATGCCTTGTGATGAAGCGCTTGATTATCTAAACTAACGCCTGTATGAGATCAGTTTGATCTTGTATTTTCAAAAATTAAAATATTACTTTCAAAAATCTATTTATATATAATAAATTAAATTGAATTTCTATTAAAAAAATCCTTTTCAAAACATCAACCTCAACACAATTAAAAATAAAATAAAAAAACGACCGACAGTTTCCCACAAGAAGTAATTAACTAGTAGTACGTTCCTCTAGGTTTGCTCTTGACCTCATAACAGATACTTACACCTGATTCTATGGTTATGGGTAGTCTACATAGGTATTCTTTCTCTAATATTAGTCCAAAGTTCTTCAGCTCGATCTTGTTTCAACAGACATACTTGACATATCCTTGTGAGGCTTACCACACGTAGACTCTCAACATTTTTGTTTTCTCTTATTTATTATTATTGTTCTTATATCCCATATTATTTGGTTCCTCTCATCTTTGAATCACTGATATGACTCAAGAGGGAGATTTATTCGAATAAGAGAAGTATACGATGATAGACAAGCAAGAAACTCCTTGTAAAATAAATAAAATGAAGCCAAAAAAAATGCGCTCAAAAATAAAGAATTTCATTAAAGAAAATGAATTTTCTAATATAATTAAAGTACTCTAAAATGAAAAATCATTTAAATTATAAGTCGACCAATTAAGAAATAATTTTTATATTTCAATTAGATGAACTCTAAGTTTAAACTATCTTAAAAGTTAGAAAAGCTCAAGGAGAAAGGTTTTAATGCATAAAACCACCTCTTTAAAAATTAACGTTCTTCTTTAAAATTTTTTAAAAAAATAAATTCTCTTTTAAAAACTCAATAAGGGAACTCTTTCAAAAAAAAAAAAAGGAGGCGAGGGGGGGTGTTGTGGGAGGCGGGGTTGGTGAGATAAAGTTTTAAGACTTCCGGGGGGTGGGGGTTGGTGAGATAATGTTTTAAGACTTCCCTGGGAAGAAGATTTTATAAGAGCTTATCCTTTAGAAAGTTTTTTTATTAAAATACATGAAAGATTTTCTTTCAAAAAAAATCTTAATAAAATCTTCTCCAAATAACTTATTCTATTAAAATTCCTTTTGAAAACTCTAATAATTTCTTTTAAAAAGAGTTTTGTTTAAGATCTTCCACTTTTGGAATCCTCTCTTAAAAGACTAAAAATCAATTAAGATCAATTAAACCTTCAAGAATAATTTCAAAAAACCAGAAACTCTCTTTTAGAAAAAGAAATTAAACTTAAGTTTAAGGAGATTCTCCTTTCAAGAGTTCCCTTTTTAAAAATCAAACTCCTTTTTTTAAAAGATAATTTTCAAAACACTTGTGCTTTAGGAATCTAAATTTAAGTACTTTAGGCTCCCTTCACCAGATTGAACCTAGGCAAAATTTATATATTCACCTTATTGAATAACTACATAAATGAATATGTTTCTCCTTAGAAACGTATGATTTCGTAGCCTTGGACTTCTGAGTATTATAAGTCACAGGCTACATTAATTTAAACAACTCATAAGAAAGATAACTTATATTCTCATACGTTTTTCTAAAGGACAAAACCATTTTCAAAAAAAATTAAATCTGAATATTTTCTTGCATGAAAAGAAAATCTTTGATACTTTAATGGGAATACAAGTAAGTCTTTACCAAGAGAACATTAAATTAAGAAACTTAGTCTTATTTTGTTCAAATTATACCTTCTTAACCACAATTAAAACTTGGAGAGGGAGAACAAAAATACTTAGGAATAAAACAAAACCATAAGATAGAAAAATAATATTTGATTGACATATTGACCAGAATTTCACTTAGAATAGAAAATTAACCACATACCTGTTTTGTCATTTTAACTAATGATTTCTTGGAGAAAATAAATCACTTAATAATTATCAAAGCAAAAAAAAATAATAACAATTCCTTTAAACACACTTTAGGATAGTTCCAAACTATGCCCCTAGGGAAGCAAATGTCGATGAAAACCTAGGACCAAACACATACCATAGGATTAGTTGAGTCAAGTTTCCCTAGGATATTTAATAGGTTCCCCCCCTTTAATTAAAATTAAGGATTAAGACAAACAAAATAATTAAACATACCCCCTCTGATTATGTGGGTGTCTTAAGATGAAGTAACCCATGGTTACTAACGAAGGCAACCCAAACCACTGTATAATGGGACGGTCTTCCTTTGCCATTTCATGATAGTAAAGAGGAACTCCGGTTGCACAGCTATTTAATAATCTCATGATACCAATGTATCTTAAACGATGGAAACTTATGGCCATCTTAACTGGGTATATTATTCCCAAAAATTTAGGTTTGTCCACCTGTTAGCTTCCTTAGTAATTAAGGTTACGGTTTCACCTCAATCTGGAATTATCTCCATCCTATATTTCTTTTAGCCTTAGTTATTTCCAAATTTAGCTCATTTTCCTTTTAAACGCAAGTCCCACTTCACCCCATTTTGAAATACTTATTTCAAACCCAAATTCCAAACTTGATTTCCAAGTCTCAATTCCTAAGGCACCAGTTTCAAACCCAAGTTCAAGCTTCCATTTCTAAATTCAGATCATCGAGCCCAAACCCTAACACTCAAACGTGGTTTAATTGAGCTAGTCTATGTTCAAGCTCATTTATTTTCTCAACTCCAGCCATCGCTCTTTTGAATCTGAGTCACCGACCTTCGTATAGACACTTACTGACGACTTAACAAAATAAAAGATGGATTTAGAATTAAATATTTTCTCAGAAGTCAGAACTCCCTAGATATATTAACTATGAGAGATCTCCCTCATAGGGAAATCTAGACCCCAAAATAAGAAAAAAAAAAGTCATATCTTACCCCGAGAAAGATAGGGGAAAAACCCTGGTTTCGTAGACGCACAGGTCAAGGAGATATTTCTCATCTGGGCAATTAGTCCCATTCAAATGTAGTATTACTATCCTTTGGAATAATATATTATTCTTAAAATTTCATGTATGACTATCTAGATAGAAGTCTTCCCATACTTTGTGGTGACCCACAACAAAAAAAATTTCTCCCGCAATATCTGGTCACTTTGGAGCATAGGATCTCCCTCCTAGTGTCACTTGTTGACGAAATTAAGATTAAATAAGCAATAAATTAAACCTTACTTGAGCTAAACACTAATTTAAAATCTTACTAAATAAAATCAAAATATATTAAATCAATACAAAACCAAATATAACTAACTTCTGACAACCCAAAAATTAACCTAAAAAATTAGCTTTAACCAACATGCATACCAAAATTATTATTTTCTCCACAGATCATCGTATATCTTGAAACTCCATTCTGAAAGTTGCATAATATTTATTATCACAAATAAATACCACACAAACAAGTTTTATTATTATAATATAAATTTTTTATGTAAAATTTTACTTTAATTTTCCATGCATGAATAACTTTATGCACCCTGAAATTATGATTTTCTCCAGAGACTAATCAGAAGATAAAAATGTTATTCTATAACTTACATGATGTTCACAATTACATGTGAGAAGCATGAAAAGCAATTTAAGGATCATCGGATCAACAATTTATGTAAAATTTTACAATTTATATTTTCATGCATGAAAAATGATCAAATATAAATGTTTTCAATGAATGATTGTTTGTCAAAATAGATTTTGTTAGTTCATCTGAATCACCAAAATTTCTCAAATGGATCCCTCTACACCCAAATCATACTCCATTTGGAAACCCATTAAGCCTACGATAATTTGGACAACAATTTTGATAATAAAAAGAATATATTTAATAATTCACCTAAAAGAAACTCAAATCATAATCAAACTTCAAATAATATGAATATGAGCAAAACATAATCAAACTTGTCATTTTGGGTTATAACTACCATAAGCACCATTTTTTAATTTGAATTTAATTCATTTTTTTTAAATTACCCTCTCTTTCTCCTTAACTTCTCCCTCATAAAACCTCCCACTCCCCCCCCCCCACCTTCTCATGTCACCAAAATACGTATTCCAATCCCTCATGTGCCCAGAACTTCTTCCCTCTCCCCTATCCTGCTCTCAAGGCTAAAGCCCTCATTCTACCCTCTCCTTCTCTCATGCTTGAAACATACTCTGCCTTTCCCCTTTCTCCTTCATCTTAAGTAATCATCTCTCCTTCTCTTCAAGAAGGAAAACAAGAAGGCATACCCAAGCAATCAGCCAAGGAGAATTTCACGCAAAGGTAAAACCTACTTCTCCTTTATTTTGAAGTTTGTGTGAGGTAGTTTTGTAAATTGAGATGTAAGTTCTCTTCATGTGTCATTCTATTCCTCCATTGCCATTATTCATTTCCTTATTCTTTCTACTACAATTCTAAGCCCTCCTTCTTCCTACAATTCATAATCCTCATTCTTCTTCCTATTACAATTATTACCCCTCCTTCTTCTTATGACAATTATTACCCCTCCTTCTTCTTATTACAATTCTTACATCTCCTTCCTCTTTCTATACAAATCAAAACACCACCATAATTCTCCCCTCCTTCCTCTCCTTATCATAGCTAAAACACCACAATAATTCTCTCCCTTATTCCTCTTCCTATTCAAACTAGATCCTACTCAAACCACTCACCCTCACTCTCTTCATAGCCTACCTGAAAATTCCAACCTAATCCCTCAATCATCTCTTACTAGCCTAGCCAAAAATATTACAATAACCCTCACTCATTTCACCCTCACTAGCCTACCCAAAAATATCACAATAACCTCCATTTATTCTTTCTCCCACTATCCTACCCAAAAATATCACACTAACCCCCACATGTTCCTCTCTCATTCACCTTCTCAAAAACTCTTTTACTTTACAAGAAACTTCACTCAAAGTCCTTCACCTTCTTCTCCTTCCTATCCTACCTAAAAACCCTAACCCTAATCCCTATCCTTTTCCTCCTTTCTAGTCTACCCAAACTCTATGCTAAACCTCATCAAATATCCCTTCCTCTATCCTTCACCATACCAAAAAAAAAAAAAAAAAAACTAGCCTCACTTAAAAAAATGAAAAGAAAGGAATTTGTCATGTGGTTATGTCGTCTTTCATGCAAAGAAAATTTCATGTGTTTATTTCCAAGTCTCAAAACAAAACAAAATTCAATTTTTTTTATTTCCATATTTCAAAAAATAAAAAAAATCATATGTTTAGTTTCATGTCTCAAACAAAAAAACCATGTTTAGTTCCATGCCTCATGCTAAAATGCAAATTGAGTGGTTTATGTTTTCTATACCATAATGCAAGTTGAGTTGTTTATGATCTTTATGCCAAAATACAAGTTAAGTGGTTTATGCTTCCTCTGCCAAAATTCAAGATGAGTGATTTATATTTTTTATGCCAAAGTGCAAGTTGGGTGATTTATTTTTATGCTAAAATGCAAGTTGAGGGGTTTATGTTTCCATGTTAAAAAATGCAAGTTAGTACATTTATGTTTTAGGTAAAAGTCCATAGTAAGCTTTTAGGCTTTGCGGTGATGATTTTTATAAGCTATATAGCTAAGGAGATAGTTGCAAAAATTTAATAAACTAAAGTAACATACACATTTGAACAATAAAAATTAATTATTTTTATAAAATTTATTTAAATTTAAAAGTGCTCTAAATTGACTACTTTCATAAAATTTATATAAGTTTAAAAGATGTTCCAAATTAGATATTTTTCATAAAAGTTATATAAATTTACATGTCTCTAAATAGAATATTTTTATAACATTTGTATAATTTAAAATAAGTTCTGAGAGGCGGGTAAGAATATAAGTTTATGTGTGCTACAATTCAAATTATTCTCTTAAGATTATTTTAAGACGGACCGAATCTCTCACTGAGTAAAGTCATCATAAAACTTTTTAAATAAAACTAACTTTTCAAAAATATTAGAACTTAAAAATTTTTTAAGTAAAGACATTTTAAAACTTCTTGAATGAAACTTTTAACTTTTCTAAAAAAATAAAATCAAAAAATCTTTTCCATGTAAACATTTTTCTAAACGTTTAAATGAAATCTTAAATAAATTAAAACATAAACCTCTTTTCAAATAAGACTTATTATACCTTCTAAAAAAAATTTCCTACAGAAAAATAATTTTTTTCCAAAAACTTAAATAATTTTTTTTTTAATTAATAACTTAAAAAATGTTATTCCAAAATAAAACTTGAAACGTTTTTTAAAACTTAAAATAAAACTATTCAAAATAACACCATAACAAAAAGTATTTCAAAACTTTTCTTTTGTTAAAACCAAAATGTAAACGAAAAGAAAAGTTAAATAGACCCTTTTTTAAAAAGCAAACCTAAGTAAAATTAAACCTATCATGAGCTAACCAAATATGTAAGTTTTTTTTTTTTTCATATAAAATTATAAGTTTTTTTTTTCATATAAAATTATACAATTTGGCAAGTTATCTCTCTAAGTAACCTATACAAGACTTGTATATCTTTAAATGTCTAGCTAATGAATGAGCATGCTCTTATTTAGGAACATGTGATTTATAAGCTTAACTTCTAAATAAATAAATCTTGAGCTATTTCATACTTACATCTTTCTCAGATTAGATTCACTAACATACTTAATATTTTCTTTGTGTGATAAAAATATTTCGTAAAATTATTCTTTTATGTATGTGAAAATCTTGAAAATTATGTATGTGAGACTTCATTGTGAAGAGTGCAAGTATGAAAAACTTGAATAAAACCATTTAAAGCATATAAGATCCAATTTAGAGTACTAAACCAAATACTAAAACTAAACCCTTCAAGGGAGAATCAATGGCAAATACCTATGATAAAAAATCAACTATCAAAACTTAAACTAAGAAGATCTTAATTTTCACAGTGCCTAACAAACTATGAGCCAAAATAAATAAATGAATTAAATAACAAACTCCCAAGTTAACTCTAAATCCACTAACTTAAATCATGGAGAGTACCACTATGTAGATTAACTGTGAATCTTAGGTTAGCCAACTTAGAAAAACAATGATGGTCACCCTATATAATCTAGTCTAAAAACCTAAGTTAGATACTAGGCACTCATCATTGTTACTAAGGACTACGACCTACAAAATACTTAGCCTTACCCCCTTATACTAAGTAGGTGCCCTATGATAAAATAACTCATATGTACTGACAAAAGCACATCGAACCACCTAATAGTAAGAATGTTAACATTCATCATTACTATGGTAACAGTGAAAATCTGAAAATATATGGTTAGTTAATAGTCTAATGATACTAATGCACCCAGAATAATAAAAAGTCATGAGCATCATGATCAGAGGTGTTATACCCAAAAATTAGATTGGTCCACACATTTAGCCTCCTTGTAGAGTCTAGTTTTATTTTAGGGTTAAGGCTTCACATTCATTTTAAAATCCTTTATCTTATTGTAACCCTTAGTCTAGGGTCAAAATCACATCAGTCTATCAACCAAATCATAAACTCCAATCAAATCTTCAGCTCAAATCAAACTTTTTATATTCCCAAATCTCATTAAAATCCAAAACTAAACTTCAATACCTTTCAGAAACCCTATACTCTTCAAACCTCCAAAAGAAAACTATCTTCTAAACCTTTTCAAAACTCTAAATACTCTACCAAACAAAAACACACCCCTTTCAACAAATACATAACGTTTCTAAAGCCCTGAGCTATTTTAAACTTCAAAAACTTAACTTTTAAATTTAGAAAATTTCCCAACTTTTCCTTTCCCAAAAACTTTAAACAACTCCAAATAGACCTTAATAAATTTAAAAAATTTAGCAAACTTTAATAAATCTCAAACCTTAAAAAACCTCAATAAACTTTAATAAAATTTTAATGAACTTTAACAAACCTTAATAAAATTTAATAAAAAATTAATAAACTTTAACAAAAATTTAATAAAATTCAAGATAAAATTTTAATAGCCTTGAAAGGATCTAAATAAATTCAAAAAAACTTTTAACGACTTAAAAAAAAATTAAATTTTAAAACCAACTTTTAACAACTCAAAATAAATGAAGTAATTTTAAAGTAAACTTTCACTAACTTTAAAACAAATTAAACAACTTCGAAAAAACACTTTAAAAAGCCTTAATAACCCTTAAATAAATCTTAACAACCTCTAAAAATTTTCAAAAAAAAACCTTCGAACCTTTTAAATAACCCACAATTTCAAATAATCTTCAAGTATTCTTAAATAACTTTAAACCCAAACAAACTTTAAACAAACCTCAAATAAACTTCAGTTATCTTCAAAACAAAACTTTAAAAATACTTCAAATACACTTCAAATAAGTAACCTTAATGACTTAAAATAAATGCTAATCAATCAAATCAAATCAGCTGAAATCAAGCTTTTAAATGAAATCAAATACAACTAGCTCAAGCCTCAACTCAAATAAATAGAAAATTTTCAAATCAAATTAGAAATTTTCAAACTAAATCAACATAAAGAAAACTCTTCAAAAATCAAATAAAATCTCTTAAATAAAAAAAATCAAACCCTTTTTAAAAAATTCATAATTCTAATCTTTAGGGTGGATTTCTATAGTTGGATGGCACTTCGTCATCGAATTGTAAGTCTCAACCTTTTAGTTTCACTCAAATCCTTTCAAATCCATCCATCGAACTAAGATCCTACAACATTAATCTTCATGATACTTACTGGATAATCATGTCTTATATAAGCTAATAATTTATTTGAGAATATTCTAAAGAACCATTACTCTTGGGATCTACTTAAAAATGAGAGCTTACCCTGTATGAGTACCAAATACCAAAAAAAATAAACTCTATATTACACCTATATGATAGAGGAAAAAACTCATAGTCTCCCATAAATCTTAAATATTTTCCTCATTTAAATGGTTAGAGCAATTTTAAGGTAATATTTCTACTCTCAAAGTAGTATATTATTCTTCAAATGATGCATCTGACCATTTAGATAAAAACTTTTTCAAGATGTATGGTAGATACCCAACACAAAAATATCGTTCCATCATATATAAGAAAACATAAGTAAGTTATTGATGTTAAATGGCTAAAGCATGAGTTTACTTTCAACATAAAGCAAATAAGGGCATGTTTTGTAATTTACATCAAATAATTTTGAAAGAATGTTAAAAACTCATGAAAATCTATGAAACATAATGAAAGTACCTGTGAAACCTTCCATTGTAATTAATCAAACAACATGGATTAGGTTAGATTTTGGTGATGGAGAAAAGGAAGAAAGTTGTGTGGTTTAGACTATGTAGGAAAGAGAAGGATAAAGTAAATGGGTAGATATGATTATGTTATTGACCATCAGAAACGGAAGGGGAAGGGAAGGAGAGGAAGGTGAGCTTTCGGCCATTAGGAGTAAGTAAAGAAGGTGGTGAAATTGGATGGGGGTTTCAGTCATAGAGAAGTGGGAGAAAGGGAGAAATGGGTTCCGGGTTTTTGTTCATGGATAAGTGAAGGGTGTCTAAGGAAACTTGGATGGGGTTTTAGTTAAAGAGAAATGAGGGAGAAAGAGAGAGATGGGTGTAGGGGTTTCGGCCATGGATAAGTTAGGACCTGTGAAGGAATTTGGATGTGAGTCTTAGCTAAGGAGAAGTGAGGGAGAAAGGGACAGATGGGTATAGAGGTATTGACCATGGAGAAGAGAGGAGAAAATTGGTGGTGATGAAAATAATTTGATGGAAGAGAAAGGAGATGAAATAATTTTCATGATACGAGAGGTAAAAAGTTAAAAAAAACACAAAAAATAATAGGAAAAAACATAAAATAAAAGGGAAAAAATGAGTGAAGATAACTCACCTTGCTTGTATGGATGAAGAGATGAAATGGAATACTTTGCTTTTGGATGCTTATATGAAAATAAGAGGCTTCCTTAATGTTTCAGTTACTTGGAGATAAAGAAGAAGAAGAAAAAATGGAGAGTTGTTCGGCCGAGAAAGATAGCGTGGTGGAACGGCTAGAGGGGATTGAGGAATTATCAAGAAGAATGGGAGTTTTGACCAACATGAGGAGGGGGGGAATGGAGGAAATGGTTAAGGAGGAAGGGGAAGAAATTTTTAAAATTGGAGAGGGAATTTTAAAAATAGTGGTTATTTCTAAAAGAATAAATTTTTGATTTTATAGAGGAAGATGAGAGGAACATGATGTTGGTGTTAGTTTTAGTCAAGGTGGGCATTATTTAAAGATATCTTAATTTAAAGTGGCAAGGCGATTATGGTGAACTTAGCTCATGTGACTCAAAAAAATGAGGTGAATACATAGTTGAAGTTCGTTTTGGTCAAAGTGGGCCCTATCTCAAGATATTTGAAGTCAAAGTATAGGCCCCACCTTAATAGAGAGAACATTTGGTGATTTTTGAATGAAAATTTTTAATGGGGACGGATTAAATTTAGTTTAACTCACATTTGTTTTTTTTTTTTTGGTTTGGTTTTGATTTGATTCCATTTTGACTGAATTATCATGATTATTAATTTTATTATCTAAATTATTGTCCAAATTATGATAGTCTTAACAGACCCTCAAAGTATGACTTTGGCACAAAGGGGTTCATTTGAAAGGTTTTGATGATCTAGAAGCACTCGCATGGTCTTGTTTGGAAAAAATCCTTTGTTGAAAAACTTTTTTGTAGAATCATTTTCCATGCATGAAGATAAAAAATAAAAAATTTTATGTACAGAGAGTTTTCAATCATCATAAAACTGGTTCGAATGCATTATATATATGATAATAAACATAATTGAACTTAATGAAATTATGATCACAATATTTATCTGTGGAGAAAACAATAATTTTGTGTTGATGGGAGCACTCTTCATGCGAAAACTCAAAGTAAAAAAATTTATGTATAGTTGTGTCATATAATCATTAAAGATGTGGTCATGGTCTTTATATATGAAAATAAATATCATGTAACTTTTAGAATAAAGCTTAAAGCTCAACGATGACCTGTGGGAAAAAATTATAATTTCAGTGTATATCTTAATTTGTTGATTTTTATTTCAATTTTAAAGCTTAGTTGAAGTCAGTTATATTTGTTTCAATTTTATTTTGGTTAATTTCAATTCTTGTTCAAGTAGATTTTAGTTTTAGATTAAATTAAGTTTAGCTCAAGTTTTAGTTCAAATGGGATTCAAGTTACAGCTTATTTGAGTTCAATTCAGTCATCTAGTGACACTACAAGGGGGTTCTTGTGTCCTGATGAGATTAGATATAAGCTAAGTAAAATAATTGACTAAAAAATAAGGCCAACAAACAATAAAAAGAGATTTATAAGGAAAAATCAAACTTAAATACTTAAAAAAAATTACCTGGTAGAGTGTGTAAAGGCTTCCAAACTAAGGAATATATTCTTAAAATATGTAGGAATAAAAATTTGGAACTCTTTTCTTAAAATTTTTACTTGAAAAGAAGAAGAAAAGGGTAGAGTGTATGATGGAATTTCTAGAATTCAAGAGCAAACCTTTCATGAAGGAAATTAAGCTATTTATAACCAAAGGATAATTTTAAACCAATTTTACTGTATAATATTATGCTAATATTATTTTATCAGATAATAACATAAATTTTAAATTTTGATTATTATTTGATTATTCTTAGATTCAAATGGTTAGCTAATATTTTGACAAAATAAACAAGTCAAACAAATTTCAAATATATCCAAGTTGGTGTATAATGGCTAGCCAGCTTAGCAGAAAAAAGGTAATGTTTGAATAATCATAACAAATGCAGTTCTAATCCAAAGTGGTTAATGCAATATATCAAATTATGTCTGCCAAATATAATAAATCCACTAAAATAAATAAATATCTAAAAATATATCATTATAGCTAGTTATTTATAAAAAATACAAATTTAATTATTTTTATGATCATTCTTAAATATATTAATTAATATTCAAGTGATATTAAATAATTTATTTAAAAACTCAAAAATATTTTAAATAAATAATTTTTTTACATCAAAATTATATTATTTCATAAATTTAATATTTTGCACATAGTCTTGAAAACCAGACCGGACTGGCTGGTCTAGCTAGTTCAACGGGGAACTGGGCGTGGTTCCAGCCTGGATGGGAGTAAAAACTGAATTAGCAACGAATTGGTAGTGAATCACCAAACCGCCAATTGGACCGGAAAACCATTTCCAGTTTAAGAAAAATATTTAGGCAAATGGATGAAAGCAATTCATATGAGCTCTATGTGGGGAGTTTCCAATGGAGCTGACAGGCATTGGGAAGATCTCTCTGTGTGGGGAGCATTGGCAAGAACTCTGTGAGAGGAATTTCTAATGGAGCCGAAAATCTCTCTGCGTGAGGAGTTTCCATTGGAGCCCAAAGGCATTGGGAAGAGTAGCCAACCATATATCATGAGATATCATGCAAGGAAATTAAATTATAGATCCACTAAATTTTATTAATTTTAAATAATTACAACAGTTAATTTTTACTCATTATAATTTTTTTAAAATTATATTTCATATTTAATTTCTTTAAAAATTAACTATTAAATTTTGAAGTAATTTATCATCCATCTTAATTAATATTTTTGGTTGTAAGTAAAAATACATCATGCATGTAAACTCATATTACCTTCTGTATTGACCTTTAAGCTATCCATCTTAAGTTCTCCTATGCTCAATTCTTGATCTAATTTTCAATTTGTATATTCATATAAGCAATACACCTGAAATAATTGGTTCATATGTTAGGTCATTCAAGTACACGTTTGTTATCATTAAAATTAATATAATAGATTTTAAGGCTTATAAAGTCGACACCCTATAGACCAGTCTAATTTTGAGACACATAGTAACCTCTATAGAAATGATATATATTCCTTTTGATGAACTCTTCAGAAGGATTATTACATATAAGAAATATTTTTTTAATCTAGTGTTTTCTTGGGTATCTCTCGAGATTCAATTAACCAAAGAGAAAACTTTCTTTTGAGAGTTCTATGATAAACATAATAAATTTAAATTTTAATTCTTTAGATATGGGTGGGTGTTATTTATTTTTCTTCCTCAAAAATAACGGGGGACATGTAAGTATGAACTTTTTTTTATATTTGTGTCTCCAAGCTATTTTTTGAAGACTGCCCACCTCCCAAGCTTTATTTTATTATATTCATAGTTTCCTATCTCCTTCACTCTATCTCCAATTTTGGGTAAAGAGATTGTTGAGCAAGGAAATATAGAATGTTCATATAAATATTATAAAAAGGCATGTCAAAGAACATATATTATAATAAGTCTTCAAATTCTTCTATAATGAAGTTAAGGTTTAATTGTTATCCTAACAACATAAAAATTTATAATTCATCGAGCTCCACTACCATTAAGAAGTTAACCTAAGTGGTCTAATTTCACAATATTTGAATTTAAGGAATTAGCATTGATGAGTTTGATTTGGTGTATGAACCTATAAAATATGATGTAATAGAAGATTTTCTTCATAATGGGTATCCGACTTTAACTCTACAGAGCAACATTCTTACGTGGTAGATTGGCAACCCCTTTTTTGGACTTTATCTCAATTTATAACTAAAATAATGAAATTTTCTCCAACTCCAAAGTAAATTAGCAAATCCTTACCAATGTTGGCCTTTATAGTAAAAGAGGAAAGGTTAATAGAATCTTCAGGTTTTATGATAATATTTTACACTATTCACTCCATTCAAATTTCTTAATACTTATTTAATCTTGAAGAAAGGCAAATACTTATCGCCTGACTTTGAGATAAAATAGCTTAACCCATCAAATGGCTAGCGAACTTCTACAACAACTTCATGTTCCTAGGTAACCATTTCTTCACTAAGGTTTTCACCATTTCTAGGTTCATCTTACTCTTTTGAATGCTAAATAAAATCCTATAATTTTCTTGATCCACCTTAAATGTGTGCTTTAGTGGATTCAATTTCATGTTAAATTTCTTCAAGTCATGAAAATCTCCTTAAAGTTAAGTTTGCATTATTATGGGCTTTAATGTTTGACCCGCAAGTCATCCATATTAACCAATATATTTATCCATTTTTGTCCATAGAAGATGTGGTCCATTTTCCTTTAATAAGCAAATCTCACATTCTTCAATCAAAACATCATGACATTACAATAGTGCAAACTATTACCGTAATAAAAATCCATCTACTTATCATTGATAAAATGCATCTTGATTTGATGTTGATCCAAAAAGGCATAAAAAATCATATCACCATGCGTTAAATATAAATTTGACTAAGGCATTGATGCACTACAATGGATATTATCCTTAAAATGGTTGAGTTCAAATTTGTAAAGTTAATATGCATTCTCCAATTCACATTAGACTTGGGCACCATCATTACACTAAAAACCTAGTCTCAACACTATATTTCTGTAATGAAGCCTACTTCAAGTAGTTTAGGAACTACTTAGTAAATATGTTTAGCTAAGGTGGCAAAAATTGATCTTCTCTTCTGCTTCATTAGCTTGATCTTCTAATCATGTTATGGCAAGCAATTTCAACATACAACCTTAATATCTCATTGGCGACCAAGCAATTGCATCCATATTCTCCCTTAAAGTTGCCACTAACCCATCTTTATACCTTGATTTAAACAATGAGCTGATGTAAAAAAAAGTGACTAGGTCTCATCATGGGGTGACTTCTTCCACTTCTTCAAGTATCTTGAAACTCATTCTACATTGAACCTCTACACTCATAACTACTTCCTATGTGGCAACTTGTTGCAATATATTATAAACTAGCACAAGTCATTTAAAGGTAACTTTCTCTCCTTTAGTAGGAAAAGTGATAGCCATATGATATTTTGAGATGAAATTTTAATAAAATTGATCAGAGGTTTACTACATGTAGTATTATAAGTTGTTGGAACATTTATAATAAATCCAGCCATTGCAATATATTATTATTCTTCTTCTCTACAAGTAATCGATAAAATTATTATTCTTTAAGTTTTCCTTTCTTTTCCAGGGAATTTTAACAAAGAGCATATGTTGGTTCCCTTATCTTCATTTTCTTAAATTCACTCTAAAAAACTATATTGGCCAAAGTCCTGGTGTTGGTCATTATGCCTGCAATCTAGTATTTAGCAATCAACTTTGTTGCTATAATTGCATCAGTGAATGGGTTGCGGCCCAATGACCATTCACTTTTGTAGAATATGATTAGATCAACTTCACATCATAAATATTGACTTCATCTCTATTAACCATAGTTGCTTAAGACTAGCTCAAAGAGATACTTGTTCATGTTCACCTAAGATAGTGGGAATGTCTCCGATAATATGAATTACAATAAGTGGCATGGGTTCATTTCCATCTTCACTAGCTTCTTCCTTACCCAGTACTTGACTATAGTGAACATATAAGAATTCTTTCAATAGCTCATAATAAATCTTCCACCAAATTCATAAGATGGTAAAAATTCTCAGCATTGTGATTGTAGTTCTAACGTAAAGCACAAAGTTGCTCGTGTCCTTTATAAGAAAGATGAAATTTTAATGGATCCTAGTCACCAAAAGTATTCCTTATTTTGAGTTACCTTAACGAACTTGATAATTGATAGATGCACTAGGGTGATTGTAGTAAAATAATAAGCAAGTGGTGTTGGCAAAGGCACCATATACAGATACTTGTGTTCTTCTCTCCTCTCTGGGTAGGCAGTAGTGCTAATGATGGATTCAAAGGCAAGCATGGTAGGTGGGTTAATGGCTAAAGATCTCTAATATGGGTGTTGGATGAATATCATCCTCAAACCCAAGTTTTTCCTCTTCCTTTAATCCTATATTTTTAAGTGACAAACAGATGTCCTCACGTGATTGTTATGTTTCTTTGCATTAATATAGCATTTGCGAGTTCCAGCAATTTAACTAAAGTGCTTCCTCTACAACTGTAGTACATAATGAAATGAACTCTTCTTTTCCTAAGCCACAGTCAGTTCTAAATCCTTGATTTTTAATGTCACTAAATAGAATTTTACCAAGCTCATGGTGTATTCTTAGTAATGTTTTTGAGGTTTTTTATGACCATGGAGAACTTGCAAATAATTAAAAAAATTTTAAATTCGACAAAGGATGTAATTGTCCAAATATATTAGTAGGAAAACCACTTAAGTGTTGATTTTTTAAGAGTTATGTAAAAGATTCAGCATTTTAATGCATCATGGATGACGAGAAAGAAAACAACAAACTCAAAGTAGGCTACATCGTCAGCTAGGTTTATCTGACCATGGTATGATTCAAGGTTTGGAATTTTAAATGTGATAGGGGTCTACTTTTTGCAACTTATCATGATTTTTTCTTTTTTTTTAATTACATCCGCTTCTTTCGTTTTACCCTACAACCTGGCCAAGCATAGCGGATAATTTTTCTTCTTTGAACTTAGTACAATAATTCTCATTCAAATTATAAATTTCTCTCCCAAGCATCTCCTTCGATACATGAACTCATGACATTGCTTTCAAAATTTGATTGAGGGTGCCTTGGATCATTCTTCCAAGTCATTCTCCTAATCTTACTTTCAATCTGTCTTGTTAGGTATGGCTCATATACCTAATATGGAATTAATATTGGAGCAGAGCGAGCTAATCTGGGGAATTTATTATGTGGGTTGGGGTGCGGGGGCAAGGCTCCGCGGTTTAGTACAGGAGTAATTTGATAATTACATATTTTACTATACAGTTATAAATAGGCCTAGTGAGTAGCCCTAGGGCTAATGGTTGTATCCTGTATTCTGTACTCTTTTCTGATTAGTGAAAAGAAAGTCACCACTCTGCTCCCGAGGACGTAGGCATCTTTGCCGAACCTCGTTAAATCTCTTTGTGTTCTTCTGGATTGCGTCGATTCTTGTTTTCTTCGCCCTAAATTTCTTAATAAGTGGTATCAGAGCCTGGTTTGAGGGCATAGAAGAAGATCGGCGTAGGAACGAGGAGGATTTGGCAACTAGGGTTTCCACGGGTTTGTGGCAGTTCAGATTCCAGTGAAGAACAGAGTTTCGGCGGGCTCCGGAACTCGGCAAGGGCGAAGTTCGGCGACACAGGTAGCGAATCGCGATGACAAAAACTTCGCGGCACTGGAGCAGCTCTTCGCGTGAGGAAGGCATCACACCAGCAGGCTTTGGTGTTCACGAACAGGGAATCTTTGATTTTTCCCTCATGACAGGAAATTTTTTTTCTGCTGGAGACACACTCAGGAGGAAGACAAGGGGATCTGGAATATTCCCTGGGAAAAAGGACAGTTGCTGAGGAGGAAGAAAGGTTTTGTAAAGCTTAATCAAGGGAAGTGATTATTGCTTAATTAACAGAAGTGCTTAATTGAGGAAATTATTTATCTGGCTAGGTTATTTCCTTAATTAAGGGGAGACTTAATTAAGGAAAGTGCTTGTTAATAAAATTATTGATTAAATTAATTGAGTCTTAATGAAGGAATTTCTTCCCAGAATTAAGGAATAATTTCCTTTTGCGGTTCGCAGTTATTAAGGGAAATTCTTAATTAAGAGAAATTTTATTAGGGAAACTTAATTAAGAGAATATTGCTGGAAAAGAAATTTCTTAGAAATATTTTGAGTAAGAAATTTCAGGCTTCAGCAATTTGGCAATTTAACAGAGGAATTTGCAGGAGAAAAGTTTGTTGCAAGATGAATTTTCATATAGTGATTTCTGGTGCAAAATTCGAGGTGGTGAAGTTCGATGGAACTGGTAACTTCGGGTTGTGGCAAACACGGGTGAAGAATTTGTTGGCACAACAAGGAATCCTAAAGGCTTTGCGAGCAACGAAACCAGATGTCATGGAGGATGAAGATTGGGAAGACTTGCAACGATGAGCGGCAGCAACCATATGATTATGTCTTGTAGATGAAGTTATGTATCACGTGATGAATCTGAAATTTCTAGGGGAGGTTTGGAAGAAATTGGAGACTCAATTTATGGCAAAATCTCTGACGAATAAATTGTATCTGAAGCAAAAACTGTATGGGCTAAAGATGCAGGAAGGTTCTAATCTGGCGCAGCACATTAATGGCTTCAATCAAATAATCACAGATTTATCAAGGCTTGATGTAAATATTGAGGATGAAGTCCGAGCAATGATTTTGTTGTGTTCGTTGTCTTCTTCCTATGAACACCTGGTGACTACTCTGACATATGGGAAAGAAACTATCAAAGTTGATAAGATTACTGCAGCATTGTTAGCTCACAACCAGCGGAAGCAGAATGCAGAGGAAAATTCTTATGGCAACAGTTTATATGTTAAGGGTAAACAGGATCGTGGAAGGAAGAAAGAGAAGGAGTGATCTGGAAGGCGAAATTCCAGATCAAAGTCCAAAGGCAAGAAGATGATTTGTTTCTACATGTGCAAGGAGCCAGGTCATATAAAGTGGGATTGTCCAAAGCTGAAGAAACAGACTGAGGAGAAAGGTGATGTATCATCGAAGTCTGTGAATGTGGTGCAAGGTGAAAATTCAGATGCCAGTGATGGTGATATGCTTTCAGTATCATCAACTCAGTTCACGGATGCATGGATTCTTGATTCAGGATGCTCTTATCACATAACACCTAACAGGGAGTGGTTTACTTCATACAGGTCAACTAATTCTGGCTCATTCTATCTGGGTGATGATAGATGCCACAATATTATTGGTATTGGAGAAGTCAGAATTAAGATGTATGATGACACGGTTAGAACATTATGTGATGTCAGGCACATTCCAAATTTGAAGAAGAATCTGATTTCCTTGGGCACTCTACATCGAAATGGTTTTATTCCTAAGGCAGATGAGGATAGGGAAACCATCAGCATTGTGAAGGGTGCACTGACTGTGATGAAAGGAAAGTTAACTGCAGGTAATATCTACAAATTGTTGGGAGTACAGTTGTAGGTGGAGTTCATTCTGTTGAGTCAGATGATGATAGTACAAAGTTATAGCATATGCGTCTGGATCATCTCAGTGAACATGGGATGGCAGAATTGCATAAAAGGAATTTGTTGCATGGTGTGAAAAGCTACAAGCTAGATTTTTGTAAGTTCTGCGTTCTTGGAAAACAGACCAGAGTCAGTTTTATGACTGGAGAGCATAAAACTAAAGGGATTCTTGATTATGTACATTCTGATGTATGGAGCCCTACTAGGGAAGTGTCAGTGGGAGGATCTTGGTATTATGTTACCTTTATTGATGATTTTTTCTAGGAAAGTTTGGGTGTATTTCTTGAAGCAGAAATCTAAAGTTTTCTCTAAATTCAAGCTGTGAAAAGCTGAGGTGGAGAACCAAACTGGCAGAAAGATCATGTATTTGAGGTCTGATAATGGCACAGAGTACACAGATTCACAGTTTCAAAAGTTTTGCGAGGAGCATGGGATTCAGAGGAATTTTTCAGTGCGGAAGACACCACAGTAGAATGGTGTTGTATAAAGGATGAACAGGTCCTTAGCTGAAAGGGCAAGATGCTTGAGACTGAATGCAAGGCTTCCTAAAAGCTTCTGGGTAGATGCTGTGAATATGGCATGTTATCTCATTAATAGATCAGCTCGGGCTTCATTAGGTGGCAAGGTTGCAGAAGAGGTATAGACAGGTAATCCAGTTAAGTTTGATCACTTACAAATTTTTGGTTGTTATACTTATGTGCATGTACCTGAAAATGAAAGATCGAAACTTCATCCAAAATCAAAGAAGTGCATCTTTCTGGGCTTTAAGAAAGGTGTGAAAGAATTCATGTTTTGGGGTCCTATTACAAAGAAGGTGGTGATCAGTAGAGATGCAGTCTTTGACGAGCAATCCATGTTGCAGCAGAATCAAGACAAGGTGTCAGAGAACAGTTCCAGTTCAGAGACAGTGCAGATGGATCTAGAACAACATCCAGTAACAGCTGAGAGAGTTGAAGGTTCAGATCCGACACCTGGTGATTCCATTCCAGATGATCTGCAGAATTACAATCTAGCAAGAGATAGACAGAGACACACTAATATAAAGCCTCCTAGTAGATTGGGTTGTGAAGACATGGTCTCTTTTGCACTTTTCATCAGTAGTGAGGATCCAGCTAGTTTTCAAGAGTCTATCACTAGCCAGGAGAAAGAGAAGTGGATGGGTGCAATTGTTGAGGAGATGGAGTCTTTGCAGAAGAATCACACATGGGAGCTAGTTCAGCTTCCTGAGGGAAAGAAGGCTATTGGGTGCAAATGGGTGCCAGACTATGCAGGTGATTTAGATGGCAGAAGGTCTACAACAGGGCTAGTGAAGGAACTGGGCGTTGAGCAAGGTGGAGTTCAGTTGCATTGTGATAGTCAGAGTGTTATTTACTTGGCTAAGAACCAGGTGTACCATGCGAGGACCAAGCACATTGATGTCAGGTATCACAAGATCAGAGAATTGATTGCTTATGGTGAGATACTATTGCAGAAGGTTCATACTGATGAGAATGCAGCTGATATGTTGACTAGCCGACTACTATCAACAAGTTCTTGCATTGCTTGGACTTGTTGAGCATCCACGATTGCTTAGAGAAGCATGGTGGCCCAACCCACATCGGTGCATGAGAAACTCCAAGGTATTTATCTCCTAAGGGACTGGATATTCGCCAAGGTGGAGATTTGTTAGGTATGGCTCATATACCTAATATGGAATTAATGTTGGAGCGGAGCGAGCGAATCTGGGGAGTTTATTATGTTGGTTGGGGGTGCGGGGGCAAGGCCCCGCGGTTTAGTACAGGAGTAATTTGGTAATTACATATTGTATTATATGGTTATAAATAGGCCTAGTGAGTAGCCCTATGGCTAATGGTTGTATCCTGTATTATGTACTCTTTTCTGATTAGTGAAAAGAAAGTAGCCGCTCCGCTCCCGAGGACGTAGGCATCTTTGCCGAACCTCGTTAAATCTCTTTGTGTTCTTCTGGATTGCGTCAATTCTTGTTTTCTTCGCCCTAAATTTCTCAACATGTCTTCAATTTCACTATGTGATCTAACTATTACAAAGTTCTAGTCATCCATGAATGTAGAGTCCTCCACAAAACAAGTCCCTTTCATTAGGTTTCTATTAACCCCTTCAACAGAAATTTAAATGTCTTTTTCGGATCTATGGATACATCCACGATCACTCACACAAAGGTATTTCGCATGATCAAATATCATGGTTCTAACAAGGTTCAATCATATATGCCTAAATGCTCAAACAATTGGAGAACATCATTAAATAATGTTCAAATATGATATGAACTCTAATTAAACAAAACAATTCAAGTAAAGATTGATTAAGTGTTTGAAGACTTGGAATCAATGTTTGATCATTATTTGAATACAATTAGAATAAGCATTATGTTGAAACAATGCTTGATCATTTTTTGGCGTTTGAAAACACGTCAAAATTTCTTCAATATCATAGCTAACTCTATGTGACATTTCATTTTAAATAAATAAATCAATGATACATGATCTAAATACTATAAAAATGATACCAATGATTATTAAAGTTGAAATCTCGACAATAAAAAATCTTCAACAATAATTTATCATTAACGGTAAAGAAAAAACTCAAGCGTAGAAACACAAGATATAAATATTTACAAAAAATCTAGGATAAAAGTATATTAAATGAAATAAAATTTTACATTAATTTTATTTTTAAAAATAGTTAATAGTTGGTATTTTTTCAGCATGTAAAATCAACTTTATCTGATCAGGTAAAGCAAAGATTTTATTTTATTTTATTTTTTTCTGTAGTCCTTGTCCCTGCATCATACATGGTGGCTCACTGTCAGAGCGCCGCTACCGCTTTCTAATATTGCCTCGTGGCGGCTCGCTGAGCTCCAAGGACGGGCGACTCGTCCTCTACTCCCCGATTCCTCTTATCGCATATTCTTCTTCCTCTCTTCGCCTATCTTCTCATCTTTTTCCAGCATAACAAGGTTACCCCGGCTTTCTCCATTTTTGCTTTCTTTAGGGTTTTATCTTTCCAGATTAAAGCATGAATCTAACTTATTCTCTGTCAACCATACTTTATTGTGATCGGGAAGAAATCTGAAATGTCTTGTCTCTGGCGTTTGATCGGATACCTAATTCATTTCCTACGTGAAAGTCTTTCCATCTGATTTTTCTGACCTGTCAATGTCCGATACTGGATAAAGCTTCGTTCGATCCGTCCAAGTTTGGCAGCGATCAAGTTTGAACTGAGAATACCTTTTCGAATTCTGAACCCTAGGGATTATTTGGATTGGCTGTCTGGAGTCATTGGCTAACGTTGATCGGTTTCATTAGATGGTATGCATTGTTAGTCTGCGAAGTTTTATAGTGCGGACGGGACATTTGAGGCGCTCCTCATCTTCGGCAAGGAAAAGCCAGATTGGGTGTTTTTCGTGGGATCTGGATGCGAAACTGCGTGTAAACCTTCCACAGAAAAATTACCTGAGGCACAGTACTATCGGAACGCTGATGGCTGCGTCGGGCACAACGCTGGATACTGGCGCCGTCTCTAATACTTTTCCAGAGAAGGACTGTGATGAGGAGAGCGAGGTGGGTTATGCTAGCGGAGGTTGGAAAAGGTATCTACTATCTCGGAAGATTTAATCTTTTCTGTTCTGGCAATAAGATCTGGTCTTTTTCTGTTTCATTTGCATAATCCATTTAGACGACTGTATAGTTCATTTATGTGAGATTTAATTATTCTAGTGGCATAATGGGAAAGTTAGTTCAAAGTTATCAATCGAAGAAGAGTGCTGCATCTTGCATATTAAAGTAAAAAAGCTTATTACTTAGTGAATGGATGAAGTGCGATGTACAATAAACTAAGGGGCTGTTTGGTTGCAAGTAGGATTTAGTGAATCCTTTAAATCCGAATTTATGAAAACTTGAAGGAATTAAATCCTGAAAATTGTTTGGTATGTTGATAAGCAAATCCTAATAAATCTAGAAAAACTATTTGACAACTTTAATAGGATTTATCTTCCACGCGCTTTAGCTTCTCCAAATCTCGTAAATCCCTCTAGATTTACTAAATCCCAGATCTAAGGCAAAATAGAGGAAAAACGAAATTTAAGAATTTTAGGATTTACCATTGTCTTTTATGCCGTTTGGTAAGATTTATCTTAAATCCTATATAAATCCTGCTTAAAGCCGGCTATCAAATAGCCCCTCAGAGTAGACGGTTCAATTGTGTGACGTGTTGCTTTTAGGATTTGCGCTGGCGTGCCATCTAAATTTGAATAATTTTGTTTTGTTAACATCTTTTGCGACGTGTTGCCTTTGGGCATTCATGGTATCATATAGGAATGTGTTTTGAACTTGATAAAGTAAAAACAATTTATGAATGGACAAAGCCTATAATATTAACAATACTAGAAGTTTTCATAGTTTAATTTTTTAAGGGATTCAGTTCAATTATAGCACCCATTAGTAATTATCATAAAAAGGGAAAATTTTATAGACAAAATTTACTCATTTGCATTAAACTTATTAAGGAAGTACTCAACACTGCTTCTAGAGAAGCATAAAAAAAAGTTGAGCGTTGCTGAGATGAGAATGCTTAGGTGAATAAGTGGCTTGACACTTAGGACAAAATGCGAAATGAATATATCCGTGATAGGGTTGGTGTAGCTCCAGTGGCGAACAAGATTAGAGAGAGTCATCTTAGATGGTTTGGTTACATTTAACATCGACCATCTGATGATCCAGTTAGGAGAGTAGATATTTTAGATTCAACTTATGTTAAGAAATTCAATGGTAGACCTAAAAAGGCTTGGGCATATTGTATAAAATATAATCTTAATCTATTAGAATTAAATGAAAATATGACACTCAATTGGACGTAATGGAGAAAAAGAATTCATGTAGCTGACTGCACTTAGTAGGATAAAGGCTTTTTGTTGTTGTTGTTGTTGCTGTTGATGTTAAAATTTATCTTGTTTTACTTGAAGGCATTGTATCATTTATTTAAATGAGAAATTGTATGAATCAAATTAAAAATTTTCTAATTAAGCTCTATTGTTTATTTAGTAGCACATGCTCTCTGATATTTAGGATATTATTTAATTCCTAAAAACATATTCTTTATTTTGAATATCAGATGCTTACATATTTATATTCACAAAATAGTTCATGACATTGACATGCTCAATGGTTTGTGTTGCTATTGATGTTAACATTTATCATGTTTTACATGAAGGCATTGTATCATTTATTTAAATGAGAAATTGTAAGAATCAAATTAAAAATTTTCTAATTAAGCTTTATTGTTTATTTATTGCGCATGTTCTTTGATATTTAGGATATTAGTTAATGCCAAAAAAAAATATTCTTTTATTTTGAACATCAGATTCTTAAATATTTATATTCACAAAATAATTCATGACATTGACATCCTCAATGGGTTGGGTATTTATAAGAATGTACTCTATACTTGAACAGTATACCTGGTTAGGAAGATAAGCTTATTGATGCTGGTAGGGCAGCTATTATTGCATGCACCTTAAGGATAAAAGTTATTAGTATTGACTACATCAGACATATATGATACATTTTAAGAGTTTAATGAAATATAAATCTTGCAAAATAATTTGTCATCTATGCTTAACAATAAATGCATAACTAGATACGGTTATTTGTGAGAGAACTCATCAGTGTATTCTTGATTCCTCCTTGGGATATTTTCTCTTCCAGAATGTTGTGTTGCAGGCTACTTTGGTAGGGATGAACTATAGCTTTGGCAAAAGATAGGTATCATTTTTGCCCATTTTCTACAAAATGTAGCATACATGGTGCCATACTATAGACTTGCTAGATAGTTTCAGTCTAAAGAAGTAGTACTACTTTATGCACTCTACTTATTCCTTAAGACTTCAGAGTATGTTAGTGCAACTATAATGTTGGGACTGCAATAAACTCTTAGGAAACAATCTTTGTATTGGTTAATCATTTTCTAAAAAGAAGAAATTTTGGTTTATTTACTCCACCTTTTTTAACTCTCTGTAATCATCATTTACTTTCATCTTTCTTAATCTTACTTGATGTTGATCTAGCATAGTCTGTCATTCAAATAAACTATTTCTGTCCAGTAACCTGTCAATAAAAGATTGTGAATCAATTTTACTATCCTAGTTATACATGTCCACTTTGATTTTCTTGTAAGTTATGTCATCATGTTTATAAGTATCGTTATTAAACATCATAAATTGTTGAAAACGTTAGTTTCTTTTATTCCTGCCGAAATTGATATTCATATGAATTGGTTCTTCATTGTGTTTTGAATTTTTTTTTTTTCAAATTTACATGCATGAACTTGATCGGCTTCCAAATTTTTAATTCTTATTTTAATCGTATTTGACAATTTTTTTAAGTTTTCGTGTGATATTTATTTATTATTAATTTTTTTTATTTTTGTTCAGCAATTCAATCAATTGATTTTTTGAAGTAGTTAAAAGTTCATCATTTCATGCTTTGTTAAGTTATCCTGATTATTAACCCTTCTTCTAAGCAGCACTGTAACATAACTTAATGTTCTAATGCCAATTTGATGTAACACGATTCAATTTAGGGGGTTATTATTGCAACTAATATATAGTATGCTTCCATGCACAAGAAAATTGAGAATACATGGACTTTTAGTTACCAATTTAGTTAACAACTCACTTTGTTATTTTTGAGTATTTGTTGTCCTCAAGTCTAAATGATAATGGAATGATCATAAATATCCAGGAGCTTTCACAGCGAATTGAAAATAAATAAAGCCAGCTAGTAAAATGAATTAATTTTCCCCTAAATTGATTTCCAACATTTCAAATTTTTATTGAAAGCAGTAGTACGAAACTAGCCAATGTCAAAATTTCATAGAAGAAATAAACAATGAAACAAAATTATCAAAAAATGAGAAACATAAGGTCTTATGCTAGTACTATGATATGACTTTGTATCACGCCTAAGTAAATTATTACATTTAACTTGTTCTCACAATACTGGGAACTAAAAGAGAAATTTTATTGAAATCAAATTTGTGAGTTGCATGTTGCAAACTACTATTCATGCACTCTTCATAACAAGATTACTAGATAACCTTGGCACAAAATCATGCTCAATTATTTTATCATTTTTTTCATTTCAAAACAATCCAACATTATCCTTATTTCAATTTACATTTCGAACACACTCATAATAGTCACAGTACAGATGATGTGCTTTATACTCTCGGAAAGCATCATATCTCTTTTATTTTTTATTTATGCTTTATACATAGAGAGGTTAACAAAGTGGCCCATTTTTGTGTGGGCTCACTTTAAGCGGTTATTTTGTTTGTAAACCTGAAGATTGTCATCCCTCTTTTGTTTATATTCTTAGGGATGATGTTTCTTCTACTAGTGATATGGTGCATTTTGTACATGCTGGATAGCATGTTTTTTGAATTTCTCTTGCATTTGGTTTTTATTAATGCAAAATGAAATATTTCACGGAAACAATCATACATTGTTGTATGTACACAGAGCATGGTAAGCAAAAAAAAAAAAAAAAATGCAAATCCCATGTCCAGGTAAATTCAAAGGAACTAAAGGCAAAACTCATGCACATTCACAAGGATTGCAAGCAATTCTCCTGTCATTTACTTTTTTTATTTTCTTTATAAATAAAGAATGATAAGTCAGGCCACATGTCCATCCATCCGCAATTATCATAACCAGCACATACCTTTTTTTACTTTTTTTTAATAAAGGCAAAAACCGTCAGGTTAGCATCAGCTGCCACGTCATCTTGTATAATTTATATATAAGCTGTTGCCATATTAGAAATTGCTCATCTGTGTTTGTCCATCATACCTTATTTGAGAGATGAATAGCCAGTAAATTTTTATGCAATGCTCGTTTTACGTTTTAATCTTTTATTGGTTTACACCCATATTAAATTACAACTTCATATAAGTTGCATCATTCGAAGCTCTAAATGAATTTGCCATGTCACTGGACAATTTGATAAATATTTGCTGTATCACACTGGCTTGATGACATGACTTGCTCTGTACATTTGTATCATCATCATTTTCTCTCCTGCAAGGACATGCTGGTGATTAGTGAAGTATCAACCGAAAATATGGTGACTTTTATCTATCATGAGAGGATTTTCCCTGATTTTACTGCTAAATATTAACCTTTGTAATTAATGCCAAGAATAAATGCTTCTCGTCATCCTCTCATGGGTTCATAATTTGTGCTTTATTTGAAGCGGTAGACTAAAAGTGGGTTTATGTGAATTTGGTGGCTTGGCAGTGAGGATGCTAGATTGAGTTGTGGATACTCAAGCTTTAGAGGAAAGAGAGCAAGCATGGAGGACTTCTTTGACATAAGGAACTCCACAATAGATGGGCAAACCGTTAATCTCTTTGGAATATTTGATGGTCAGCTGTTGATTTCTTTTCTTTTTTTTTTTTTAGTAATGGTACTGGTGAGTGACTTAATTGTTTTTCATATCCTTGTTTTTATTTGATGCTTTAGGTCATGGTGGTTCGCGTGCAGCAGAATTTTTGAAGGAGCACTTATTTGAAAACCTTCTTAAGCATCCAGAATTTTTAAGTGATACAAAAAAGGCTATATGTATGGTTTTCTTCTATTACATTGTTGTGATGTGGAGCTGTTTGTCTTTATTGATTCGTTTCCTTTGGCAACTGCAGGTGAGACTTATAAAAAAACTGATACCGATTTCTTAGACTCTGAAAGTAATACTTTCAGAGATGATGGTTCTACAGCTTCAACTGCAGTTCTAGTCGGCAAACGTTTATATGTAGCTAATGTTGGAGATTCACGTACTGTTATATCAAAAGCAGGCAAAGGTTCTAATCAATCTTGGAATTCTGGTTTTAGTTGTCAGGAAGTATGTTAGCATGTATAATTTTAATATATTGTATGGGTTTATACAAAGGATGATCAGGATGGATGAGATTTTCCATTAGATTTGCAAGATTTAAGATATTGTGGAACTATATGTTTGGTTAGATTGAAAGCATGCCTGTCATGGTTGATTTGCAAGATTTAAGATATTGTGCCTATTTATGCATGTCAAGTACCAATAATACAATATATAGTTCACTTTAAGGTCACAGAAGGAAGCTTCAATTATTGTTACATGTTTGCCTAGTTTGTTGGTAGTTTCCTGGATTCTTCTTCCTATGCATTCAAATATATTTTCTTGATTTTTTTTCTCGACTTCTTTATCATCCATTATTTTTGTTACTTCTTGATAGCTATTCCTCTTTCTGACGACCACAAGCCAAATAGAAGTGATGAGCGCAAGAGAATTGAGGATGCGGGAGGAGTTGTTATGTGGGCAGGTATGCTCCTAATTGTCAAATACGTTACTTTTAATTCTCTACTAGTAGCTGGGGTCATGCAACTCTTAACATATTGTTGTGGTTGCATTTTGCTTGACATGTACCTCTGGGATTTTGATTGTTTAATTAGTTAAGTTGCCCACATAAGGGAAGTATTTTTCTGTTGTTTGCATGTGATCTTAACAGCTGATGTAATGCAGACATTTCATCATTAGGAGGAAGAAAAATTCAGCATTTCTATATTGGGAATGAGAGATTATTTTCAAGATCCCTTTTTGTTTCTTTGTTAAATCAGTGATGGTTTAAGCTTGGCGATAGTGTAAGCTTCACCAACCTTATGATTTTTTTTTCCGGCCTTGCAGGCACTTGGAGAGTTGGAGGTGTGCTTGCAATGTCACGTGCCTTTGGTAATCGCCTGCTAAAGCAATATGTAGTGGCAGAGCCTGAGATTCAGGTGCGTACCATTTATGACATTTTCTCTAGTGAACCTCTTCAATCTTAATGCACCTTGATCCATGGATTATATGACGACTATCTAGTTCACTTGATAAGATGTGGCCACTGTTCGCTAAACTTAACTAAGAAGAGGTATTAGGAAAGTTTTAGCACCTTAGACTGCTAAGTTCTTAATTGGTATTGTGGTCATTAGTACAAGTGCAATTTTTTGTCTTGCATTTTTATGTTTTCTATGCAAGTTCACCTTGAAGCTCATGTCATGCATTTATAGTGCTTATTGAGAGATATTTAACATGCTGTTAGGTTTTAGAAATGACTCTTTTTTTCTAGAATTGTACCTGAGATGGATGAAAATAAAGTTCGTGGAATATTAGCCATGGTTCTGCGAGTTTCCTTGCAAATTTGGATGTTTGTGCTGACTTTCCCTCTCAAGCTGGAACATTCCTGTGGATTTTTCTCATAGTTGCATTGACCAACTGCTTATAGAAATTTTGAGTTGCAGTTATGAATATGCATGAATAAGAACTTGATCTGGAGAATGCTGCAAGTTTTACTCTTTAGCCTCGTAACATTCGGATCCCGGTTCGACGCATCAAGAAGCAAGTCTTTGTATATTTTCCTTAAATTTACCCATTATAACGATATAAATAAAAAATGGAAGTGTAAACCAGAACTATATTTTCATGTAGCCTTGTTCAATGTTGTATAAAGATCTTGATGTACGGAGTTGGTGCTGAGAATACATAATAAAGAGTGACTGCTATTTTCTTCGATTTTTTTTTTTCAGTTTGACATTCTTAATGGCAGACATGTCTATTATGGTAGCTATACATTTATTGAGAGGTTTGATGGAGAAGTACAGAGAAAATAAGGAGGATATACGTATGATTTTTATTGATTTAGAAAAAGCTTACGATAAGATTCCAAGAGATATCCTTCGGAGAGTTTTAGAGAAGAAATGTGTTGATATGACATATTCAAGTCATTAAAGATATGTATACTAGAGCTGTTACTTGTGTTCGAACAAAAGGAGGATTGTCCAAATATTTTCCTATTTCAGTTGGATTATATCAGGGATCGGCTTTAAGCCCATATCTTTTTTTTCTAGTTATGGATGCTCTTACTGGACATTTACAGGAGGATGTACTTTGGTGTGTGCTTTTTCGTTGATGATATCCTTCTCATGGATAAGACTAGAGAAAAAGCTCGGGAAAAACTTGAATTATGGAGGTCTACATTGGAGTCTAAAGGCCTTCGTTTGAGTAGAACTAAAATTGAATACATTGAATGTAATTTTAGTAACAGTAGTTCTAGTGACAAAATGTGAAATGCATATATCCATGATAGGGTTTGTATAGCTTTAGTGGCGGACAAAATTAAAGAGAGTCGTCTTAGATGGTTTGGCCACATTAAACGTCGACTATCTAATGATCTGATTAGGAGAGTAGATGCTTTAGATTCGACTTATTTTAAGAAAGGCAGAGGTAGACCTAGAAAGACTTAGGCATATTATATAAAAAATAATCTTAATTTATTAGAATTAAATGAAAATGGAGAAAAAGGATTCATGTAGCGGAAACCACTTTGTGGGATAAAAGTTTGTTGTTGTTGTTGTTGACATTCTTAAGTACATGATTTTGGTTCAATATGTAATTATTATCTGCTTCTACAACAAAGTCTTTGTCCCACTAAGTCGTGCGGCTGCTTGAATCCTTTCTCTCCAAATAGTCATTATTATCTGCTCCTGTTATTGATTAATAGCTTTTATTGACATAATTGGTAATGAGTACTATATATGTTGTTGAAATAAATAATGTTCAAACTATTGTTCATTTCACTTTATAATAAGTTAATGAACATGGACCTCTAGCTGTCTACTTTGATTTTGACTATGCTCTTCTTTTCATAGTTTGCTTTTCTATATTATTAACTATTTTTTTTAAATGGTCCACTGATGTTTGAATACAGGAAGAAGAAGTTGGTGAAGACTTGGATCTCTTGGTTCTGGCTAGTGATGGATTATGGGATGTTGTACCAAATGACGTAAGCCTTACTACATAGTACCTTGCAATGCATAGGCATTGACATTCACATTTATCACCAATCAACGCAGTTTCATATCAATCCATAGTTTCAATAACTAATGATTCTTTTTCTCATAGATTGGATAATGGAAACAGTTTTTCTTTCCTTCGCCAAATTAGGGAATAGAAAAGCAAAGGATTCGAATTTTTCAAGCTGCAGCATGGATTACATATTCTGTGTGTTTCCAAATATTTATATATATATATATATATAGACACACACACTATGATTGTTATTGGAGGATTGCTGATTTTCAGATAGGATGCTCCGTTCATATTATGATTTTGCGGAACCTTATTGAACCTTTTTTTTTCTTAAATTATGAACTTGATGCTACAGTGTTTAGTGAACAAAACTATGATAATTTGCGTGATTCTTCAAGAATTTTTTAGTGGCAGAATTCTTTTCTTTCACTAGTAAACTATATATATATATATATATTGACTGAAACTATATATCCAGCTACGAACCATTTAGCTTCTTTCACAATGTATTGGGGTTTTGCTTTTGAACCTGGCACAATAAACTATGAATTTGTCTTTTTTTTATCGTTTAATCGCTGATTATTTTTGTTTTTCTTCCGCATTATTGGAAGGATGCAATTTCTCTCGCAAGAACAGAAGAAGAATCAGAAGCTGCTGCACGGAAGTTAACTGAGACTGCTTTCTCTCGTGGAAGTGCAGACAACATAACATGTATTGTTGTAAGATTTCATCACGATACTAAGGATAAGGACAATTCGTCTGCCGATCACCAATCAATCTAATTGTATTTTCAAGGGAAGGTGGAGGGAAAGGTTTTTTTGTGTTGTAGTTTGGTGCATGTATTTTTATCAATTCTGGACCAGTTCTTGGCATTTTGTTCATATTTTGTAAAATCTTATTTTGTTTGGATATTCATCGTACCATTGTGCATTCATAGGGTGCCCGTGTTTTTTATTTTTATTTTTTGTTTGTGGCCCTCTGGTGATTTTGTTTTATGAAAATAAGTATTGATTCAGTATTTAATAAGATATTGCTAATGTATGCTTAAAATTGTTAAAAGTGCAAGTTATGAAGCAGTAAAACAGAAAAAGAGAAGGAAATTCTTGTTGATTTTTTTCGTTTTATATTAATGTGTTTGTTTGATTCTATTCAATTTTATTTGTTTTTATGTACAAAAATTTATAAGTGGTTTAGATTCTATATAATTGAGATTAATAATTTACGCTAAATTTGCGAATGTGTGGCTTATTGCTTCGAAGATATGGTTGCATCTCAAACAAAGATCATGATGATTAGGGTCATATATTTTAGTGATTTATTGCTCATGATTGATAAAGTTTGTTTAGATTAAATTAATGGTGCAATTACGTTATGTTTTAATTTGTTTAATTTATTATTTTTCTTCAATTTATCAAAATATTCAAATCAAAGTCGAATCTAATAAATCAATTTATGCAGTTTTTGCCACACTAACAAAAGAAATAGTGTAGGTTGTTAGGGTGGATTCGTGATGACGACATGAAAGTGACCACAATATATGTAAAATGATGGGAAACACGAGTGTGGCAGATCAAAGTTATGATAAGGCTTTTCTTTTATCTCATAAAATGATTCGTGATTGTAATTAGTGTTGTTGTTCATTTTATTTTATTCCTACGGTGTCATCTAACAAGCAAAAAAGAGAATAATCTTAAGCATTGATAAGCTCAATTGAAATAAATCAATTAGTATATGTCATGGGTTACAATAGATGTCCTTTAACATATTTGAGGAATAAACAAATACATTGTGATAGACATGAATATGTAAAATGAACTTTATGACAAAAGTTAGAGAAGCCCAGAGACATTGGAGTGGTCTTCAAGGGATTGCTTGAAGAATGCTCTATCATCTCTTTTTTAGAAGAAGAGTCAATAAGTTAATAAGTTTAGTGTCTTCTTGATGTGGATGGCAAGCTTTCATTCTATCAGCGATTTTATGTATGGCGATAATAGGGGTAGAGGTCAAAGGATATCAATATTTTGTGTTAGTTGTGAACATCAACCTATTAAGAGATGGCATATGTTAATGGTCTGTATCAAACTAGAGGCAAAGATGTGCATCCATAATGTGCATCCATAATGTGCATCAATTTAGTAAGCAATGACATGAATAAATGACATACTTTATCCTTGGAAACGATGGTAAGCATTGAAATTTATTGTTCTTATAGACAAATGTACATCAAAAATACGATTGCATGAATCTCAAGGAGGCTTGACGGATCTTGCTCTATAGACACCAAAAGACTACACCGGGATAGTCAAAAGACGGAGATGTAGAGTGTCGTTTCCTTCAGTCGAAAACACGAGTTGACCGAATAAAGGCTCAGCCGAATGAAAAAAAAAGTGGCACTTAATCCGAGTGATAGTCAACTATAGCTAGCTTACTCAGAATGATTTCGAGATTCTTCACAAAGATGGCAAAAGGGCACCCCAATATCTATCCAGAGAGCTGCCATCAGATTACTGTGATACACCCTCTGCCTGACGATCCAAATTTACCCTAATAAAAAGTGGTTCTGTATCGAGGATTCTCCCGAGGCTGATGAAAGATCTTCGAGCCAACTGGAGACCTTCTAGCCGACCAAATAACAATACCAGGAGGTCAATAGATGCTTTTTTCTTTTTTAGCAATTATGAATATGAACTGGTGTCAGCAACATATATGGATACAAAAGGGTCCTAGCCTAGAGTCAGTTACAAATATTAAAAGATGCAATAATTACTTATAACATTCCTATTAAAATATGAACAAATATGTAACATTACTAGATACCCCTATGATCTATAAATAGTGAGTCATTTCTTCAAGAAAATAACTACTAAACTTATTCTCTGAGAACTAGAGTTACTGGGCACTATATTTCTCTTTTTCTTTATATCCCTCTCATATGCCCAATGCTCTATTTCTTGGGTGTGATCCACAGAACATTTTTGGATTCAATATCCTAAAGAATATAGTGAGTGTGGAGCCATGTTGTCAACAAGAAGAAATGCACATCAAAGGAACTCACTTAGGAGAAACCTCAAATATTAATTTTGTCTGAGAATTTGTGAAACAACAAATTTAAGAACTTCATAACCAAATGGAGGGACATATGACAGAATTGATATGCATTGTAATTGAGGGGAGAGCACAAGCTCCTCAAGAATCAATCCCTCACAGGGAATTAAAACCCCAAGGCCACTAGACAGCTTAAGGAGTCGAATGAATCGAGGAATATCAGTATCAAGATAGTGTTGGGTCAATACCAATGCTCAGACCATGAGGTAGAAGAATAGATGTCAACCGTCATTTGGAGATTACGCTCTCATAGCAAATCATCGATGTCGAGCACCCCCCCCCCACCTCAAGAAGTTCAATGTTCCATCTTTGGAATTATACATGGGTTAGAGTGATCTGACCGATCACATAACATTCTTTGAGTCAGTTATATGCCTTGTCAAAATCTCTGTCACGTTGAGTGTCGGTTGTTCTGTACCACACTAAGGGATTAGACCCACATGCGGTTTAATGTCCTCCTGGTAGAAATTATTACCTGTTCAACGAGTTCAAGAAGCTGTTCATGACGTAGTATGCTAGTTTCTAAAAACCCCGAAAGACACACAAGCCCTATACCACATAAAATAGGGACAAACGAGAGCTTTCAAGCATATGTCAATTTATTATAGAAGGAGATGTTGAAATGCAAAATTTGGAGCCTGTGGTAACACAGGTCGCCATGGCACAAGGGCTAATGAGTCACAATTCAAATATTTGATGGGTTTATGTTCACCCAATAGTACGGCTGAACTCTTGGAATTGGCCAACAATCATATCGCGATGGAGGAATATGTTCACCTGCCATACCAAAAGAACAAAAAAATTGAATGCCACTTCATGAAGGATGCTCCTCGCCCCAAGTGGCTAATTGTCTCTCCTTGAGCTGCTCAAACTCCTCCTACATAATTAAAACAAGAGTTTAATTAACACTTTCAATAGTTAAATTCAATAAACTTTTAATTTAAGGCTTTTAACTTACAACAACCCACCGGGAATGCTCCGAGACCCATTGCGCATTCCTTGGACATCGATGATTTTGGACATGCAGCTCCACAACCGAAGAAGCAAGGCTCAACTCATTGGCATGTGCAGCATACAAAATTGGTTCGCACTACAAAATTACTTCAAATATTGAATTTAATTTTTAAATATTTAAAAAAAATCTTACCATCTCCTATAGTGCTCCATATGGGGTACTGATCTGCTAATATGAAGCATAGCTTTTCTAGTCCCCTCCGTCGCTCGGTTTACCCGATTAGTTTGCCTCTTCCTTCTATAATCAATAAAGGCCTAGACTCTGGTTAACTTACCCCAGAGCCTTTAATCAATCCAAGCAAGCTACTCGCCCCTCTGTCGGGCTATCGTAAACATGTCTCCAAGGCAATGCTTGCCCCAAATCTCAAAGATTCGGTAGATCTAATGGTTGTGCACTGAGTCGGGTGAAGGAACTCTACAACATGAAAAATAATCCATTTGTTAGTATGCAAAATTAAAGCAAATTTATAAATATGATTCAAATTACATGGTCGTAGCTCAAACTCTCTGAACCACAAGTATTAAGTGGCTACATGGATCTGCTTCCATGAGAGATAGGGTTGATCGTACCTAATCTTGGTAATCTCTGTGATGTAGGTGACGAGCATCTTGTAGGGATGAATATGCGTAAGAAACAAATTAGTTAAAAAAAACATATAGCATTAAGAATAAACATAATAATATGTTAACAATAAATTACGAGTTCCCTTCTGGAAGTAAATGTATCCTAGGGGGTACGAGTCGATGGGTCAGACTCAATAGATGTCGTAGTTGGTGGGGATGGAAGCGGTGGGCAAGTAGGTGTGACAATATCAGTGATAGTTGCAACAGGCGGGGGAGTAAGTGCGGAAGCAGCAAGCGTCATAGGAGACGGGGAAGCAGATGGTGCGGGAGCAGGTGTCACAGGAGAGGTGGTAGCAGCGGGTGCGGGAGCAAGTAACATAGAAGGAGTAGCAGCAATTGGTGGGGGAGTAGTAGTGGAAGCAGTGGCAGACGTAGATGACCTCCTCTTCCTTCTACAGTAGGTTGTTCTCTTGTCCCCAAAATATAGGTTCTTTGAAATGGCTGACCACCTGCACCACCTGTGGCGAGCTGCAAACAAATAATAACATTAATATGATTAGTACTGGCAGGAAAAATAATCATAAGCAAAAAAGAAATGTAGTAAAGTTAAAACACAAGTAATAGCTATGTATAAAAATATAAAAAACGAGAGTAAAGAGTTACGCCTCAATACAACAAAATATAAGACAAAAAGTAACAGAGTAACTACTACTCTAAAATTGTTATTAAGTTTCATAAGAGAAACTCATCATCAAAGATGAACCTAAATTTTCTTTTTCACTCCCATCATCATCCTCATCCATAATATGAGCGACCTTTTCAAAAAATCCATGTGGTAGCACAAACATTTCATTGTCTGTGTCGCCCTGAATACAAAAATCTGACATATCTTCCTCCTGATAAATTAGTTCTATAATACTATGCAGCTCAATAGTTTTCCTTAGCCTAATAAACTTTGTCCCTTACCATACCATGGTACTAAAAGTAATAAACTTGTGTAGCTTGGCGTGCCTGAACAAATGGTTCAAAATTTGCATATCGTTCATTCAATCTGACTTCAATGATATCATAAAATGTGAGTATTCGAGCTCCTTTATTTCCACTGAAAGTTGAAGAAGTGTACAATGTAGCTTACATTACCTGGATGTTATAATTAAATGACTTTCGTCAATGACGGTGTAATAGCTAATCTCTCTATTCGTGTGAGTTTCCTTTAATAGCAACACCACAGTTATATGTCTTCTTCTCTTTGCATGAAGAACTTATATGGAATTTATAATAAAATATATGTCATGTAGCAACACCGTGATTAGGCCCCCAGGCAAGATCTAATAATCTTTGATCCACGATTTCGTTGATTGTATTTTGAAACTAAAAAATTGAGAGGTATAATTAGTGTAACTTTAAATGTGACAACTATATTACGCACATATGATTAGAAGAGTTCCTTCTAAGTATGTATAATTTGAACCATGTTAAAAATTCTACTTCAACATTCCTGCTTATCAAAGACCATCTTCCATTTGTAATGCACTGGACCCTCTAGTATAGCCTCGTAACATGGATGTATAAGAAAATGCTTTATTGAGTCGTAAAAACCAAGAGGAAATATCCACTCAACCTTATAAAATAATAAGAGAATACTTGCCTACACACAACTCTCTGAAGAATATGTTGAATTCAATCAAGGGATCAAGCACCAACTTTGACAGTGAATGAAATGCAATGGGTAATAAGTACAATAGGAATATATAGCAGTTATGGTTTTCATACCAAATTCCTTACCCATTCCATGGTCAAAATAGTGACTCAAATTTGAAACACAGCCATTGAAAAACTTAAGAGAATTCACCCACCCAAATATTGTCCACCATTGATCTGGTGTAATATAATATGCCGCTTTGGGCATTATTAGTTTACCTTCATTTGTCTCCTAATGTTCTAAGGTCCTCCTTTTGCAACACTTTTTTAGGTTCATTTTAGCTTTTATATTATCTTTTGTTTTACCCTTGATATTCATCACAATATTGAAGATTTTCTCAAATACATTCTTCTCAATGTACATAACATCGAGATTATGTCTAATCAGACTAGTCTTCTGGTACGGAAGATCCCAGAATATATTGGGCTTAGTCAAGTTGTTGTGACACTAAAATAAGGAAGGCGAGTTGAAACTAACTTTGGTCTCTCAGTAATCTTCGATACTTCACTAATGATCAGTAATACTTTGACTCGATTTATCTCGGGGGGGGGGGGATCACAATGAACAAATCTTTTGTGGTAATCGCACCGGCTATTTTTCCTACCATGTTTCATAGTAAATGACTTCAACATGTCCACACAGTAAAGACAAGCTAATTTTTTAGCTGTATTCCAACTAGCTAGCATCTCATAGGCTAGAAAATCACTAATTGTCGATATAAGAGCCACTCGTAGCAATGTCATACGTAAGCACACCCATCTCCCATAATATTTGAAGCACTTCAATCAAAGGCTGTAAGTAGACATCGATTTTCTCCTTTGGGCTATGGACACATGTATAACCAATGTTAGAAATAAGAACGACATGATGATGCACATATCAGGGGTGGATTCTATGACATTATGATCACTGGCCAGTATGAGTACGGGGTTGCAGCTTGACTTTATGGGTTGAAGCCATCAGTACATAACCCAAGTCTAACATTATATGCTTTAGCTGCAAAGTCCGGTAAGTACAATAAAAATGTCTCTACGCCTCACCATGTTATGAATGATTCATCTAGTTAGCATCAAAGGATCTAGTACTGCCAAGTCATATGAGGGGTTGTACACATGGAAGCGAACAATCTCTGAAGCCGGGATATGAGCAAAAAATAAAAGAGATGCTTATATGGAGCATTTTTCTAATTTTACTCTTTTGCCTCCTTTGTTTGAATATATATGCATCATAAAATCGGAAAGTTATATCGACTACATCGGCTAATATATCATGCAACCATTAACCCAACAATCAATCTTATAACATTGTAACGCTAACTTTGAAACCAAATTTTTAGTGATGTACAAGTCATCCGACACTAAGTTTCCTTTAGGGTGGGTTCGTCTCTTTTAATAATGTTGCTATCTGATTGAATGCTTCTCTGAGAATGTTAAAAAATCAGATTTGATTGTCAAAATTCTCAACAAAACTAATAATTAGGTATGTGTTGTGCAACACTCCTATAAATGTTGTTGTGCAACGTTTCGTAAGTCATAGAACTGTTGTAATTTGTTGTTCGGTGTTTCAGTTTTGTGTTGGTTGCTTTCAACAATTTGAGTTATTTTAGCATCATGAATCGTTTCTTCATATGTCTCTGAATCAAATTACCCTACAGAAGAGGGATAAATTGTTAAGGCACATCCTTGCTCAAACTTCTTGTTCACCATGTGCAATCCAATAGAAATAAATAGTTGTCGGCATATTTTTAGGTTGTATTGTATTTTAAAAGGGGGTCGCCTAACAGAAGTTGTCGGCGAATTTAAATGTTAAATTTGATTTAAATATATATATAATTTAGAAAGTAGTATTTGACTTTGAAAATAATTTTAAATTTGAAAGTTTTAAGATATGAGATTAAACCGATCTCACATCCCAAATAGTTTATATAAATGAGCACCGCACCACAAACCGTGTATCTATCCCTAAGGATAGACACACTGCTTGAGGGTGGGGCTCGATCAAATAAACTAGAAGTTTTGTGACATCCGTTTGGTCCGCGAACCAATTTTATAAGCCGACAAATTCCCTCGCTTAATATGAAAGTATTAAACGGGGTTTATATTACTCAGGTTCTTTAAAATTCCCTATAAGGGCAAGCCCCTATAGTTAATTACATCTTAAGTGACGGGAATCACCTAAGAAAACTCTCGATAATAACCAATAATTCCGCTCTCAAGAATTTCAAAGTTTAAGGTTTTCAAAGATTGAATTTTGGAATTTCAATAGGGAATGGATCAAATTTGGAACATTTTTGTTTTGTGAATCCGAAGGAAGAAAGGTAGGAGGAATCACCGATTCGAAGTGAACTTCGGTAATTTCCCGACTATCCTATTGTTCGGCTCGAATTTAGGAAAGTCCTAATGTTTATTTAGTATTTCAATCTCGCCAATTTTAATTAATTAGGGCTTATATTTGTATGATAAAATCAAACAAATAGCACTAGAAGATGTGAGGGTTTATTGTCGTATCGGACGACTACCTCGGAATCCTAAGACCGGTTAGGGCTTAATTTGCAATGCAAATGCCTAACAAAGAGGTTGAGGATTTATGTTGCATTGGACAAGCTACCTCGAAGTCCTATGGCTTTGTTGTTTAATTCTAAAAAGGTTTTGTCAAGTAGGTTCAAGTTTTGTTGATGACGATGGCCGTACTGCCCACCATGCTCCAAGCTCCTTGTTGTTGCAGAGGTTTAGTTTTAGAAATCATAAATTAGGAGATGAGAAAAGTGTTTTGGTTTAGAGAAGTCTTAATCTCCAAGTGTTTTGTATTTTGATTAAAACAAATCTTAAAGTTGATTATAACGACACCGGTTAAGATCCCACGAGCTCCATCCTTCCGGCATCATTATTTTTATCGGATTCACTTAGTCCGCATGAATTTGCTAAACTCAACTCGAATGAGTTCCACACTTTCATTTAGACCGTGGGAAATCCCATTAGCAACACATAGGTTACATCATCCGAGGTATTCCCGATCATCCAACAGGACGTTTTAATTTAGTTGCAATTGTAGTTTTGTGTTCGTTTGTGATTAAATTTTGAGTTGTTTTATATTTTGAAATGTTGTGGCGGTGAATTTTATCTTGCAATGACTTTTAACTTAGTTTTGGTTTCAGTTTTGGGATCTATCCTAAAGGTGTGGGTTTTCATGCAACAGTTGTTTTATCATGCAAGAAAAGTAAAGTGCATCTGTAATAAAGTAAATTGCAGGGAAGTAAATTGCAAGAAAGTAAATTGCAATAAAATAAAAGCGTACCTGGAGGGTCTTCCCGTCATCCCAAGCTACACTTAAAACACAATTAGAATATTTAAGCAAGTTCCTAGGTAAAGCTAAGGGAAAGGTTATGGTTTTCTACCAAATTCCTAATCCTATAGCTAGTCATCTCCTATGACGTCTAGGTTCTTTGTGTTTTTGTTTGAGGACGATTTTCTTCATCAAAGAACAATTAAATCCAATTGTTCTTATAAATATCCTATCATATTGAGGAAGTGCTTAAGAAGAATCTTAAACATCTTTTCAATATTTTTAGGATTATTTTAAGTCCAAATGAATTCAATCATATAAATGAATCAATCGTCCGAGGTTTTCAAGTTTCGTTAACTCGCCCAGTGAATTAAGACATTCGAATATCTTATGAGTGAAGTAAGACTTCATTTAATGTTTCATTTATGAGTTATAATAATCAAAGCTTTCAAGGGTAAATTAGTATTTAAAAGATTTGATTTAAGTTAAAAAGCTGCTTTATATTTAATTTCTTTTATGTCTTAGGTGACGTTATATTTAATTCAATTTAATTTAATTGAGTTTTAATTTAACTTAATTTAATTTAATTTGATTTGATGTTTAATTAATTTGATTTGATTTAATTTAATTTAATTATTTAATTTAATTTAATTTAATTTAATTGTTTAATTTAATTTAATTTAATTATTTAATTTAATTTAATTTAATTTAATTTAATTGTTTAATTTAATTTAATTTAATTATTTAATTTAATTTAATTTAATTTAATTTAATTTAATTTAATTTAATTGTTTAATTTAATTTAATTTAATTATTTAATTTAATTTAATTTAATTTAATTTAATTTAATTTAATTTAATTGTTTAATTTAATTTAATTTAATTATTTAATTTTAATTTAATTTAATTTATAATTTTAATTGAGATTTTAAAAGAGTTTAATGATTTAATTAAGTCTTTTAATATTTTAAATTTGAGTTATCATTTTAATTAAGAGTTAAATGTTAATGATATAATTAGTTTAGAGATTTTTTAAATTAAAGAATAAATCTCTTCCTAATAAATATCCCTTATTTTAATAATTCCAATTTTATTATTCTTCCAAATTTAATCTATTATTTAATTAAAGTTTAATTATTTTAAAATTTGTTTAATGAGTTTCTACCCTTTAATTATTTAAATTCCAATCATCCAAATCAGATTAAGATCAAATGTTTTACTTGTTGATTTTTTATTAAACCTAAAGTTTTAATTAAGGGTTGAAAGTTTAATTACCATTTTACCCCTTAAGCTTAATAATTTCATAACTCACTAAATTGAACTTAAATGAACTTGAAATTTTTATGTGAATTCACTCATATGTCAATAAAGACATGAGAGGAGAAAATGTGATTTTTCTGTATCTAATTTATTTATATAATTATTTTTGGTGGAAAATAGAGATTTTCAAGGAAAATTTGATAACATGACCAAAGGAAAGTTTCTGTCCTTAAGAAAATTAGGGGACATTTCTAATGACCAGAGAAGCACTTGGACCAATTTTGGTGATTTTTTGAATTATATTATTTTTATTATAATTATTTTGAGTTTTGGAGTGTTAATTAATTTAAAAATAAAATAAATGTTGAAAAATGGATTTTATATTTTTCAAAAATCTCTCCGATATCAAGGAAACCAGAGAAATAAATTTTGCAATTTTCTGATTTTTCTATGATTTATTATAATTATTTTAGTGAAAATGCTAGAAAATACATTTTTTTAATTTTAAAATTACCCTAGGGCTTTAAAATTCAATATCTCACTAAATAGACCTAGGAAAAATGTGGGATTTGTTCCTAAGTGATTAAAATTCAAAATGTGACATTTTGGTGAATTTTATAATTTTTGTGATTTTTATTATTTTTTTTATTTTTAAATTATTAAAAATATTAAAATATTATTAAAAATCAACCTTTTAAGAAAATTGAAATTTTAATTTTCTTAGGTTCCCCTGATATCGAGAGGCTCCAAAACCGATTTGGTGAATTTTTGAAAAGTATTTTAAAAGTTATGAATTTTTAAAGCTTAAAATGGCTAAGTGACTTAATCAACCCAATTAGTGGGGCTAACCAAGTCCAATTGACCTCAAATTTTTATGGTGGGTTCCTCTGATCCTAAAGGTCAGTGGAGAATTGATTTCAAGTCAATTTGATGCCTCGGTTAATTCTAATTAATTAAAGACCTATTTTGGGTGTTTAAGCCAATTAGGGTTGTTTTAAATGAACTAAGTCAAAACCTATTTTTCCTAGGGTTCTCTGGTCATAAGGAACATCACCAAATTTTCCTAGAATTTATTTCACAACATGCTATTTACTGGAATTAAAATACCCAAAACAATGACTCGAACTTGAAAAATCAAGAACTCTTCATAGGGATGGCCTCCGACTTTGGAAAATTCAGTGGAATGTTCCCAAATTCAGTAGGCTTCAAAAGTCCTATGGTCTCATGTCATGGTGAATTGTATGCATGCATGGAGAATTAAAACAATGCAGAGAGTAAATAAATTATAAAAAATAAAATATTTGATGAAATTAAGTGATTTCTTTTCCACATTATTCTCCTCTCTTCACCGAGCAAGAGGGTATTTTTATTTTATTTTTCCGATTTTTCTACACGGAGATATGAATTTTCGAAGTTTAGGGAATTAAATAAATTAGAAAATCCCTAATTTTCTACTTATCCGAGTCGGCGCCGCCGTATCCTCGGCAGCCTCCGAAAGGCCACGCGGCGCGCTCCCATTCGACGCCGCCACCCGAGTCGCCAGTCCGGGCCCCGCGGTTCTCATACCGTCTCCCGGTCCGACGCGATCCCGCCGTCCGTGCGCGCGTGTATCGAATGGACGCGCATCCGTTCATCGTCCCCAAGTGTTCTCACCCGAGAGCCGTCCACACTAAATCCCTAAGATCTCACTCGATTCTCAATGGATTTTTACGTTCTTATACTTCTATGGATTCGTCTTCAAGAGACGAACACATCTATACTGGCTAACATGCATCGAAATTAAAGTATTTGAAATGGAGAATCTCCGAAGCTCGGGATGAAGAGTTAGCTCATACCTTGGCTCGTAGAAGTGTGGCTTCAATCCGAGAGTTGTTGCACCTTCGATCGGGTCCCAGCAAGCTCCGGATGAAGTCTCCTGGTCCGGTGAATCGTCCGGATATGATTTCGACCAAGCCCGATCACAAAGCTTCGGAGGTCGGAGCAACCGGGTGGCCTCGGAGATGGGGCTTTTGATGGTGGACACCTTCTCTTGGTCCGGTGAAGGTGTAGAGCCAATCAATTTGGGAATTGGCTCACCGTGGAGAAGTGTCCTCGGTTTGCGGTGGAATTTCAACTCGAAATCGAGCTTACAGAGGAGAAATGACGAGGGATTTCACTCTGGGATCAAGTGCTCTAAGGATGGAGAAGGGTCCGGAACAATTTTGGCGAGTTTTGGCAAGGTTTGTGCTTCTTCTTTTTATGGCCGAGAGGGGTGGAGTTTAAATAGAGTTGGTCGGGGCCTCCCGTGGGAGTTAGGGCTCGGGATCGACTGCTCTGGTGAGGAGAAGATCAGCCATGGTAGCTACCGGGGATGGGGCAGCTCAGCAAGTGAGAATTTCAATGTCGGCTCACATGCGAGCTCTCGGCCATGGTGTTTTCCGGCGGCCTGGTGGCCGGCCGGCTGAGCAATGGTCACCATCTTGGTCAGATGGGTCGTGGCCGGGGTTTAGTGTAGTGCAATCGGCAAATGCCATGTGTAAAGTGGTTGAATCAAAGTAGAAAGGGAAGGGGCCATTTTAGCTTATTTTGGTCAACCCATGCAAATGGGTTGGGTGCACCTCCCTAAGACCTCGGTTTTGGGCCGAGGAGGTCGGTGGGTCAACCTCCCATGTGTGGTGGAGTCTCCATCAAGGATTAGGTGGCAAAGCATGGTTTAGAGTGCGACATGCTTAAGGTAAAAAGGCTTAAGGGAGGCTTAAGAAAGATCCCCTCTTCTTGCCATAAATGGACTAATGACAAGTCAAAGCCCTCATGGCTTCATGTGGCTTGAGAATGGCTTGTTCATGGCTCCATTTGGCTTGGGAAAAGGTCAGGCTTATTTCATGAAAAAGGGTTTTAGAAATATTTGGCATTTAGGGGGTAATTTAACATGTGGCTTGATTTGGAATGGTTTAATTGATGATTTTGCAACTTAGGGGTGATTTTGATCAAATGGATGATGAGGGGAAGTGTCATGTGGGCTTTAGGATGATTTGGGCTTTTGAATTTTCAAGGAAATGGGCTTTTAGGAGGGTTTAAGGGATGGGCCCTTAAGTTTAAAAATGAATTTATGGATGGGAATTTTGTAAAGAGGTTGGGCCAAATAATTGTTGGGTTTAGCTCATGGATGTGTCATGAGTGATTTGAAACAAATTGGGGGTGATTTGGATTTGAATTGGGTTGAATTTGGGTTAGGTTTGGGTTTAGGTCAAAAATGGGCCTTTTGACCTTGGGTCGAGTTTGAGTGGGACTTGGGTTCAAATTTTGGGCAAATCATGTTAGGGTTTTGTTTGTGGGAATGTTAAGGAAGATTTAGAAAAGATTTGAGGTTAATTGGAGTTGAATTGGGTGAGTTTGGGTTAAGTTTGGGTCATGGGTCCAAATTGGGCTTTAAGGCCAAAAGTGAGATTGGATCCAAATGTCAATCAAATTGGACTTGGATTTGGTCTAAATTGGTATTGGGAATGTTGAATTGAAGTTTAGAATTGAATTGGACCAGAATTTGGGTCAATTGGATAGGTTTGGTTTAACATTGGGTTCACTTTGGGTTAAAATGGGTCAATTTGGGGGTTTTGACAAAAGTAGGGTAAATTGACAAAATTGGCCCATGGTGTAGTTGGACAAAATGAAATTGGGAATATTTAGGATTTTCTGGAATTTTCTGGGAATTTTCTGAATTTTTGGATTTTTAGGCCAAGAAGGGTATTTTGGGTATTTGGAGGGTATTGGGGGTATTTTTGGAATCTTTGGTATTTTTGGGTATGGATGATCAATTTGAGTGATGTGGAGATGTTTGGGATTGATTTTGGAAAATTTTAGGTAATTTGGAAATTTTGCAAAAATTTGGGTAATTTCATGGTTTTGGGTAGGCTTAAGTAGGTGTAGGGTCTCGGGGGTCAAAAATTGAAAATTTGGGAAATTAAAGATTGGGTGAATTTAGGTGGAAAGAAATCATTTTGGTTGAGCCATGAAACCATTTCAAGCCCATATGAGCCATGAAAGGACTCATTTGAGTCATTCACTATGTTGTTCCTAACCCTCTTGCGCAAGGGCTTAGGGGTTAAGGACCATCCATGTGAATCACCTACATGAGTCAGGAGGTTAAGTTGGGTATGGGTGTGGTTTTAGGAAGTGTGTGGAAATGTAGTGTGTAAGTGTAGTGTAAGTCAGCCCCTTCACTGCACTGTGCCACCTGAGGCGACTCCTAAGGCCAAAGAGTCATATAGAACTCATCCTTTAAACTCCCACATTCGATTTCAACCCTCTAGGTGATTAGGGGTCTATAGTCAAGTTTGTGGAGTTTGCGAGGAGTTTAGAAGTGGTTTGAATTTCTAAAAGGCGGGTCCCAATTCTAGTCCTCTAAGATAGTCAAAAGAAAAAGCCTAAGGCTAGATCCTAAGCACTAAAAAGAAGAAGGGAAGACCTCATCAAAAATGAGGTCAACAATAGTTTTGAATCATTGAGTGGCATAAACGTTAGATTTTTGTGCTTCACACAAGGACACTGAATGTTACCCTCCAAACGATAGATAGATAGTTGTGATGCCACCTGCACGAATTCCTCAACTTCATTCAAGAACTCATATGTGCGTCTTATTCATCCCAGATATAATATGTTATACATCTAAGCTCTCAAATTATGAATATCCATCTACAACATAAAATTTAGCTTCAAGATCATGCAACTATTGCAAAAGATAAAAATTAGTCAATACTTGTCAATATACATAATGAATAATTATGCTTATGGTTCATGGGAGATAATTCTAATAGAAGAAAATGTTCCCAAGAACCTCTTTTAAGTAGCTTTATCAGGTGAAGTCAACACTACTTTGTCAACCATTTTTAACCTCACTTTTGTTGAGGTCTAATCTTTCTTCCTTAGGAGCCTAGGAGCTAACCATAGGACTTTCCTGTTGAATATCCTAGAGAACTAGTAATGGAACCATACTCCATTAGAAATTCTAAACACTTCTTTACTCTTTTTGAAGTCCCATATGTTTGGTTCTAACCTCGAGCACCTAATAGGATGGGGGTATAATATGAGGGAACTTAAGGAAAGGTGCCCATAGGCTTGCCTGGCCTTAGAGTTAGCCTTTGGTGGTGTGGCCTTGGTCAGTATTGCACACACACAAAACCTCACACTTCCACTGACAATCTAAAACCCTAATCTAATCACCCTTAACCTGGTTCCCTACTCTTTTGGAAACTCAAGTGGGTGGTCTCCCAAACCCTTAGCCCTAGGATAGGGTTTGGCTAAGACCAACATATGAAGGATCCAAAATGGGATCTCCCTTGGTTTCATGGCTCAAAAGGGGTAATTCTATGATCAATACTCTCAATTAATCTCAATTTTGCCAAAACTCTCAACTTTGGCCATTTTAGCTCCAACCTTCATCAAAATTACCAAATTATTAACTTATCTTCAAAAATCATTTCAAACCATTCCAAAACACTTATACTACCCAAAGTACCCAAAATTCCCAAAATTACTAAAATTACTAAAATACCCTTCATGCCCCAAAAAATTTCAAAATTTCCCAAAATCTCCAAAATCACTCCAAATGTTCCCAAAATCAATTTGAACCACTCCTTGACCCTAATTGCACCCATTAGCCAGCCTTGGTGGACATCATGGCCATGTCTATTTAAGCTCTGACCCCTCACGACCAAGGAAGGAGAGTGCAAAAAACCTTGGGAAAATTCTGCCAAATTGCTTCCAAAACTCCTTTAAACCTCCCTAAGCTCAAGCCCGCCAATCTCCAGCCATCTTTCTCACTGCCTGAGGCCACTTCTTCCACCCAAAAATAGGCTAGAAATAGGACACTCCCTGAAACTCCACCAATCTCAAAATTGACTTACTCCTCACCTTCCCCACACCAAACGAAGAAGTTCCACACTGAAAGCCCCATCTCCGAAGTTCTCAGGACCAGAGTTTAATCAAGGCCGCACCACTTGTAGGAGGATGTCTTACACAGCCCCAACCTCAGCTTGAACCAACACCTCCAACAGGTTTGTCGAGTCCCAACGAAGCTTCTACAAGCATCTGATTGAGGCCTCACCTCTCAGACCAAGGTATGCACCATTTCCCCCAAACCAAGCTTGGTTTGGGTCTTTATGAAGAAATTTTACATTTCATGCATGATCAACCGTATTTATGTGTTCGTCTTGATTCAATGAAGGTGTAGGAACAAATCGTGAGTGATTTGGTTGAGTAACGAGTGAGATCGAAGTGTTTTGGTGTGGATGCCTCTCGGGTTACACCAGTTGTGGACGATGAGCCACGACCGTTGGATCGCGTGTGTAACAGATTGATGGATGATACGCCTAAAATATATACGCTTTTTGCTATATCATTTTACTCATTTTTTATGATATTACACTTTAAATGAAGGTATTTTGTATGTTTTTTGGTTTTAGGTACAAGAAATGGTGATTGGAGAAATGGAAGCAAAAACGGTGCAATTTGGAGCAAAAACGAGCAAGAAATGAAATTCTACCCTGACACCTTTCGATAAGTCTTTTGATGCTTAATCTCTTTTACACTTCTTGCATATTTTTGAATGAGATTACACTTTAAAGAAAGGTAGTTTTTATTCTTATTGTGTAGGGTTGTCTGTTACGAACGCAACACAACTAAAATGGGACGAAACGGAGTTGAAACGGAGCCAAACGGAGCGAAACGATGGAACTGCGCAGCAGCCTACTCACCGACGGTGAGATCGATCTCGCCGACGGTGAGATCGATCTCGCCGACGGCGAGATTTTCCCGAGACCACTGAAAAATGGCCGAAAAGCTCACTGACAGCGAGCTCGAACCCGCCGACAGCGGCCCGGACGACCACGAACCTAAATTTGGTAGTTTTGGGCCAATATTCGACGTATTTGGACCCTTTTTCGAAGGGGTGCTTAAGGAAACTCTTCAAACTTCGTCCATACTCTTTAAAATGGCGAATTTATGTTAGAAAAGAGAAGAAACAATAGAGGAAAGGAGAGAAAAACTTAGAGGAATGTTTAGGATTCTTAGATTAAGAGTATAAATGTAGATTTCTACCCTTTTGAAAAGATTGGAGAGAAGATTTTGAGAGAATTTATAAGGGATTTCACTAGCATTGCATGGATCGCCGGGAGATTTTATGGGAGAGATCTTCGTCTTTCTTTCAAAGGAAAAAAGCTAAGTATTGTTCTTCATTAACTTATGATTTTGTAAACACTTGCGTAGTGGATTTGCATTAGTTAAATGAAGTTTCCTTTGTGTTTTTTTCATGCTTTGTGATGTATCTCTCTTACTCTTTCTTCTTCTTTGAAAATAGTGGCATAAGAAGATTATGACATTATTTTCCTTTTACTTTTCTTTTGTAATGAGTAGAAATCATTTTTAGGATTTTGTGATGCATGATAGAAGTGAATTTAATTATAAATATTATGGTTTTTACTTGCACTTAATTTACATTGCAATAAGGGCCCATTGTAGTGTTAAAATTCATTGTAATTGCGTTAAGTCCCGAAAGGGCAGTGTAATCTCAACAAAGTGAAACCACAATCAAATTCCATGGATGGTAAAGTTCATGGGGATTGAATGCAAATAAATAGAGAAATATAATTATTGAGCGTAGAATTGGAGATTTTAAAGTGACAGGCTAAAATCCTCAATTCGGTCTTATCGTTTGGGTGCTGAAGCGGAGATGTTAGCCCTCAGGCGAGGGAAATGTGGTAGCTCCGAAGTGAGAGCTCGGTATCCTCCCGGCTTAGCCACGGATTCGAGTAACTAAGCATGGGATTAGCCAATGTTCTTTATGCCCGGACCAAAGGGTAAAGAATAGGATTGCTCTTATTTGGCACATACAATATTAAATGCATCTCATTCTTATACATTATTTATTTCATTACATAAGAATAGTAGTTTTTAATATCTCAAAATTCTTCAAACCAATTCATCCAAAAAGGGTTATATTTAGAATTGTTATTTGCATTTAGATATAGCTACTATCTTTACATTTAACACCTGCATTTAGGAATAGTTGCTAGATAAAACACAATTTTAATCGACATTCCAAACTAAGGACTATTAGTAGTAGACTAGAATTTGACTAAAGACCTCTTACTTCACTTCCTCGTGGGATTGATACTGGGGTTTTTAAAGAAAACTCTATATTACTTGAAGCGATACGTATACTTGCGTAGTACCCATAGTGAGTAAAATATTTTCTAATTTGTATATCACTTAAGATTTTACACACTAGCCGCTATTTATAAATCGGATCAAGTTTTTTGCCATCTTTTGGAACTTAATTTACTGCGTAATTGCGGGCCGGGTCAATGGACCAGATCAAGCCAAATGAAGAGATGAAGCGATAAGGTGCACTGACTAGATGCTGACGCAGATGGTGATGCGCCTCCGGCGTGTGTTGTTTTTCTGCGTGTTTTATGTTAGTACATACTTGCACACACTAGAGGTTCTACGCAAGTATACGTATTGTTCAAGTAATACAAGGCTCTAGTGGAGTCTAGCTTATCGATCCCACAGGAAAGCGAGGTAAGAGGACCTTAGTCAAATTCTAGTCTACTACTATCATACCTTAGTTTGGAAGATCGATTTAAGTAGTTTTTCTAACAAGTACTCCTAAAGGTAAGTCTTATGTTTAAAACAACCAACAACTACTCCTAAACGAAAATATTAATTCTAAAGATAACCCTTTATGGATGAATTAGTTTAAAGAATTTTGAGATTTTTAAAACTACTATTTTTATGTAGTGAATTTTTATAAAGTTTAGGAATGGGATACATTAAATATTGTATGTGCCAAATAAGAGAAATCATATTCTTTACCCTCTTCCGTGTGCATAAAGAACATTGGCTAATCCAAGATTTATTCCCTAAATCCGTGGTTAGGCTGGGAGGATACTGGCTCTCACTCGAGAGCTCTCACTTCCCTTCGCCTGAAGGCTAACATCTCGCTTTAGTTTCCAAACACTTGGACCAAATTGGATATTTTAGTCTGTCACCCTAAAATCTCCAATTCTACGCCCATCGAAGTATATTTCCCTATTTATTTGCACTTAATCCCATGAATTACATTCTCATCCATGAAATTAAATGTGGTTCCACTTTGTTGAGAATTACACCGTTCTCTTGGTTCTAACACAATTACAACAAATTTTAACACTACAACGGGCCCTTATTGTAATGTAAATGAAGTGCAAGTAAACTCATCACATTTATAATTAAAACATCTTCTAACATGCATCCCAATATCTTAAACATGAATCTTACTCATTGCAAAAGAAAAGTAAAAGGAAAATCATGACATAATCTTCTCATGCCACTATTTTCAATTAAGAAGAAATAGTAAGAGAAACATAACACAAAGCACGAAGAAAACACAACAAAAAACTTCATTACATCAAAGCAAATCCACTAGATAGGTCCTTACAAAATCATAAGATAATGAAGAACACAATACTTAGCTTTTTTCCTTTGAAATAAAGATAAATCTCTCTCCCACAGTCTCCTACTGATCCATGCAATGCTATAACATTCCCTTACAAATTCTCTCAAAATCCCCTCACAAATCTCTCCAAAAAGCAAGAAATCTACAGTTCTACTCCTATTCTAAGATCTCTAAACATTCTTCACGTTTTCCCACTCACACACCACTTTATATGACATAAAATCACTCTAATATAGTGTAGGGATGAATTTCCCAAGAGTTGCCTCAAGAAACCTTCCAAAAAGCGTTCATATTCAATGTATATGGACAATAACCATCCCTGGCACCGTCGGCACCATTTTTGGGCACTCTTGGTGCCCAAAATCGTTTCTCTCGTGTTCTGGAGCAGTCAGCACCATCGGCGCCACTCTGCACAGCTCCACTGTTTTGCTTTATTTGGCTCTGTTTTGCTCACTTTTCAGTTGTATTGTGTTCCTAACATCTTGACCTTCAAGATAAGCATAAAAAAATCTTTCTTTAAAGTATAATTTCATTCAAAAATATGCAAGTAGTGTAAAGTAGATTAAACATAGAAAGACATATCGAAATATGCCAAGCCAAAATTTGCTTTCTTGCTCGTTTTTGCTCCAAATTGCACCATTTTTTCTTCCCTTTCTCCAAAAGTCAATTTCTTGTACCTAAGACCAAAAACATGCAAAATGCATTCCTTTAAAGTGTAATATCATTACAATTAAGCATAAAATGTATATGAAAAATAAGCATTTTTTAAGCGTGTCAACTCCCCCAAACTTAACTGTTAATTGTCCTCAAGTAACACTATAACTTTAAAAACCAAATTTTGTTGACTTGTAGTAGTGTGTTTCAATAGATTTTCTATAATTTCATCTCAAAAATATTATAGTGTAACTTAGAAGAAATTTTAGCAAATCAACCTAGGAATAGAGTGTAAGAATATCTCATATTCAACTTAGGAATCCTGATTTTCTATTTACTTCAAAATTTATTGAAATCTGTCAAACTAAATATTCATAGAAATTATAAAAATAGAATTTAAGGGTCTTATCTATACCAATTTGACCAATACTTTTTTGAAATAAGAATAAGCTTAGGATTGTTTCTAAGTCTTTCGTTTAAAAAGATTCAAGCGAAACCATTTTTTGATTAAGCTTCTCCTCAAGCTTCTCCTCACATATTTTCTTTTGACTTTTCTTTTTATAGTTGTTTTTTTTTCTTTTTCTCTTTCTTTTTCTTTCAGGATCTTTTTAATACTTACTCTTTTTTTTTGTGAGGATTATTATATCTGGGCAGGCCTTTAATAGTTTTGAATTTCACTATGCTCTTTCTAAAATTCAAAATTCAAAACTTTCCTCACTTTTTAAAAATGTAAGAATTAATTTGAAAAAGATTTCAATGAATGCTCAATTCTCAATAAGTACAAATCAAGAATCTTAGTTTTTCAAATATTCAACTTGTTTTTACCATAAATAGCAAAATCATATTTCTAAAGTTTCCTATAAAGTATTTTAACTCTATAACAGTTTCTTCACATAAGATTTCAACTAAGTTATTTTTCTAACATTCTTAAAATGAAAGTTACAGTAACTTAAAGATAACACCACATACCACAAGTCATTTTAAAAGTGATATTAAATTAAATATGGGTTACTGAGGACAAATAAGTTAGGTTTTAAAAATTTTTCTTCCTCCCAAACTTGAATTTTAAAATATTTTGCAATTGATTCCATAAAATATAGCAAAAAAAGTAATAAAATTTAGCTACAACAACTTTCTATTAAATTCATATACATGCATAATCAGGATAGAATAACTATTGGAGAAGGTAAAACTAGCCTAAAACATGCTTGCAATAATATTAAACTAAAAGGAAGTACACTCACTTTAAAATTTTATTTTTCTTCCTACCCTCAAAATTGATTTTTAAAATTTATATCATTCAGTACAGATAATATAAGCAGGAAGAAAAATAGTTTAGAAATTATATCTACCACAAATGTTTATCAAAAATATATACAAGTATTCATCAGGACAGATCAATATACAGCAGAAAGTAAATCTAAACTAAACATGTCAGAATGAAATTGACTAAACAAAAGTCTAACTAGCATAACAGGTATCAACATGGGAATATAAAAATAATCTTCAATTCTTATATAAAATTATAGCACACAAACAATCACATATGATAAATGAGGTTAATTTATTCTTTAACTCATCACATCTCACTAACTTACATCCAATTTCTAACGGAATCACTACACTAATAAATTATGTACATTTTAAATAATTTTATAAATTATAATCCCAAAGATAAGATTATCCCTGATATATTGGCTCACGTGCACAAATCTTAGGCATCATCTATTCCTTCTAGGCATGCACCTCTAACAGTTATAAATCGTAATGTAAGATCTTCTACAAGTTATTCATCAAATAGGTTCATGACTCCTACCAAATGAAAACAAAGTCAGAGAAAGGAATTAAAAAAATTGAGATGGATCGATTACTGTTCAAATTCATGATATCTCTTATAAAATTCGAGTCTGAGTAAGACCCGAGTCATAGTGGACACGTCAATCCAACTACTACAAGTGAATAACAAGTCTATCCAGAATAAGAAGTTAAGGAATCACCTCCCTCATGACACACAAAGATCAAATCAAACTACTAACAATAATCAAATTTATTAATCCATAATGACACATAAAGATCAAGTCAATCCACTAATAATTCAAACATTCACCAATCATTAATCAAGCAGATTAATCAACACTAAAACAAACATAATACAAAACTAAAGATCATAACTCTCAAGCATACTAAATCAAAGCACACCGATAATTATGGGTTGCCTCTCATAGAACGCTAGGTTTAACATCGCTAGCCGACAAATGATTCCTCCTAGATCAAAATTTCAATTAAGTAATCATTGATCATTCGCCCAATCATTTTCAGATCCAGGGATTCCTACAAAAATCCTTAAATTTTAATTTTTCTTTCAGTTCTTCCTTTTCAGATTGATTCATACCATTATTCCTCATATTTTTTTCTAGATCCAATATTCTTCTATTGATTTTCTCAATTTTTATATTAATATCATCCTTGAAATTTATAGGAAATGGATCTCTATAATATACTTCAAAATCTCCTAAATTTTGGATCGTATTCTCACTAGATGATTCAGATTTTGGATCAAAATCTTCTATGTTACTCTTCTGTTCAGCGTTGTCATTTAATTCTTCCCCTTGGGATACTATTATAGGATATATTGTTGGCTCAATTATCTCATTTATAAAGCTAGATATTGCATGATCCTTAAAATTAATTTTTCTGTCAAGAGCCTCCTTTTTAAACTTCACAATGCTAAGCATTTGTTCTAATGCCTTGGAAAATTGATTATTTTTAGCTAATTTTCTGAATTCTTCCATAAATCACGAGAATTTCTTGTCTAATTATTGTATCAATATTCTCTGAGGAAGTGTTGAAAGTGGTCTTTATATATTTATCTTGGTTGATGACATAGTTTTCTCTAATTTCTTAATAATTTCTTCCAATGGTTTTTCAATCTCCTTATCCACATCTCTCAACTCAAAGTTCATTTGAAGCATATCCTCGAATTCTCTTCTAAATATTAGTTCGATAATTTTATATTGCTCATCATTCATCTGCTCAGGGCTTATCCAAGGTCACTAGGTAAAATCTCTGGGGGGTAACTGTTAATTGCATTAATAATCTGCCCTAGTTGGTTTTACATCTTCCTTATTTCAGCCCCTTTACTTTCCAACTGACTATGCATTTGATTAACATCCTCTTCTAATAGTAATTTCTTCTCCTCATTATGTGGGTTGAAGTTAAAATTATGAGGAAAAGAGAGTTCATCATTAAAACCACCCTGACTATTCCAATTACATGTCTGATTAAATTGATTATCTTCCCAAACTTGGTTTTCTTCAGTTAAAGTTTGAATAATTTTCCTAACTTGGGTTGTAATAATTGGAATAAAGATTATGTATCTTAGGGCCAGTTTCAAAATATTTAGGCTTAATCAATTGTTTAAATAATTTTTTTTAATAACTGGGGAACCTTGAGGATAACTCTTTATGTATTGATCTAACTTCCTCTCAATATGAACAACATGAGAACTTAATGTAGTAAGTATATCTTCTTGAAAATTTGCCACTCTCTTGGGGTTTACACTTTCAAAGCTACTAACATTATAATCCAAATTTGAATATCCATTGTATCGTTGATCCGTCATTTTTACATTAAACTCATGGAGTTTTTTCTTATTCATAATCCTCCTAGAAGTTCTCTCTAAATCTGAGTCATAAAATTAAGGTCTACAGCTTCTGAACTACGCATACAAATCTAAAGACTTAATTAATAGGACATATATAAAAAAAAATGGTAATTTGGTTTTCTTGAAAGTAAACACACAATAATTAAACATTTTATATAATAATACTATAAATTCCAAATCTATGACTTATAGGTTTAACTAAAATTCTTCTAAAGTTCTCATTGAAGCTTCCCCGACAACGGCGCCAAAAACTTGATGTTTCTCCGGCGTGTGTTGTTTTTCTGCATGTTTTATGTTCGCAAGTACATGCACACACTAGAGGTTCTACGCAAGTATATGTATCATTCAAGTAATACATGGCTCTAGTGGAGTCCCGTTTATCGATTCCACAGGGAAGCGAGGTAAGAGGTCCTTAGTCAAATTTCAGTCTACTACTATCAGACCTTAGTTTGGAAGATCGATTTAAGTGGTTTTTCTAACAGGTACCTCTAAAAGTAAGTTTTTTTTAAAACAACTAACAACTACTCCTAAATGAAAATATTAATTCTAAAGATAACCTTTTATAAAAGAATTGGTTTCGAGAATTTTGAGATTTTTAAAACTACTATTCTTATGTAGTGAATTAGATTAAGTTTAAGAATGAGATACATTAAATATTGTATGTGTCAAATAGGAGAAATCATATTCTTTACCCTCTTCCAAGTGCATAAAGAACATCGGCTAATCCAATGTTTGGTCCCTAAATCCGTGGTTAGGCTGGGAGGATACTGGCTCTCACTCCAAAGTTCCTACTTACCTTCGCCTGAAGGCTAACATCTCGCTTTAGTTTTCAAACACTTGGACCAAATTGAGGATTTTAGTCTGTCACTCTAAAATCTCCAATTCTATGCTCATCAAAGTATATTTCTCTATTAATTTTCACTTAACCCCATGGACTACATTCTTATCCATGAAATTAAATGTGGTTCTACTTTGTTGAGAATTACACTTCCTCTTGGATCTAATGCAATTATAACAAATTTTAACACTAAAACGAGCCCTTATTGTAATGTAAATGAAGTGCAAGTATAAACCATCATATTTATAATTAAAACCTCTTCTAACATGCATCCCAATATCCTAATCATGAATCATACTCATTGCAAAATTAAAAGGAAAATAACGACATAATCTTCTCATGCCACAATTTCCAATTAAGAAGAAATAATAAGAGAAACACATCACAAAGCACGAAGAAAACACAACGAAAAACTTCATTACATCAAACCAAATCCACTAGATAAGTGTTTACAAAATCATAGATAATGAAGAACACAAAACTTAGCTTTTTCCCCATGAAATGAAGATGAAAATCTCTCCCACAAAGTCTCCCGCTGATCCATGTAATGCTAGCACATTCCCTTATGGATTCTCTCAAAATCCCCTCACCAATCTCTCCAAAAAAGTAGAAATCTACATTTCTACTCATATTCTAAGATTTCTAAACATTCTCCACGTTTTCCCACTCACAAACACCACTTTTCTGACATAACATCACTCTTATATAGTGTAGGGATGAATTTCCCAAGAATTGCCTCAAGAAACCTTCCAAAAAGCATCCATATTCAATATACATGGCCAATAACCGTACTTGGCACTGTTAGCGCCGTCTTTGGGTTCTATCGGCGCCCAAAATCGTTGCTCTCAAGACTTAATTAAGTAATATTTGAACCTTAACTAAATTAGGTCTAAGTAATCTTAAACCATAATTAAGTATAACCCTAATTAGACTTAATTAACTATGAATCTAATGTTAGACTTAACTCGAAGCCATTAGATTCAAACAAAACTGAATCTAAAAATTCTCAAGTCTAATTAGATCTAAATAAACTTGACTCCTTTCTTTAAGTCTAAAATTACATTAAACTTAAATAAACAAATCAAAACCAACATATAAAAAATCAATTAAAATGACACATGGAAATTTTTAATTGGTTAATAAATCATAAACAACCTAAAATTTTTCAATTTAAAATTCGAAAAGACGTTAAAGCTTAAATGAAACCTTAATGAACAAAGATCACGGAATCAACTTGAACCCCAGCGTTCTTGATATACATAGATTTCTTGGATGATGCAATCCTAGTTGTTGACAGCAGTCTTTCGGTCCTAGTTTAAACACCTTGCAGACTAAGTAGATCAAGGCATCCGATGACCCTGGGACAACGGAGCTATGGACATCTTGACTAGGTTGTCTAAAATTAAAACTTAATCAACTGAATTAAACATTTAAGAAATAAAATTGACATTATTTCTTTTGTAAGAATCATTATGACAATGTTTTTCATGTAGGTTGAAGACAAGTTGCGCTTTAGATTTGCTTTGCATGTTATTAGGGTGTGTTAAGTCTGTTTGGCAGGGCGATATTCTAAAGACGGTAAAAACAAAAAAACAAAACAAAATCAACATGAAATTAAAGTAAAGATATTGACAAAGTAGAACAAAACAAAATAAAAATGATATGACATTAAAAATAAAACTAAAATGACATAATCAAGACAAACAAAACATAAACTTTTAGGATAGCCACCAAACAACTAAGAAAAAATACATGACAAAACGAGAATAAAATGAAAAATAACAAAACAAAAATAAAACTGACATAACAAATGACATTAACAAAATCAAACTTTTAGGGTAGTACTTAACACTTAGAAACATATTATCCCTAGGATTGAACATTGAAATTTCTTTTCTTGCTCTTGAAATTTCTTAGAAAACAAATGCTAACATTAATCAGAAATTTTCTTAGACAATTCTAATTGTTTAAGATATAATTAACTATAAAAGCTTGCTCCTATAGAAGATTTAAAGACTCAGAATAGGTATCATATCTAGAAATCTCTGGTTATCAAAATTTTATTTGTGATCTTCCATATATAAAAAATTCTAAAATAAGGCATTCTAGAATCCCTTTTGGTAAAGATTATCATTAACATTTCTTAACTCTGCTGTTTTTACCTCAAAACTTTCCTATAGAACAATGTACTTTTAAGGAAATGGAAGAATAAATTGACAGAAAAGGAAAGAAAATTTGTATTGAACAAGAAAGAGATATTCTTCCACCATCCGTATATGAAGTTGGATCTTGTTCCAAAAATATTCCAAAAACTCATTCCCAACGGAAAAATAAAACTCGTTCTCTTAAAATAAAGAAGAAATGGAACGAAAATGATGATTTTGAGACATTTGAATTTGAACAAAGTGTTTTCGGGAATCCTTCTTTTTTAAAAGAAAACAGATATTTTCCAATACTTGTCGAATATGAAGATAATACTTTCCAACCCAGAAATTCTCTGTCAATTCACACCATATATTCTGTGTTTAAAAGATTAGCACGGAAAGACAAGTGCTCAATTTCACGACTGTTAGATAAAATAGTACGTGCAGCCTCTACGATAATGAACAGAAAAATTCTTGCAATTGAAGATCCTACTTATCAAGAAACATATCAACAATTCCCATTAGGCAGTCAGTGTACTCGAGTACCAGTGAAATTCAATCTAGGGCCAAGAGTGAAAGATGTAACCGTCACAAAAGATAGAACCAAACATAACAAATTAATATCAGAAGCAGAAGACACATCTGCTAAAATGACGGCTCTAGTCCAAATGTTACAAAGCGGAGATCGTTCTTACACTCAACATGATGATATACTTCCCAAGATATCTCGTCCTATACTTAAAAATAATGTACAGAAACGAGAATCATCGGGAGGAATCTCGGACATTGTGAGTACCCCTGCAGATAGTTCTCAGGAAAGAACATGTGAAGAACATCCTATAAAGTCGTTCAAAGAAAGATTGAAAAAGTTGAAAAATGATATTAAACAATTCTCGATATGGAGAAAAAAAGATTCTTCAAATAGTTCAAATGAGGAGGTCGCTGAAATAAACATGATAGAAACACGATCTACCTCCTTAGTACGAGAATTAATTGAAGAAGATACGATAGAAGAATTACGAGCAGTTATCCGACATCAGGATGAACAAATCAATCATCTCGAATAAAAAATAGAAGAATTGGCAGCAGCTTTATAAAATCCACCAACGAATCCATTGCCTACCGTTGAAATTAGTAGACCAGAGGCAATACACATTCTAGAGGATGAAAGAGAGCAATAGAAATTAAAGAAAGCACTCTAAAAAAAAGGATTTCCCCCAAAGTGGAATTCCAAAAAAAGAAATCACACAATTGGTAGAACAAAAGATAAAAGAAACAATGGCTCAAGTAATGGCTGGATCATTAATTCCAACGGGTAGTCCTTATCCAGACGAATTTGATTTTGTCCAATACCACAAAGGTTTTGTTCCTCCTCTTTTCAAAATGTTTGATGGGGCTGGTAATTATTGTCAGCATCTTGCACACTTTAGAGCAAGTTGCTGCAACGTGGGAGGAAGTGACACTTTTATTCTGTCAATTTGTTAACAGTCTCACAGAAGTTGCCTTTGACTGGTATGCGGAACTTTCTAACGGGTCCATTAAAACTTTTGTAGAGCTTGAAAGCCTCTTCGTTCAACGGTTCCTTGTACCACAACACCATACAATAGTCGGTGATTTGGTGGTAGAAAAACAAAAACCCGGAAAAAGTCTGGTGGATTACATTTTACGTTAGAGAAATCTCAGCATGGAATGTGAACCGCAACTCCAGGAACAACTTGTTGTCAAAATTTTACTTAAGAATATCCATGGTTCTATAGCATTCATTCTTAAAGGATTCATAATAAAGACATTTGAAAAACTGCTCAGTAAAGCTGTCAATCTTCAGGAGGAGGCTAGCAGATGAGTGTAACGGAAAAGACAGAAAAGATAAAGTCTGTCAAAACATTTGAAAAGAAATCAGGAAACATTGCGGAAAAGGGTAAACAAGTGATGCAAGTTCAACCTGAACAAAAGAGGCAGTGACAAAGTCAACCTCCACAACAAACATCTTCTCAATTACAATGTTAACAATCAATTCCAGTACCAACTGACAAAGAATAATGATTGAGAGAATGAATAAGGAATACCCGTTTAAGACAAAGGCAGTTGGCAAAATATTTCGCAACCTATTGAAGATACCAGGATTCAAGCTGCCTGAGGCTAAAAGACAAGGAGAGGTTGACATGAAGGACAGCCCAATTATTTTCCTTATCACAGGATGCTTGGACATAAAATCGAAAAATGCTTTGTCTTCAAAAACTAGTTAGAGAGCAACTTTAAAGAAGGGAATATAGTAATCTCGAAAGAGTATCTTAAAGAACCTGAAAAAAGTTAAGTAAATATGATTTCAGTCGATAAACTTATTCCTGATCATGACAATAAAAACAGAGACAACACTGCTCAAGGTAAATCTTATGAGGAGAACCTTGCAAACTTACAAATCGGAAAATCTTCCAAGAAAAAGAAGATAAAGAAAAATAGAGAACCAAAAAGAGTTAGAAGTCTTTTAAACAAAGGAACTAAAGTTTCTTTTGTATCTTCTAGCTCTCATGTTTCTTTATCTTCCACTAGGATAGTTGTCTCGGAAAAAGGAGGAAATCCCTTGAACTAATAACTTTGTATGACTTCCTTTTACCACTACTGTGAATAATAATAATCCCATTTCTGCTAACATTTTGTCTATTTTGGATGATATTTCTTAAAATGATCATTCCAATTTCAATCCTGTAGAAAATATTCAAATCGTACATGATCCCGACCAATCTAACAATAATAAAAAAGACAATAACATTAGTGACAATTTCAACAACGACAAAGATGAAACGACACTGTCACACTTCAACTCAAGGAACACCAATTTCTATAGAATTGGAACTTTCAGCCTCATATACAAAAAGAATCGGATAGTAAACTAGAAGAAATAACCGAAATTAATTTGCGAAGTGGAGAAGTTATGTCTCCCAGAATGGCTCCCCATGAGAAAGAAAAACAAATAGTCAGATCAGAAAAGATCATTCCTCTGATACACCCACAATTATCTAAAGAAAAAGAAGACAATCCTCATAAAGTGGATTATAATATATTAGCTCATTTGAGAAAATTACCAGAAAAATTAAGCATTTATGATGCCTTTATGCTTTCCAAAGAAATGAAGGAGTCATTGATAAAAGCTCTTTTGCTTAGCTCAACTTGCTAGTATCACTCAAAGTGAAGCTTGCTCATTAGAAACAGACAAAAATTACCTTTTCTGACAATGACTTGTCACTTGGAACAACTGTCAGTCGCCATACAACTAGAAGCGGATTAATTTAGTGTAATATATAGTAGAAAGTAGGTATTTTAATGGGATCAAACTGATCCCATTGATTCATATAGTTTAAATAATCGAGCAAACCACGAGTAGCATACCACACTGAAAGGTAATACATTACTTGATAATAAGCTCAATTAAATAAACTATAGGAATAAATGACTTCCGTTTGATCTGCAAGTTTGCATGATGACCGAGAATTAAATAGGGTTAATTTTAAGTCTGGGTTCTTTTAAGTTCCTTATAAGGGCAAACCCCTATAGTTAATTACATTTTAAGTGAACGGATCACTTAAGAAAACTCTTGATAAAAATCAAGAATATTTTGTTTTCATGAATTCAAAATGAAGGGTTTTCTACGAACATGATTATAAAATTTCCAATAGGGATTGGTTCAAAGGTTAAAGCTTTTATTTTAAGAATCAAGGGAAGAGTAATAGGAGAGCTTAAAGATCCAAAAAATAGGCTCTTGGTAATCCCCCAAACTATCCTAATGTTTGGCTTAATTTCAGAGAGATGTTATTTCATATTTCAATCCTGTCAATTTTATTTACTTAGGACTTATATTTGTATGACATAATCATTTAAATAGCCTAAAATATATGAGGGTTTATGTCGTACTGAACGACAACCTCGAAAACCTATGACGAGTTAGGTCTTATATTGCACGAGATGCAAAGGCCTAAAGAGATAAAATGAGGGTTTATGTTGCACTAGACAGACTACCTCGAAGTCCTATGGCTTTGTTATTTATTTCTAGGAAAGAAGATTGTTGTTGTAGAGTTGTTCGCTTCCCCATCGTGCTGCCCACTGTATATGCTCCAAGCTCTTCGTTGCAGCAGGTTTATTTTTAGAAATGTCAAATTGTAGAGATGAGAGAAGAGTCGTGTTATAGAGTTCAAGTTTTCTAGTGTGTCAAGTTTAATGTCTTATGTCTTATTAAGGGAAATGTTAAAGTTTATTAAGAGATACCAGTTAGGATCCCACGGTTCCCTTATTCTGGCACCACTATTTTCTTCGGATTCATTTAGTCCAGATGAAATTACCAAATTCAACTAAATGAATTCAATAATTTCATTCAGACCTTGAGAGATCTCGTTAGCAGCCGTAGGTTGTCTCATCCGAGGGATTCCCAATCATCTAATAGAGACGTTTTAATTTAGTTGCAATTGTTGTTTTTTTGTTTTTTTTTTTGTTTGAGATTAAATTTTGAGTTATCTTATATTTTGATTGTTGCGGCGGTGAATTCGATTTTGGCTTCATTTTGTTTTTACGGCTATCCTAAAAGTCTCAGTTTTGACATGCAAGTTTCGTTTTGTTATTTTTACATGTAGGTTTTGTAAGCAGGAAAGTACAGTAAAATAAATGCGGGAAAGTAAAGTATTGTAAGTAAAGTGTTGTAAACTGTAAAAGCGTACCAGTCTTCTTCTCGCACTCCAGCTGAAATATTAGCATTCGAAGCAGGTATATATGCATATGTACATGTTTTCATTGTTATTTATTATTTATTTATCGTTAGTATTGCATGTGTACATGTATATACATATACGTATTCATTATTAGTATTTTATCATTATGTATGTATATATGTTGTTATGATTATTTAAATTTTATATATTATCATCTTTATTATTTATTTTTATTTATGTATGGTATTATTATTATTATCTTTATTATTATTAATGTTGTTATGATTCTTTATTATTACTTATATATTATTATTATTTCTATATTTGTTGATTAGTTAATTGTATATATGCTTATTAGTGTATTATTATTATTATATATTGTTAACTATCATTCGTATGTTATTATTAGTTACTATCATTTATATTTGTATATGTTTATATTATTATTGTTATTATTATAATTTATGTATATATTTATTATAATTAATTTATTATTATATATGTTTACTATTAGTATTGTTTATAATTATTTTTGTTATTATTATTATTATTACTATTATTATTATTATTACTATTATTATTATTATTATTATTTGTGTTAATTACTCATATGTATACACTTATATATAAATTATTATTATTATTTATTATAATGAATATTACTGTTATGGTTTTATTTCTTATTTATGTGTATATTTATGCATTTATATATTATTATTAGTATTAGTTCATTTTAATATATTTATTATTTATTATTGTTATCTTTTATGTTATTATTTCTGTATGCTTAGATGTATGTTATGTCAGTATTGTATTTTATTTATTTTGAATATTATTACTTATGTATATTACTATAATTAGTTCCTTATCTCTCTCTCACACACACACACAGATATATATATATATATATATATATTATTTATTTATTTTTATCGTTAACTCGAATATATTTATACATGTATTATTATTATTATTATTATTATTATTATTATTATTCAGGTTAACGATAAAAATAAATAAATAATATATATATATATATATAAAAGAGCACAATAGGCTCAATTTTATTTCATCAAAATAAAAAGTACAAAATCGGGAAAAAGGTCCCAACGCACACACCCTACAATCCCCAAAAAAGAGAGAAAAATTGGGTTCTTTTTCCAAAAAAGAAAACATACAAACTCACACGACTCAACCACAAACAAACACAAACAAACACAAAATATTAACGATCTAACATAATGACAAAATTTAAGAACATAGGAATAACATTAGAAACCAAAGGTTGGTGCAAATAAGATCCAAATTTGGCAATCCAGTCCGCCACCACGTTGCCTTCACGCTTCGTATGCGTCCAAATCACATTCATTTTAATAATCAAAGCCTTAATTTTCTTAATCTGTAAAACAATACTCCAATGACAGTTATGATACATAGCAAGTATATTCCACAAACATAAGGAATCAATCTCAAAAATAATATTAATCCAACCTCTATTTTGAGCAATATATAAAGCAAATAAAATAGCCTCAGTTTCAGCGATTAAAGAAGAACTAGCAGAAATAGGAGATGCAAACCAGATCACAGCAATGTCATTCCAGTCGCGGAAAATACCTCCTATACCAAACTTTTAAAGTATTCCAGGCAAAGATCGCATTTATTTTGATGAAAGGAGCAGGAGGTTTGCTCCAAAAAATTTTAGTAACGTAGTTGTTATTAGAGTTCATACGGAATTCGAGATTATAAGCAATAGATTTAATATATCTCGTTATTAATGTGTTTACCGAAATCAAAAACAAGAAAGCAAAAATTGAAATAAGCAAGAATTTGCCCAATGACTCGAGTAGGATTACTAGCTATATTATCGAACTCGATATTATTACGGGAAATCCAGATGAACCAAACAATAATAGAGGGTATAACATTAAGAAAAGGATGCCCTTTACCGTTCCAATCTCTAAACATTTCAACAATCGAAATGTAGCCATTAAACAACTCATCCCTACCACTAATAATGAAAAAGTAATTCCGCATTTGAACTACAAAACTGCAGCTAACGAACATATGCATTATATTCTCCTCATCCATACCGCATAAATAACATTTAGACACAATTCTTAAGCCTTTAAGCTTAAGAAGATCATCAATAGGAATACAATTATGTAATAACCTCCAAGTAAAAAAGGAGATGGAAGGCTTAAGCCATTTATTCCAAGCCCAATCCAGATCTAAACCAACGAGCACAAATTGAACGAAGCAAAGGTCTTGGTTAGAGAATCACCAATTTTGCTTTTAATTTTAGGCGGATCTTTTCCGTCGTAGCTAAAGGAATATTAGCAATGAAATTAACAGTATTTAGGTTAAGAACATTCCTTAACTTATCCAAATTCCAACCAGAATCCTCCCAGAAATCATTAACTTTGATCCTGATTTCGTGAGGCCCACCATAACTGCAAGAAAGAGGACCCAAAGTGGTCCAATTATCATACCAAAAAGATAAATTACCATAACCTAAATCCCAGCGAAATCATGTTCTCAACCAAGCCGAGGACATTCAACATCTCTTTCCAAATATACGAATCATTCTTAGAAGAGGTAATGCATAAAGGATGAAAATTACCACAATATTTAGAAGTAAGAAGAAAAGACCAAATAGAATTATTTTCTCTAAAATGAAACCATAATTTCATAAAGTTAAAACGAATAGAGTCAGAAATTTTTCCGAAACCCAGACCACCATTAGAGATAGGCTTACAAATTTTATCCCAACATTTCCAGTGTAAGCCTTTTCTCCTACAACCATCCCACAAAAAGCTGTTAAACATAACCTCCAATTTTCTGATAATAGCATTAGGAACATTCATCACTTGAATAATATAAAGAGGGAGAGAAGTAATAATACTCTTTAAAAGAGTAATACGCCCTTCAAAAGACAAAAGCTTATTTTCCCAAGAATGAATTCTCTTCCTAATCTTATCCACTAAATCAGAAAATAAATTAATCCTGTTGTTAGTATGCCTGGCCAAATTAAAACCAAGATATTTAAAAGGTAAAGCAGCATGATGACAGGAAGTAAAATGGTCAATCCAATTCAACTTAACAGAGGAAATATGTTTAGAACCATAAAAGAAGCATTTAGAAGTATTAAAATGCAAACCAGAAGCCCTTTGGAAATGATAAATAAGCTTCCAAATCTTTTTTATAGTTCTTTTATTAGAATTAGTTAAGATAATCAAATCATCAGCATAACATAAACGTGAAATACTAAAATTTCCTTTATACACATAGTTAAGAGAAGGATTGTTCTCATAAAGCATATTCATACACTTAGAAAAATAATCGAAAGCAAGAATAAATAAATAAGGAGAAAGTGGATCTCCTTGCTTTATACCCTTAGAGGCCATAAAGTGACCATAAGAATTACCATTAATAAGAATAGAATAAAAATTATTGTTAAGAACTCTGTAAATGAGATTACAGAACTCAATATTAAAACCAAAAGCTTTCAAAACATGAATAATGAACTCCCATCTAATAGAATCAAAAGCTTTTTTAATATCCATTTTAAAAATGATATTCCCATCACGTTTACATTTGTCAATGTCAAGCAGAAGGTCTTGAACAGTAAGAGCATGATCAGAAATATTCCTACCTTTAAGGAAGGCCGTTTGGTTAAGGCAAATGATCTTACCTAAAATATTCTGAATTCTATTAACAAGAATCTTAGAAATAAGTTTAGAAACAACAGTATTAATACTGATAGGTCTAAAAGAATTCCAGTCCTTAGCATCATGCTCTTTAGGAATTAAGACAATATTAGAACTTTTGAAAAATTTTGGTAAATCAATGCCCCTGAAAAAATCTTGTATAGTATTAACCAAATCATGCTTAACAATATCCCAACAATGTTTATAAAAATCAACAGTAAAGCCATCCGGCCCAAAGAGCTTTACCATCATCCATATTATCAAGCACATTCTTAATCTCATTAATGGAGGGAACATAAGTTAAATTCATATTATGTAACTCCTCATTGAAAGTAAAAACATCCAGATTAATCCTATCAAGAGGACAATTGTCATTAGTAAAAAGAGTAGAAAAGAACTTGATAGCATCATGGATAATATCTTCTTCTTTATTTAAAATAGTATCATTAGAATTTCTAATATTAGAAATATAGTTCTGATTTCTTCTATTCTTAATGCATGCTTGGAAAAAAGAGGTATTCCTATCACCATCCAAAAAATTATTCCTAAAAGCTTTCTGAGCATAAAAGCTCTCCTCAATATGAATGGCATAAGAAAGATCTTTCTGAGCTTGATTAAAAAGATCCATATTAATAATGTTATTATGATAAAGAACTTCTAAATCTTGAACTCTAATCTCAGCCTCCATAACCATCTTCTTAACATTGCCAAAAACATTCTTGTTCCAATAACGAAGCTTATTAGCAAGATATTTATGCATATACCAAAGTTTCGTCTAGAATTGTAAGAAAGATAACCATTATTATGAAACATCCAGTTATCCTCGACAAAAGTTAAAAAACTAGAGTGCTCGAAGCCGGACATTAAGAAAACCGAAGTGATACTTATTGTTAGACATCTTATTAAAAATCCTTAACGAATCAGAGTGTGATCGAAGCATTAAAGGCAAGATGCTGAACCTCAAAATTAGAAAATTTATTACACCATAAAGAATTAGCCAAAAATCTATCAAGTCTTTCAAAGACATTACCCCTATGCCAAGTAAACGAATTACCGAGAAATCCTAAATCAAAAGCTCAGCTTCAATAATAGCATTATTAAATTTAGAAATAAGATTGATATTAGGAGAAATACCTCCTTTTTTCTCCTGAACAGCAGTAATTACATTAAAGTCACCACCCACAAGCCACGGAGCATCCAAAGGACCAATGGAATTAAGTAAATTCCATAAAATCTGTCTATCCTGCCTGGTACAGCCAGCATATATAATAGAAAAATGGAAGGAGATATCTAAGTAAGAAATGAAAACATGCAGCAGCTGTGCATGATTAATAATAACATCCACCTTAATAAAATCTGAGATACTTATGATTATTGGAAGGATTTACTAAAGGTTCCAAAATTCCAAAAAAATGCAGATGATAATTCCTAATTAAATTCTTTAATCTATTAGAAGCATCATTTTTAGCAATGCCTCTAATGTTCCAAACTAAAGTGTTAAAACTCATTATCATCAAGATCTTTCTTACCTCTAGTAATTCTAGAAGTAGAAGTAACCTCATTTAAATCATTCTTACCCGGTATCGGATCAATCACAGCTTCAGGATTTATATAACTCAATTCTCTATTACCTCTGAATTTCCTCCTTCTGGAAGATTTTTGAACCAACCAATCTTCTTCAAGCTCCAACCTGTTCAAAGTATTGGTTTCTGTATCCAAATTATCAGCTACTATATCACCATTAGTGTCTTTTCCTTTATTGGTAAGGGTTAAATCAACATTTTCTATTGCCTTACCAATAATAGGATCAATCAATAAATTAGATTGATTATTATCAATAACAGAATCATTAGGAACATCAATAATCCTGAAGGTCTCATTTAAATCAACATTATATTGCTCAGAAATATCATGACAAACCACTTGAGGATCTTATTCTTTAGAAGCAGAGGCTTCTTTATCAGGAAATCAACATTATATATATATATATATGTATGTCGTATATGTCCAAATATTTATATATAATTTGATTTTTATTTATTTATGATTATTATTGTCATTATTATTATTATTATTATTATTATTATTATTATTATTATTATTATTATTATTATTCTTAAGATTTAGGTGGTATACATGTAAGATTTTGTATGAAAATACACAGGAAATGGATGGTATATATATATATATAAATATTTTGTGCGAATAAATTTGAATTGGGTGGTATTTGTGTAAATCTCCCTCTCTCTCTCTCTCGTGCAAATAGGAAGAAATTGAGTGGTATGTATGTAAATTAAGAAATCCAAATACATAGAAATTGGGTGTATGTACGGTTTTTTTTATTATTTTCTTTTATTTTTTTCTGTACGTGAGGGAGAAGAAGAAAGAGGAGGAATACAGTCCCTAGCTTTGGTGGAGGAAGGAAGGCCAGAGGGAAGTTGGCTCGCCGGAAGAGGCTTGGCGGAGGGAAGCTCACCGGTTGGAGGCTGGCTCAGAGCAAAGTTCGCCGGAGGAGGGAGATGAAGAAAGGAGAAAAATGGGGCTGCTCTATTGAGGTGGGGTGGTGATTGAGGGAGGTTTAGGGAGTAGAGAGAGGCGTGGGGGAGCTTAGAGGTGAAAGATTTTTATTTTATTTTATTTTATTTTATTTTATTTTATTTTTTTGTCGGCTTGAGAGAGAGAGAGAGGGAGAGAGCACGTGAATAAAAGAAAAATATGAGGGAAAGGGTGGTACAAGTATGGGTAGAGGATAGGATTAGATTTTTATTTTATTTTTTTAAATAGGTGCATGGGAGGGAGATATCATGCATGCGCAAATTTTTCAATAGTATATATATATATATATATATATATATTGGCAAGATTACACATGCTATTTATATAATATATAATTTTTTTTATTGATTCATGCGTGACTTGGATAAGGCAACATATATATATATATATATATATATATATATATATATATATATATATATATATATATATATATAATATTATTATTATCATTCATGTTTGTCGAACACGGCATCTCGATGAAATAAACATCTCTCCTAGGTGAAATCGACATTTCAGATGCACTCGGGCAGTCCGTTTCGTCATCCATGATCATTCGAACCACTTTTTTAGCAATCGGGTACAAAAAATGATAATTTGCGCATTTTTAGCCTGTCCTTGAAGCGGTAGAGAAATGAACATTATCCCTAGAAAAAATCGACGTCACGGTCACACTCGTGTGGTCTATTTCGTCATCGGTGGTCGTTTCGGGCAACCTCGTTAAAATGCGTCAAATTTAATTTTTCTTGAAGTTTCGGGTTCGCGATAGATCATTTTGAAAATTAATTTTAGTTTTGGTGAGTTATGGAACAAATAAAAATGTAAGTGATGCGAATTGCAATATTTAAACATGTCGACTGTCCAAATTTTGTTATTTATGATCGCAAAAGTGCAAAAATGTGCACAAGGCAACCTTCGGGCTTAATGGTACTATGGGGACTCCTTTTGAGTTCCGTTGTGTTAGTTTTAACCTTCTAAATGTTAGAGGTCAAAATAAACATACATGCAGAACTTCAAAATGAGTAAAGAGGCGGTTTAAACTTCTTAAATGAGGTGGGTCCCGTTTCTAAGGTTCTAGGTTAGTCAAAGGAAGAAGTCTTATAGCTAGATCCTAAGCACTAAAGGAAAGATCCAAAACCCTCACCCAAAAGTGAGGTCAACAAATGGACCCCCAATAGGTGTGGTGTGCTAAACGAGCATACCACGCGTATTGGTGTTGACCGATGCGATCGACGGACGAATTGAGAAAGGCTGACGTTAACTTTCCTTTAAAGAGTATATAACTCAGTAAGGGAGGAACTGCGCTAGTATCCACCATGGGTAGTTTAGTGAACACCCATTGGGGATATAGAAAGTGTTATCCGCTGGGGATGAGGAAGAAGGATATTTATCAAAGGTTAATGTGTGTGTATTTTTTAAGAAAGTATGAATTTGGATTGCCATCATCATCGCTGGGATTAGTAGGCAGAAATTTTGATTTATAGTTAAGATTTCTAATTATCAAATCAAATAAAATATATGTAATATCATAGGAAGACTAGATCAGGAAGAAAAGCACAGAGACTCATCTCCAAGTTGAGAGCTAGTCGAAGACACAATTGCACTACTTGAGGTATATGGTCTCAGTGGTAGCAAGTGCCAAAGAAGGAGAGTATAGGATGTCGTGTACATTTAAAGAGGTTTATACCTAACTCGGACGTATATAGATTCAACCTATATCTGTTAGGGGAATGAAGGTATGAATCCAGAGGTATTTCCGTGTTTCGGCAGAATGGTGACCATGACTTGACCGGGGTCACCGTAATTTGGCGAAGGATTGTCGTGATTTGGCAAAGAAATTAGCATAGTCGCAGGTGGGCGTAGCAAAGTGCGTATATCATTTCATGCATGTGTAGTCAGTGTCGTCATAGCAAAGTGTATAGACATAAAGAATAAATTTAGGAATGCCTTGTACGCGCAACAAGGGCTTATTATCCCGACAAGAATTATCGGATGCATTTTTCCATTTCAGGGGGCCTTACTCCTATCTCAAAAGTGAGGAATTAGATGCCTCAACAGAATCTGGAGGTCTTACACCTATCCAGTGCAAGAAGAAATCGGGTACCTTGCTGGTTTGCTCCCTTATCCAGTGTGTGCTAATATGGTGTCACGGAGGTATAAGGTGCCTTTTTGGCTTACTCCTTATCCAGTGTGCAAAGGAATCAGGTACCTTGTTAGTTTACTCCCTTATCCTGTGTGTGTCGTGCGGAAGTGGAGGAATCGAGTGCCATGTTGGCTTACTCCCGATCTAGTGCATGAGAAATTGGGTACCTTGCTGGTTTCCTCCCAATCTCGTATATTAATTTCGTTTGGATGGAACAGATGCCTCAAACACACTGCAAGGACTTATTAACTATTCCAGTAAGAATTGACGGATACCACCGGGGGTCTTACTCCTCTCTCTAGAGTGATGAATCAGATGCCACAACAAACATGGAGTTCTTACACCTATCTAATGTATGAAGGAATCGGGTACCTTGTTGGTTTACTCCCTTATTCTGAAGAAAGTCATAGGAATCAGATGCCTCAACAGAATCTGGAGGTCTTACACCTATCCAGTGTTGGAAGGAATCGGGTACCTTGTTGGTTTACTCCCTTATCCTGAAGAAAATCGTAGGAATCGGATGCCTCAACAGAACCTGGAGGTCTTATATATATCCAGTGCAGAAAGAATCGGGTACCTTATTGGTTTACTCCCTTATCCTGAAGAAAACCGTAGGAATCGGATGCCTTAACAGAACCTGGAGATCTTATACCTATCCAGTGCAGAAGGAATCGGGTATCTTGTTGGTTTACTCCCTTATCCTGAAGAAAATCTCGAGTTGTGTGAAATGTTTGATATCTAGAATTGGAGGGGGAATTATGAAAGAGGGGTGAAAATATGTAACATCTTTATAGAGAGTGCACAAAACATGTGAAAATAGTATGATGTTGGAGATTGGAGAATTATAAAGGTTGTGATGAATATCATTTTGCCAGTTTATTTTGTGTTCGAAGTGTTCTTGGAAATTTTCATATTTTTTAAAAGAAAATATTTTGTGAGAATACATGTGCTCTCAAAGTATTTTAATTTAAATAATACTCTTAATTAAATTATATTTATTATTATATTATTATTATTATCGTTCTTTATTCCTTAAAACTGGATTGACATTCAGCTAGGTGGCTTTCAAAAGATCGCACTACAACCAACTTAAAGCAAAACTGATTTCATTTCTGTCAAATCTAAAAAATACAACGCTTAAACTTATGACGAATACAAGCGTTTGCATTGATGGTAACAAAATCAACTGCTGATGTTGACAAACTAATTGAAGAAACCAATAGACGTATCGTCACGGATGCTGATAAAAGGGTCAAAGCTGACAAAAATACAGTCTGACATCTGTAGCTGAAGTGACTAAGTCACCCCTTTGGGTATGTGCTCCAGAAAGAATCATCTTTGCATACATCCACAGGTAGACTTAAGTCAAAGCTCGAGAGGTCGTAGCTCCTCTAATTTTGGATCAGGCTTGAACCAATGAGGGGTTTTCTCTGGATCCATCCTCCTGAAAGTAACTAAAACCTGTCTGGTGAGAACTCCAGGAATGCAATGTTTGGCCAAGTCCACACCGTTTCCTTGTAACACCAGTACTGATCAAATTGGAAGCAGAATCTTAAACGATCCTCGGAACTCACCAGTTCCCAATACGGCAATCTCCTTGCCAAATAGTATGTCACACTCGGTCAGAAAAGAAACTGTGGAAAAGGGTCGTACAAAGTCATGATGGTCGATGTGGGGAGGAATGCGGTCCCCTCGGTTGTATATGTTAATTATACAGCTCTTGGGGATGCAGTCTACCGGTAACACCCTCCATTGAATCATCCTCTTTATCATTTTCTTTATTACTACGGGCATCAGATCCAATTTGTCATGTTGGAGTATCCCAGGTGGAACACCATCTTTAATCGTAAAGTTTTAACAACATCCACACTGGATGGTAATTCTCCCTTTTCCTCGCATCCATCGCTCGGGCTCAGAATATGTTCTCTTGCGTAAGCAACCTGCCCTGCCCATCTTTTCTAGACGGAAGATACAGTCCAAGATCTCTTTTTGCTCCTCTTTCGAGAATACATTAGTATGCAGCTCCAATCCTTCTACCAGATTGACTCGCTTCCCATCAATCTTGACCTGATACTCAAAAGTTTTACATTGGACTTTCCTCATTCTTCTTATTTCCCGATGATGACCATCTGCTCCAAGTGCATAATCTATGCTTCGTGGTAGATAAGTCTCTATCTCCCGTTCTTTCTTTTTCTTATTCATAGGGGTGCTGGCTATGTAATAATCCAACGTGTTATAATTCTACAAAAATAATACATTGCAATTGGGACATTCTATGAACGCTCCTTGTGGGTGCCCCTGAGGCATTCCCCCCGGGCATCCCCCACAGGGGTTCAGATTCCTGTCATCCCCAAAGTGTGTAGGAAACCTGTACTCGTCACAACCATTACACCCTCGACAAGGAGATGTCGGTTTATACTCAGGAAAATTGGAAACAATGGTCTGGACCTGTTCATCCTGCTCCCACTGCAAAGGCTTGGTGACTGCTCCTTCTTTATCTCTGATAATTTCATTGAACTTGTCTTTAATAGGTGTGTCGTGTATTACCGACTCCAGAGCCAGAACTTTCTCGACCCTTGCCAGGGCCTTCTTCTTACGACGAGCAACGTTGCGCCGGTAAGTTCTCTTCTTAGCTTGAGTCTCAAAGCCTCCTGTCGCAGATCTAACCATGCGACCATCCAGGGTTGCTACCATTGATTCCAAATAGTGAGTTTTAGACCTCTGAGACGGCCTCTTCATAATTGGGGTGCGATGCAAGCCATGCAAAGCTGAAACTAACAGTCCTCGGCCCGACATTTCACTGTAGAAGACAGGAGAAGCATTAGTACCCTCCAGTTTAGATAAATTCATTTTAATGGAATTTTGAAAAAATATGCAAGCAGGTGTGAAAAGAAGTGACGTGCCGAATTTAATTTATAACAATTTTGAGTTTTATTAAAATTTTATTTATTGATGCCCAAAACAGACAAAAGACGCAAATGTAGCAAAAGAAGGTCATTAAATGTGTCAAGTGGTGTAGTATTTCTTTAAATATCTCCCATTGATCGGGAGCATCGGTCTCTCACCTTGACAATCCACAAGTTGATAGGCTACTCAGGTGAAGACTCTCTCCACAACAAATGGTCCCTCTGACCCGACCCGCAATAATGCAGTAATTTTTGCTTCCGAAAGATGGCCAAAAATTTGACCCAATTTTTAAATAACGGTTAGTGTATAAAATTAAAATGTTTGTAAAATTTTAGAAAATATTTTACACACTAGGGGTACTACGCAAGTATACGTATCGTTTCAAGTAATATAGGGTTTTCTTTTATAACCCCAGTATCGATCCCACAGAGAAGAGAGGTAAGAAATCTTTTAGGCTAATTCTAGTCTATTTCAATAAGGCCTAAATTTGGAATTTCGATTAAAATGGTTTTTTTAAATAACTAATCCTAAATAAGGTTCTTAAATAAAAAGATAACTTATGGATAAATTGGTTTGGAGAATTTCGAGATATTAAAAACTACTTTTCTTTTGCAATTACATAGATAATGTGTAGGAAAGAGATGCTTAGAATTTTATGTAGTAGTTCCAAATAGAAGTAATCCTACTCTTTACCCTTTGGTCCAGGCATAAAGAACATTGGCTAATCTATAGATCGGTTTAGGATGTTTTATTAGTAGAATGGGTTAATCTAGGCTCACACTTCTAGATGTCCAAGGGTGGCTATGGTCGGCCCTACAAGTGACCCGTTCCCTTTCTATAGACCAAATTATTTGAATTTAGTATGTCACTCTAAAATCTAATCAATTCTACGCCCAATAAATAATATATTCCTATTTATTTGCATTTCACCTTGAATAACCCGCATAAAGCCTTCGATCACCCAAGGATTCATGTGATATCTACTAGTTAAGAACTCATCTCCATATAGGTCTCGGAATTCTTCAACAGGTTTTAACAATACAAGTGATCAATTTATAAAGTAAATGAAGATCCGGTATGAATATCATTACCATAATTTGATAAGAGAATATCTAAGTAAATCTTAATTCCTAAACATGCATCTATTTCACTACAAAACAAAAGTAAATGAAAATAATGACATAAGAAGTAAACGAATTAATAGAATTTTGTAATAAATTATGTATCAACAAGGAACTTATTTCATAAGTATTCTATTATATTTATACAACTATCTATCACCTAGAAGCATCTAATAGATAATTCTATCATAAAAATAATTTTCCTACACAAGCCACTATTTCATATTAAAAAAAAGAGTAAAGAAAATCACTTACGAAGCATGGATAAATCACAACAGAAAACCCGGTTTAAAACAAAGAAAATCTACTAGAAAGTGTTTACAACAATAACAAGAGAATGAAGTACACAATACTTAGCTTTTTCTGTCTGAAGGAAAGAAGATCTCTCCGCCAAAGTCTTCCATCGATCCATGTGTCGCTCGTACATTCCTTACATAAATATCTCAAAATTCCTCACCAATCTCTCCATAAGATGTAGAAATCTACATCTTCATGACTCCAAAATGACTAAGGGGAAAGAGATATATATATATATATATATATATACTAGAGAGAGAGGCTAGAGAGAGAGGCAAAAAGAAGAGACACCCCCTTGCTGTAGAATTGGTCCCTATTTATAGAGCTTTGAAAATGACCAAGGGTTGCTTTAGGCACCTCTTCAAAATTCGGTCTAGATACATTGAATCTTCTAGAAACAATTCTGGCGCCTAGGCGCCAGACTCCGTGCCCAAAACAGTCTCACCCCTTCACTTTGGTTTGCACCTCTTTGTGATTTAAACCGCTCCAATGTGTCTAGATTCATTGTATCACATGTCCTATATATTAGGAATAACTTCCAGTCTTCTAGAAGGTCTAGAAACTACTTAACACCGTCAAAATAACTCCCAAAGTTGTCAAAAATTTGTCCAATAACCGTTTATGGATGATTCTAGCACCTAGGCCTTGATTCTGGAGCCTAGGCGCCATTTTCTCGTCGTCTCTGGCACTTGGGCGCCGGGTTTGGCGCCTAGGCGCCACCCTGTGCGTAGCTCCACTGTTTTGCTTCGTTTAGCTCCGTTTCAACTCGTTTTTGCCCCCATTTCAGTTGCATTGCGTTCCTAACATCTTCACCTATAAGATAGACATAAAAACAACCTTTCTAAAAAGTATAATTTCATTCAAAAACATGTGAGAAATATAAAATATATTAAACATAGAAAGACATATCAATATGTGTTAAGTTAGAGTTTTCTTCATTGCTTATTTTAGTTCAAAATTGCATAGTTTTTGCTTGATTTTCTCTAAAATCATATTTTTATACTTGAAGACAAAAATATGCAAAATTCCTTCCTTTAAAGTGTAATATCTTTAAAAATGTGCATAAAGTTAGCATGAAATCTACACTAAAAATAGGTAATTTTTAAAGTGGATTAAATTCCCCCAAACTTAAACGTTACTTGTCCTCAAGTAACATTGTAATCATGTAAAATCACATAAGTAAATCATGTGTATGAGTTTCTTTAGGAGTTTCTAAAATTTTGTTCTAGAAATGTAGTAGTCCAATTTAGAAAAAATTTTAGTTAATGAGACCAATTTGAAGTTTAGAAATCTCTTAGATGAAAGAGTATGAAAATATGTGTTGCTATCTAATTCAGAAATACTTGTAAATTTTTCAAAATATAGGGGTTGGGCATTTTATTTTTTTTACTTAAAAACCTTTATTAAGAATAATTATACTAACTATATTATATTTTTAAGCTTAAGATTTTCTCAAATCTTATACTTTAAAAAGCTCAAGTGTGGAACCAATTTTTGATTAGACCCTTTAATCCTCAAGCTTCTCCTTCCTTTTTCACATTTTCTTTTTCTTTTTCTTTTCTTTCGTTTTTTTAGGCAAGGATTACTATATCTGGATAGGCCTTTAATAATTTTGACTTCCACCCTTCCTTTCCTAAAGCATAAGGTAGATATATATCTTTTACTTAGAAATATAATAACAGTTTTGAAATTATTTTTCAATAAAAGAAATTTAAATATTGAAAACAAAAGTCTAATCCTTCTATTTTTTTAAAAATACAACTTTTCTTACTAAAGATGGTTACACAATATTTATAAGAAAAATTTAACTTTAAATTTTTCATCATTACTATAAATTTTAACTAAATTCTCTTACTCATTTCTATATTCAAAATTTTATTTCCCTGATATAACTTCATACACATAATTATTTTTCAATCAAAAATCAAATTTATTTATAGCAATTTTGAGGACAAATAAAATTTAAGTTTTTGAAAATTGTTTTTCATTCCCCCCAAACTTGAATTTTAAAATATTTTGCAATTAATCCCATAAAATGTAGGAGGAATAAAAATAAAATATAAATCTACTAACTACTACAACATCCTATCAAATTTATATACATGCATAATCAGGATAGAATGACTGCACGAGAAAGTAAATCTAGCCTAAAACATGCTTGTTATAATATTAAACTTAAAGGAAGTATATTAACTTTAAAATACATTTTTCTTCCTACCCTTAAACATGAATTTGAACATGTATAGCTTTCAGCACAGAAAATATAAGCAGGAAGAAAAATAGTGGAGAAATTTTATCTACCACAAATGTTTTACAAAAACATCTACAAATATTCATCAAGACATAAAAATTTGCAATAGAAAGTAAATCTAAACTAAATATGCTAGAATAAAATTAAACTAAAGAAAGGTCAAATAAGCAGGATATGTATCAGCATAGGAATATATATTTAAGTGTTATTCAAATCTCTAAGTTGTTGTAACATAAACACAAACACAAACACAAACACACAAACTAAAACACATAGACTTGCAGATTCGTAAATAAATATCAATTGAGGTTAATTTGATCTCCTTTCTACTCACATTTTCCCTCCTTTCAATTTCTAACGGAAGAAACTACACTAATAATGATAATCTGATAAATAAAAATAGTGTAGTCAATCTAGATGTTGTTCATTAAAAAATTTCATGACCTTACTTAGTGAAAACAAAGTCAGATAAAGGAAGTAATAGAGTTGACATGGAGTGGTCCAAGTCCAAACTCTACATGCTTCAAGGTAACGCTCAACTCTAGTTAATAACTGAGTTATAACAAACTCGTCAGCCTGCTACTACCAGAATTCATATACAAATTTAGTCAAGACCAAGGCATAACCTCACAACATTAATCTAATCTACACTAAAGAAAACATAAAACAACACATAAACAATCATGACTCGCAAGCACACTAAATCAAAGCACACTGATAACTATGGGTTGCCTCCCATAAAGCGCTTGGTTTTAACGTCGCAGGCCCGACAAATGATTCCTCTTGGATCAAAATTTCAATTAAGTAATCCTCGATCAATCGTCCAATCCTTTTCAGATCCAGGAATTCCTACAAAATTCTAAAATTTAAATTTTTCAGTCAGCTTTTCCATCTCAGATTGATTTATATCATTGTTCCTCAAGTTTCTTTCTTGATCCAATATTCTTCTATAGATTTTCTGAATTTGCATATTATCAACCTTGAAATTGATAAGAAATGGATCTCTATAAGATAGTTCAAGGTCTCCCAAATTTTAGATCAGATTTTCGTTAGATAATTCAGATTTAGGATCAAATTCTTCTATGTCACTCTTCTATTTCCAGTTATCTTCGAATTCTTCCCCTTTATAATTATTAAATGATGGAGGATCTATCTTAGTTGAAGAAATAGATTTTTCTAATTCCTTAGAAATTTCTTCCAATGATCTTCCAATATCATTATCCTCTTTTCTCAACTCAAAGTTCTTTTGAAATATTTCCTCAAATTATCTTCCAAGTCCTAGTTTAATAACTTTATCATGCTCATCATTCAATTCAGGTTTTTCTTGTGATTGAGTCGCATCTAAAGATTTAAAGACTGGTTGTGTAGATGAATTCCCTAAATAGGTAGGCTTTAAAATTGTATGAGGTACATCCATCTTAAGTTCATGAGATTTTTCAACAAATGGAATTAAAAGTTTACTATTTTTGGTAGCGTCCATCATTTCACACCTCTCCTGGACATACATACAGTCTTCTTTAAATAACGTTTTTGAATCATCATGAAAATTCATTTCAATCTCATTTGTTAACTTACTCTCAAAAATTTCTTGGAAATGATCTTTACTTAGATAATCACTTTCGTCTATCCAAAAACAATCATCATCTTTTCTCTCAGCTGGATATTTCATAGTCTTTAATACATCAAAAGTAACTTTCTGGCTATTAATATTCATAATCAACTCTCCTTTTTGCACATCTATCATAGCTTATCCAGTAACAAGGAAAGGTCTCCCTAAAATAATTAGAATTTCTTTATCTTCCTCCATATCTAATACAATAAAGTCCAAAGGAAAGATAAATTTATCCACTTTAACAAGCACGTCTTCTATAACTCCTTTTGGATAAATGATAGATCGATCAGCTAACATAAGGGTTACAGTGGTGAGAGAAATATCGACTAAACCTAACCTTCTAAATATAGATAGAGGCATCACATTAATGCTCACTCCTAAATCACATAAAGCTTTTCCACATAATCTTTTTCCAATTGCACAAGGAATTGTAAAGCTACAAGGATCTTTAAATTTCCGAAGAAAATTTTTCTGAAGTATAGCGCTGCACTCCTCACTTAGTGCAACTGTCCCGTAATCCCCAAATTTCCTTTTCTTGTTTAATATCTCCTTCATAAACTTTGCATAACTTGGCATCTATTATAAAGCTTCAGTGAAAGGAATATTTATCGTTAATTTCTTCAGTACTTTCATGAACTTTGAAAATTTCTTATCCAACTGATGTTGTCTAAGTCTTGGAGAAAATGGAGGTGGTGTTCTTTCCAAAATGATTTTAGTTGGAGAAATTAATTTTTCCAGATCTGTAGAAACATGTTTTTCAGGTCTTTTCATTTCCTTTGTTTTTCTCACAACATCTTTCTCTTTTCTAACCACATCTTCTATCTCTCTTCCACTTTTTAATTGGGCAGCTTCTACTTGTTCATTAGTGTTCTCTTTAGGGTTGATCTCAATGTTGCTAGGAAGTGTTCCTTGGGGTCTATTACAAAGTGAATTAGTCATTTGTCCCAGTTGATTCTCTATATTTTTAATCGCAACATTTTGACTTTGCAACTGGTTTCCCATTTTCAATACCACTTCTTCCATATACATCCTCTTATCCTAAAATTGTTGATCATTATTAGATTCTGGTGGATATGAAGGTCTATAGTTTGTGTTCCCCTGATTATTCCAACTTCCATTAAGATTCGCATGATTATTTTCTTATTTTTGGTTTCCACCATCAGTAGTATGATTTCAGTTAAATTTAAGATGATTCTCAAAACACAGTTTGTAAAAGTTAGAATATGGGTTGTTTATGGTATTTAAAGCATCATATGATAAGTTAGAATCAATTATACGCCCTAATGAACTTTCCTCACTTACAGAAGTAAATCGAGGCCTGGTTCATTCCAAATTGGTCCAACTTCCTCGATATTGCGGCAACCTGAGATACAAGAATTGTAATCACATCTGTATCATGAACACTAGCTACATTTTTATGATTTACACTTGCAGATGGCCATTGAAATTCATTTATAGTCATTTTTTCAATTAATGCATATGCTTCATTAAATGGTTTTGACATTAATGAACCACTAGCAGTAGCATCAATTATAGACCTAAGGGATCCTACTAACCCATTATAAAAAGTTTGAATGATTAACCAATGGGGCAGAGCATGATGTGGACACTTTCTTAGGAGTTCCTTAAATCTTTCCTGTGCTTCGTATATTGATTCTCCTTCATATTGACAAAATGAGATAATATCGTTTCTATGTTTAATAGTCCTTGAAGGTGGAAAATACTTAGCTAGGAATATCTGAGTTAACTCCTCCCAATTTTTAATAGAGCCAGGTGCTAATGAGTATAACCATATTTTAGCCTTATCCCTTAGTGAGAAAGAAAAAAGCCTTAGCCTAACAGCATCGTCTGACATACCATTATAACGAAATGCAGCATAAAGTTCTAGAAAACTAAATAAGTGTAAATAGGGATGGTCCAAAGGAGTTCCCCCAAAAGGATCGTTCTGCACCAGTTGGATAATCTCAGGATTTATTTCAAACGAGTCATCTTCTATGATAGGGTTTTGTATACTTGAGTGAATTTCATCTGTCGTAGGATTTATGTAATTCCTAAATGAAATATGATGATTTTCCAAGTTATTATCTTGAATGTTTTCCATTTCCATTTCTAGTTTTTTGAGTCCTTACTGTATTTTTATTTTTTTATTTTTTTCAAACTCGGGATCATAAGGCACAAGTCTTGCAGATCATTTGTTTCACATACATAACACAACAAACAATACATTAACAATTAAACAAATAATAGATGAAATATATTCAACACAATAAAACATTTTCACGAACACCTTATTTTTCACAGAAACAATTTTTTTTCTTTTTTACAACACTTTTTCATATAACAAAACTCTTTTCACACAAAAATAGTTTTTACGACACTACAGTTTTTCAAGTCTAAACCTAATTATTTCAACTAAAATTCTCCTAAAGTTCTTACCGAAGCTTCCCCGGCAACGGCGCAAAAAACTTGACCTGACCCCTAATAACGCAGTAATTTTTGCTTCCAAAAGATGTCTAAAAACTTGACCCAATTTTTAAATAACGGCTAGTGTATAAAATTAAAATGTTGTAAATTTTTAGAAAATATTTTACCCGTTAGGGGTACTACGCAAGTATACGTATCGTTTCAAATAATACAGGGTTTTCTTTTATAACCCCAGTATCGATCCCACAGAGAAGCGAGGTAAGCAATTGTTTAGGCTAATTCTAGTCTATTTCTATAAGGCCTAAATTTGGAATTTTGATTAAAATTGTTTTTTTTAATAACTAATCCTAAATAAAGTTCTTAAATAAAAAGATAACTTATGGATAAATTGGTTTGGAGAATTTCGAGATATTAAAAATTATCTTTCTTTTGCAATTACATAGATAATGTGTAGGAAAGAGATGGTTAGAATTTTATGTAGTAGTGTCAAATAGAAGCAATCCTATTCTTTACCCTTTGGTCTAGGCATAAAGAAGATTGGCTAATCTATAGATCGGTTCAGGATGTTTTATTAGTAGAATGGGTTAATCTAGGCTCACACTTCTAGATGTCCAAGGGTGGCTATGGTCGGCCCTACCAGTGACCCGTTCTGTTTCTATAGACCAAATTATTAGAATTTAGTCTGTCACTCTAAAACCTAATCAATTCTACTCCCAATAAATAATATCTTCCTATTTATTTGCACTTCACCTTGAATAACCCGCATAAAGCCTTCGATTACCCAAGGATTCATGTGATATCTACTATTTAAGAACTCATCTCCGGATAGGTCTCAGAATTCTTCAACATATTTTAACAATACAAGTGATCAATTTGTAAAGTAAATGAAGATTCGGTATGAATATCATCACCATAATTTGATAAGAGAATATCTAAGCAAATCTTAATTCCTAAACATGCATCTATTTCATTACAAACAAAAGTAAATGAAAATAATGACATAAGAAGTAAAAGAATTGATAGAATTCTGTAATAAATTTAGTACCAACAAGGAACTTATTTCATTAGTATTCTATTATATTAATGCAACTATCTGTCACCTAGAAGCATCTAATAGATAATTCTATCATAAAAATAATTTTCCTACACATGCCACTACTTCATATTAAAAGAAAGAGTAAAGAAAATCACTTATGAAGCATGGATAAATCACGAAAGAAAACTCAGTTTAAAACAAAGAAAATCTACTAGAAAGTGTTTACAACAATTACAAGAGAATGAAGTATACAATACTTAGCTTTTTCCTTCTGAAGGAAAGAAGAAGATCTCTCCGCCAAAGTCTCCCATCGATCCATGCACCGCTCATACATTCCTTACATAAATATCTCAAAATCCCTCACCAATCTCTCCCTAAGATGTAGAAATCTACATCTTCATGACTCTAAAATGACTAAGGGGAAAGAGAGAGAGAGAGAGAGAGAGAGAGAGAGAGAGAGAGGCTAGAGAGAGAGGAAAAAAGAAGAGACGCCCCCTTACTGTAGAATTGGTCCCTATTTATAGAGCTTTGAAAATGACCAAGGGTTGCTTTAGGCACCTCTTCAAAATTCGGTCTAGATACATTGAATCTTCTAGAAACAATACTAGCGCCTAGGCGCCATGCTCCGTGCCCAAAACAGTTGCACCCCTTCACTTTGGTTCGCACCTCTTCGTGATTTAAACCGCTCCAATGTATCTAGATTCATTGTATCAAATGTCCTATATATTAGGAATAACTTTCAGTCTTCTAGATGGTCTAGAAACTACTTAACACCGTTAAAATAACTCCCAAAGTTGTCAAAAATCCGTCCAATAACCGTTTCTGGATGATTCTGGGGCCTAGGCCTTGATTCTGGTGCCTAGGCACCATTTTCTCGTCGTCTCTGGCTCCTGGGCTCCGGGTTTGGTGCCAAGGCGCCACCCTGTGCGCAGGTCCACTGTTTTGCTTTGTTTAGCTCCGTTTCAACTCATTTTTGCCCCATTTCAGTTGTGTTACATTCCTAACATCTTCACCTACAAGATAGACATAAAAACAACCTTTCTCAAAAGTATAATTTCATTCAAAAACATATGAGAAATATAAAAGATATTAAGCATAGAAAGACATATCAATGTGTGCTAAGTTAGAATTTTCTTCATTGCTTATTTTGTTTCAAAATTGCATAGTTTTTGCTTGATTTTGTCTAAAATCATATTTTTATACTTGAAGACAAAAATATGCAAAATTCTTTCCTTTAAAGTGTAATATCTTTAAAAATGTGCATAAAGTTAGCATGAAATCTACACTAAAAATAGGTAATTTTTAAAGTGGATCACTCTCCCAAGTAGGCTCAAAATTTCTACTTATTTTACGTTGTGCAAGGATAGGTCTTCTGAGGAGTAGAACGAGCTCACCAACTTTAAAAGTCCTTGGGCTAACCAGTTTATCATGGACTTGAACCATCTTAGCTTGATAAAGTTCTAAATTCTGTTGCGCTGTGAGTCTTTGTCCTTCTAAGCTTTCTAATTCTTCTAACCAAAGTATGGCGTTGTCTTCTATAGTAATCTTGTTTGCCATGGCCACTCGAAGAGAAGGCAATTGTATTTCTAAAGGGAGTATGGCTTCGGACCCATACACTAGAGCATATGGTGTGGACCCAGTTGGGGTCTTAACCGTTGTCCTATAGGCCCACAATGCCTCCAACAACTTCTCGTGCCATTGTCTCTTATTGGTGTCGAGGGTTTTCTTTAGAATTTGTACTAGCATTTTATTGAAGGCCTCTACCAGGCCGTTTGCACTTGGATAATAGATCGTTGAATACCTCCAATCTATACCATGTCGACTGACGAAGCTGTTGATTTTGATGCTCTTGAATGCTGCTCCATTATCTGATATTATCCTGAGCGGTACCCCAAAACGGTAAACAACATGGCTCTTAAAAAATTGTAGAACATGATATGTTGTAATTTCCCGTAGTGGAATCGCTTCTGCCCATTTCAAGAAATAATTTGTCGATGCCAGAATGAATCTATGTCCTTTAGAAGACGGAGGATCTATAGGACCCACTATTCGTGCCCCAACACTAAAATGGCCACGATGCCACTGTCAGATGTAGCACATTCGGAGGTTGATGCAAGACCACTCTGTGCACCTGGCACTGGTGTTGACCTCATTTTTTATGAGGTCTTCTCTTTCCTCTTTAGCACTTAGGATCTAGCCTTAGGTTTTTCCTTTGACCATCCTAGAGGACTAGAATTGGGACCCACCACTTAGAAATTCAAACCACTTCTTAACTCCCTGCAAACTCCACAAACTTGATTGCAGACCCCTAATCACCTAGAGGGTTGAAATCAAATGTGGAAGTTTAAAGGATGAGTTCCTATAGGACTCTTTGGCCTTAGGACTGCCCTGGGTGGCCTGGTCTGGTGAAGGGCTGACTTACACACACACTACACTCATACACTACATTTTCACACACTTCCTAAAACCACACCCATACCCAACTTGACCTCCTGACTCATGGGGGTAATTCACATGGATGGTCCTTAACCCCTAAGCCCTTGGCTAAGAGGGTTAGGAACAACATAGTGAATGCCTCAAATGAGTTCCTTCATGGCTCATGTGGGCTTGATATGGCTTCATGGCTCAACCAAAATGATTTCATTCCACTTACATTTACCCAATCTTCAATTTTCTAAATTTTCAATTTTTGACACCCGGGACCCTACACCCGCCTAGCCTACCCAAATACCCTTGAAACTACCCGAAATTTGCAAAAATCTCCAAATACCCAAAATTCCCCAAAACTAATCCCAAACATTCCCACATTACTCAAATTGATCATCCATAGCCAAAAATACCAAAAATTCCAAAAATAACCCTCAATACCCTCCAAATACCCAAAATACCCCTCTTAGCCAAAAAATCCAAAAATTCAGCAAAATTCCCAAAAATTTCCAGAAAATCCCAAATATTCCCAATTTCATTTTGTTCAACTACACCATGGGCCAATTTTGTCAATTTACCCCACTTTTGTCAAAATCCTCAATTTGACCCATTTTAACCCAAAATGAACCCAATGTCAAACCAAACCTACCCAATTGACCCAAATTCTGGTCCAATTCAATTCTAAACTTCAATTCAACATCCCCAACACCAATCTAGACCAAATCCAAGTCCAATTTGATTGGCAATTGAATCCAATTTCACTTTTGACCTTAAAGCCCAATTTGGACCCATGACCCAAACTTAGCCCAAACTAACCCAATTCAACTCCAATTAACCCCAAACCTTTTCTAAACCTTCCTTAACATCCCCACAAACAAAACACTAACATGATTTACCCAAAATTTAGACCCAAACCCCACTCAAATTCAACCCAAAGCTAAAATGCCCAATTTTGACTTAAACTCAAACCTAACCCAAAAAAGCCCAAACCCCAAAATCAAAACCCAACCAAAGCCAAAACCTCTTTGAAACACTCCCATAAAGATTTCCCAACATTAATTTTATATAAATTTTAACTCTAGCCCAACATTGGCCCAAATTAGCCCAACTTGACCTACATTGAGCCATTTACCAAAGAGGCCCAAATTCAAACCAATTCAATTCCAAATCACACCAAATTGACTCCAAACCATTCATGAAACATCCCTAAACCAATTTCAACATTTACTTGACATGGTCCTTCACACAATTTTCACCCAAAAGCCCATCCTAAAATAAAAAAAAACCCACTTCCCTAAATCACTTTAAAAGCCCATCTAAAACCATTTCAAAGAGCCCAAAATCTACCCTAAAGCCCATATGACATTTTCATTTGCCATCCATTTAATCAAAGTCATTCCCTAAGTTCCAATCCCATCATCAAATGATTCCAAATCAAGCCTCATGCCAAATCACCCCTAAATGCCAAAATTCACAAAATCCTTCTCCATGAAAGTTGACTTAGCTTTTCCCAAGCCAAATGGAGCCATGAAGCCATGCATGAGCCCCATGGGAGCCATGAGAGCCATGGAATCTACTTTCCACCTCACCAAACCATTAATGGCAAGAGAGGGGATCTCTTTCTTAAACCCTCTTAAACCTTTTTTACCTTTAGCATGTCACACACTAAACCATGCTTAGCCACCTCACCATGGATGGAGACCACACCAATTTCTCTTGGTTGACCCAAGTGGCTCTTTTCAGTCCAAAACCAGGCCTTGGGTGGTGAACCAAGCCCAAAACCATGGGTTGACTCATTTGAACCCAAAATAGCCTTCCCCCCATTCCATTTCAATTCAACTCCTTTACACATGTCCATGGCCAATTGATTCGCACTAAACCCCAGCCCCGACCTCCCTAACCTCGAGGGTGACTCGACCCCGGCCGGCCGCCACCACGGCCGCCGGAAACCACTGTGCCGAGAGCACCCATGTGAGCCAAAGTTTGGAATTCCCACTCGCCGAGCCGCCCCATGCCCAATGGCCACCATGGTCGTTCTTCCCTCGACCTAAGAAGCTGATCCCAAGCCTTAAACCCCCCTGGGAGGCCCTCCACCCTCTCCTATTTAAACCTCACCTCCTCTCGGCCATGAGAGGTGTTGAACCAGACCTTACTGAACCCCTGCCAAAATTGCTCCAAACCACTCTCCGCACTTAGAGCAGTTGATCCCCGATGACAATTTGCCCTAATCCCCACCAACGAGCCCAATTTCTCGACCAAAATTCCACCCAAAACCGGGACATCTCCCAATTCTCCACCAAATTCAAATTAAACTCACCCACACCTGCACAAGTTCAAGAGGAGAAATTCCCCAGTGAAAGCCCCCTCTCCAGGCCACCCATCTGTTCCAGACTCCAAAGGTTGAAATCGGGCTTGGTCAAAATCATACCTGGACAATTCACCAGGCCAAGGGACTTCATTTGGAGCTTGCTTGGATCCAATCGAAGGTGACACAACCCTCAGATCGAAGCCACACTTCTCTGAGCAAAGGTATGGTCCCACTCTACTTCATGAGCTTCTGAACATTCTCCATTTTTATTGAGTCAATTTCATGCCACATAAACCGTATGGATGTGTTCGTCTTCTCGAGACTAATCCATAGAGCATAAGAACGTTTAATTTGGTCAAGTATTTAGTGAGATCTTAAGCCTAGAAGATGGACGGTTCTCGGGCTAGGAGGCTTGGGGACAATGAACGGATGCCGTCCATTCAATACACGCGCGGATGGACGGCTCAGATCGGGTCAGATCAGTGGATGATACGTGGAAGGCGGGATCCGGGCTACTGACTCAAGTGGCGGCGTCGAATGGTAGCGCGACACGCGGCATTTTGGAGATGCCTAGGTTGAGCTGGCGCCGCGTCACTTAAGTAGAAAAATAGGGATTTTCTTATTTATTTAATTCCCTAAACTTCAAAAATGCATAACTTTGTGTAGAAAAATCAGAAAAATAAAATAAAAATAACCTCTTGCTCAGTGAATAGAGTAGAATAATGTGGAAAAGAAATCATTTAATTTCATTAAGTATTTTATTTTTAATTATTTATTTACTCTCTGCACTATTTCAATTCTCCATGCATGTATACAATTCACCATGGCATGAGACCATAGGGCTTTCGAAGCCTCTGAATTTGGGAACATTTCCTGAATTTTTCAAAGTCAGAGGCCACCCCTATGAGGAGTTATTGATTTTTCAATTCTAGGTCACTATTCTGAGTATTTTAATTCTAATAATTAGCATGTTGTGAAATAAATTCTAGGAAAATTTGGTGATGTTTCTTATAACTAGAGGACCCTAGGAAAAATGGTTTTTGAGTTAACTCGCTTGTAATAACCCTAATTGGCTTAAACACCCAAAATAGAGCCTTAATTAATTAGAGCTAATAATACATCAAATTGACTCGAAATCAATTCTCCACTGACTTTTAGGATCAGAGGAACCCACCATAAAAGTTTGAAGTCAATTGGACTTGGTTAGCTCTATCAAATGGGTTGATTAAGCCATTTAGCCAAACTTAAACTTTAAAAATTCATAACTTTCAAAATACTTTTCAAAAATTCACCAAATTGGTTTTGGAGCCTCTCTGATATCAGGGGAATTTAAGAAAATTAAAATTGCAATTTTCAAAAAAAGTTGATTTTTTACATTAGTTTAATATTTTTAATAATTAAAAAATAATAAAAAACACAAAAATAATAGAATTCACCAAAATGTCACATTTTGAATTTTAATCACTTAGGAACAAACCCCATATTTTTCTTAAGTCTCTATGATGAGATATTAAATTTTAAAGCCCAAAGGTAATTTTAAAATTAAAAAATGTATTTTGTAGCATTTCCACTAAAATAATTCTAATAAATCAAAGAAAAATCAGAAAATTATAAAAATTAGTTCTCTAGTTTCCTTGATATTAGAGAGATTTTTGAAAAATATAAAATTTATTTTTCAACCTTTATTTTATTTTTAAATTAATTAATACTCCAATACTCAAAATAATTATAATAAAAATAATATAATTCAAAAAATCACCAAAATTGGTCCAAGTGGTCCTCTAGTCATTAGGAATGTCCCATAATTTTCTTAAGGACAGAAACTTTCCCTTGGTCATGTTATTAAATTTTCCTTGAAAATTCTTATTTTCCACCAAAAATAATTATATAAATAAATTAAATACAGAAAAATCACATTTTCTCCTCTAATGTCTTGATTGATATATGAGTGAAGTCACATAAAAATTTCAAATTCATTTAAGCTCAATTTAGTGAGTTATGAAATTAGTAAGTTTAAAGGGCAAAATAGTAATTAAAATTTTAACCTATAATTAAACATTTTAGGTTTAATTAAAAGGGTGGGTAAAACATTTGGTACTAAGTTGATTTTGGATGTTTGAAACTTAGGTAATTAAAGGGTACAAACCTACCAAATAATTTGAAAGTAATTAAAATAAACCTTAATTAAATAATTGATTAAATTTGGAAGAATAATAAAATTTGGAATTATTAAAATAGGGATATTATTAGGAAGAAATTTATTCTTTAATCTAAGAATCCCTAAATTAATCACCTAAATAATATTTAATTCCTAATTAAAATGATAATCCAAATTCAAAATTTAAAGTGCTAAAAGACTTAATCATTAAATTAAATTAAAATTAAAACATTTAAATTAAATCCTTTTAAAATTTCAATTAAATTAATACTTTAACAATTAAAATTAAATCATCCTTGAAGCATAAAAAATAAAATATTAAATTAAAATTAAATTAAAATAAAAAATTAAATTAAATTAAATTAAAATCTAAATTTAAATTAAAATTAAAAATAAAACCAAATTAAAATTTAAATTAAATTAAAATTAAAATGAAATTAAATTAAATAAAACTAAATTAAATTAAATTAAATTAAAAATTAAATTAAACTAAATTAAATCACATTAAATTAAATTAAATTAAATTAAAAAAATAAAATAAAATCAAGTCAAAATAAAATTAAAATTAAATTAAAATTAAAACTAAACAAAATTAAATTAAATTAAAATTAAATTAAATTAAATTAAATTAAATATAAAATCACTTAAGACATAAAGAATTCAAAAATAAATCTAAAACAACTTGAACATTATTCCAAACTTAAACCCATTAATTAAAATTAAGTCGAATCACAAATCACTTGAACATCGGTTTGCGCTCAAAAGCTCTTATTGTCATAACTTCTAAATAGAGTGTTAAGTGAAGTATTACTTCACTCATAGGATATTCAAATGTCCTAGTTCACTGAGCAAGATCATAAAACTTGAACTCCTGGATGATTGATTCATCGTATAATTAAATTCTCTTGAACTTAAAATAATCCTGAAGTATTGAAAAGATGTTTAAGATTCGTCTCAAGCACTTCCTCAATACGATAGGATGTTTATAAGAGCAATTGAACTTAATCATTCTTTGATGAAGAAAATCGTCCTCAAACCAAAACACAAGAACCCAGACGTCATAGGAGATGACTAGCTATAGGATTAGGAACTTGGTAGAAAACCATAACCCTTCCCATAGCTTTTCCTAGGAACTTGCTTTAAATGCTTAAATATTCTAAATTGTGTTTAAGTGTAGCTTGGGATGACGGGAAGACCCTCCAGATACGCCTTTATTTTATTGCAATTTATCTCCCTGCAATTTACTTTATTGCAAATGCACTTTACTTTTCTTGCATGATAAACAACTGTTGCATGAAAACAAAAACCTTTAGGATAGTCCCTGAACTGAAACTAAAACTAAATTAAAAATCACTGCAAGATAAAATTCACCGCCACAACATTTCAAAATATAAAACAACTCAAAATTTAATCACAAACAGAACAACAGAACTATAATTGCAACTAAATTAAAACGTCTCGTTGAATGATCGAGAATACCTCGGATGATGTAACCCACGTGTTGCTAACGGGATTTCTCATTGTCTAAATGAAAGTGTGGAACTCATTCAGTTGAGTTTAGGAAATTCATCTGGACTAAGTGAATTCAATGAAAATAATGGTGTCGGGATGACGGAACCGTGGGATCTTAATCGGTTCTGTTATAATCAACTTTAAGATTTGTTTTAATTAAAATATTAAAAACACTTGAATTTTAAGATTTCTAAACCAAAACACTTCTCTCATCTCCCGATTTATGACTTCTAAAACTAAACCTCTGCAACAACAAGGAGCTCGGAGCATGGTGGGCAAGACGACCATCATCATCAACAAAACTCGGTCTACTTCAACAAAACCTTTCCTAGTTTTAAACAACAAAGCCATAGGATTTCGAGGTAGTTTTCCTAGTGCAACATAAATCCTCAACTCTTCGTTAGGCATTTGCATGATCATGTCATGTAAATTAAGCCCTAACCGGTCTTAGGACTCCGAGGTAGTTGTTCGGTACAACATAAACCCTCATATCTTCAAGGCTATTTGTATGATTTTATCATACAAATATAAGTCCAAATTAATTAAAATTGGCAAGATTGAAATATCAGATAATATTAGGATTTTCTTAAATCCAAGCCAAACAATAGGATAGTTTGGGAAGTTCCCAAGATTCTTCTTGGATCCTCAGCTTCTCCTATTTTTCTTCCTTTGAACTCCTGAAATTAACTGTTCCAAATTTGATCTACCACCTTTTGAAATTACAAAACATAATCCTTTGAAAACCCTAAACTCTGAAATTCTTGAGAGCAAAACCACTGATCATTATCGAGAGTTTTCTTAAATGATTCCCGTCATTTAAGATGTAATTAACTATAGGGGCTTACCCTTATAGGGAATTTTAAGAACCCAGGTAATATAAACCCTTCTTAATTTCTTTGTATTAGCTGTGAAATTTGTCGGCTTATAAAATTGGTTCGTGGACCAAACGGATGTCATAAATCTCCTAGTTTATTTAACCGAGCCCCATCATCGAGCAGTGTCTATTCTTCGGGATAGATACACGGTTTGTGATGTGGTGCTCGTTTATATAAACTATCTGGGATGTGAGGTCGGTTTGATTTCATATCTTAAAATTATTTTCAAAATCAAATACTACTTTCTAAACTATATATATATATATATTTAAATTAAAATTAAAATCTAAAATTCACCGACAACTTCTGTTAGGCGACCCCCTTTTCAAAGTAAAACACATAACCTAAAAATAAGCCATACAACTGGTGACACCTCTTTGTTGTTTCCATGCAGTCTGTCATCATAGCAGGCCAATAGTAGCCCAACCTCTTAATCTTCGTCTTCATCTTTGGTCCTAACTGAAGTGCACCACACAGTCTGACATGAACCTCTTTAACAAGATTCTATGCCTCCTTGAGGCCCAAGCACCTCAACCACATCTGATTGAATGCTCTTCTGAACAAAACATCGTTGACTAGTGCATATGACATTGCTCTTTTCAGTATATGATACACCGCTGACTTATCATTTGGAAATGCACCTGTCTGCAGATATCTGATGAATAGTTGTCTCCAATCCTTAGTATTCAAAACCGTTGTAGTTTCTATCACGGAATCCTTTTTTTCTACTTCACATAGTCTTTTTGTATAGATTTTTGATAACACTTGTCTTCCTCTAACATCAATATCAACTGAATCTGGCGGTGGACATGCAAGTTCTTTAGCTAACTTGGCTAAAGCATCTGCATGCGACTTATTCCCTTGAGGAATCCTATACAAAGTAACATTCGGGATTTGTTCTAATAATTTTATGGCACACTTGTAATATTCCTCAAGTCTTGGTTTCAGAATTCTATATTGACTGGTGTTCTGCTGGATAATCAACTGTGAATCCCCATATATGTTGACATCTATAATACCCATCGAAATTGTCAAGTCTAATCCTGCTATCAAGGCCTCTTACTCTGCTTTGTTATTAATGCATGACTCTGAAAGGTGATAGGAATATCTCTTCATTTCGGGCTCTGGTGTTACGAACACTAAGCCAATTCCTGCCTTTCCAGGTATCACTTTCCATGAACCTTGGACACTTGTAGCTGATGTAGCTCCGTCAAAATACATTTTCCAACACTACTCATTGGGAGGCTCTACATTTAGCACTTGCTCATCTGGTAAGTTGTCGTCGAGAGGGGACCTAGCTGGAAGTGGGTGTGCTGCTAGGAAGTCTGCTAGTATCTGCCCTTTGATAGCGCCAAGGGGGAAAAAGTTATATCGAATTGTAACAATATCATCGACCACCTAGCTAATCTTCCAGCTATCGTTGGTCGAGTCATTAGGTATTGCAAAGGATTAACTCGTGAAATTAAACTGACCTTATGCGAAAGCATATAATGTCTTAGCTTTTGAGTTGCAAAGATTAAAGCTAGATAATGCTTTTAGATTGGAGGATAATTTACCTCCGTTGGTATTAGACATCTGCTTAAATAATAGAGTGCATTTTCTTTGCCCTCATTATTAACTTGTGCTAGCAAGGCTCCAAGGAAGTCGTCTAACGTCGCGGTGTAAAGTATCAAAGGTCAACCTGGGATAGGGGCTGCTAAAACTGGAGGCGTCATTAAATATTTTTTAACATTCTCAAACGCACGTTGACAAGTTTTGTCCCAAATGAATTTGGCATCTTTCTTGATTAATGCAGAAAAAGGTTGACACCTTCCCGACAGATTAGATATAAACTGTCTTAGATATGCCAACTTTCCTTGTAGGGATCATAGTTGTTTTAAAGTTTTTGGAGATAGCATTTCTAAGATAGCTTTTATCTTATCTAGATCGATTTTGATTCCCCGGTGATGAACAAAAAATCCTAGAAATTTCCCGGAGGTAACGCCGAAAGCGCACTTTAAAGGATTCATCTTGATATTATGTTGTTGTAACCGATTAAATACAATCTTCAAATAGTACAAATGGTCACTCTTGTCTTCACTTTTAATAACCAGGTCATCCACATAACATTCTTCCTGTTTATGGATGAGATCGTCAAATATCTTTGTCATCTCTCTTTGGTATTGTCGGCATATTTATAGGTTGTGTGTTTTGAAAAGGGGTCGCCTACAAAAGTTGTCGGCAAATTTTAAATTTAGTTTATTGTATATATAGTTTTGAATAATTTGGAAAGTAGCATTTGATTTGAAAATAATTTTAAGTTTAAAAAACTTTAAGATATTAAATTAAACAGATTTCACATCCCAACTAGTTTATATAAACGAGCACCACACCACAAGCCGTGTACCTATACCGAAGAATAGACACATTGCTTGATGATGGGGATCGATTAAATAAACTAGAAGATTTGTGACATTCATTTGGTCTGCGAACCAATTTTATAAGCTGACAAGTTCCCCTGTTTAATATAAAGAAATTAAACAGGGTTTATATTACCTGGGTTCTTTAAGTTCGTTATAAGGGCAAGCCCCTATAGTTAATTATATCTTAAATGTCTGAAGACACTTAAGAAAACTCTCGATAATGATCAGTGATTTTGTTCTCAAGAATTTCGAAGTTTTAGGTTTTCAAATGATTTGGGTTTTGGAAATTTCAATAGGGAATGAATCAAATTTGGAACAATTCATTTTAGGAGTCCAAAAGGAAGAGCAATAGGAGAAGCTGAGGATCTAAGAAGAATCTTGGTAATTTCCCAAACTATCCTATTGTTTGGCTTCAATTTAAGAGTACATTTAATGTTTCAATCCTGCCAATTTTAATTAATTAGCACTTATATTTGTATGATAAAATCACACAAACAGCCTCAAATAAGTGAGGGTTTATGTCGTACCGAACGGCTACCTCAGAGTCCTAAGACCGGTTAGGGCTTAATTTACATAACATGATTATGCAAATGCCTAACGAAGAGTTGAGGATTTATGTTGCACTAAGCAAACTACCTCGAAATCCTATGGCTTGGTTATTTAAACTAAGAAAGCTTTTGTTGATGTAGATTTTAGTTTTGCTGACGACGATGGCCGTGCTGCCCACTATGCTCCAAGCTCCTTGTTGTTGCAGATGTTTAGTTTTAGAAAGTGAAAATCAGGAGATGAGAGATGTGTTTTGGTTTAGAAAAGTCTTAAAGTCCAAATATTTTTAATGTTTTAACTAAAACACATCTTAAATTTGGTTAAACAGAACCGATTAAGATCTCACGGTTTCGTCATCCTACCACCATTATTTTCATCGGATTCATTTAGTCCAAATGAATTTGCTAAACTCAACTGAATGAGTTCCACACTTTCATTTAGACCATGGGAAATTCCGTTAGCAACACGTGGGTTACATCATCCGAGGTATTCCCGATCATCCAATGAGACGTTTTAATTTAGTTGTAGTTGTAGTTTTGTGTTATGTTTGTGATTAAATTTTGAGTTGTTTTATATTTTGAATGTTGTGGCAGTGAATTTTATCTTGTTGTGACTTTTAATTTAGTTTTGGGTTTCAGTTTTGTGGTTATCCTAAAGGTTTCAGTTTTCATGCAGGGTGACATTTTTGTTTAACATGCAAGAGAAGTAAAGTACAGTGCAAGTAAATAAATTGCAATGAAATAAAAGCGTACCTGGTAAGCATTCCTATTTATTTTCTCCTACACTTAAAACACAGGTTAAAACATTTATATAATTGCAAGAAAACACCTAGGTAAAGCTAAGGGAAGGTTTTAGTTGTCTACCAAAATCCTAATCCTATAGTTAGTCAATTCCTATGACGTCTAGATTCTTGTGTTTTATTAAGGATGATTTTCTTCATCAAAGAACAATAAAGTCTCACTATTCTTTTAAAACATCCCATCAAGTTAGAGAAGTGTTCGGAATTGAATTCTGAACATCTTCTTAAACATTGTAAAGATTATATTAAGTTCAGTTAGTTCATTGTGGTGATGAATCAATCACCCAGGTTACTTTAATGTTCTGATCTTATTTGATTCTTGCTCAGTGAACTAGGATGTTTGATTATCCTATGAGTGAAGTGACATTTCACTTAATGCTTTATTTAAGAGTTATGATAATGAAAGCCTTTAGGAGAAAATTAATTTGTTGAAGATTTTTAATAATTGTTAATTAGGAAATTGATGATTTTGAAATAATTTGGATTAGTTATATAATTTTAAGTTTGGAATAGTGTTCAAGTTGTTTTAATTCTATTAAATCTTTATATTTTAACGATCTTAATATTTCAAATTAGTTTTAATGTTTTAAATTTGTTTATGGTTTGTTTTCAAATGATAAATTAATTTTACTATTCTTAATTTAATTTAATTAAGTTATTAAATCACTTAATGTTTTAAAGTTTAATTTAATTAAGGGTTATTTTCTTTTTAATTACTTAATTATTAATTCTAATTATCATCTTCAGTTTAATTAAGAGTTAAATATTATCAAAGTAATTTATTTAGGGATTTCAAATTAAAGAATTGGTATCTTCTCAAGTCATATCCCCAACTTTAATAATCCAAATTTCGATTATTCTTCCAACATTTTAATTATTTAATTAATTAAGGTTTACTTTAAATATTTTCAAGATGATTAATAGGTTTCTACCCCTTAATTACTTAAGTTTCAATCACCCAAGGGAAAATTAAGATCAGATATTTTACCCTCCCTTTTTTATTAGACCTAAATATTAATTAGGGTTAAAGTCTTTAATTACCTTTATGCCCCTTTAAGCTTATTTATTTTAAAACTCATCAAATTAAGCTCAAATGAATTTAAAATTTTAATGTCACTTCACTCATATGTCAATTAAGACACTAGAGGAGAAAATGTGATTTTTCTGAATTTAATTTAATTTATATATTTGTTTTTGTGAGAAAATGCGGGTTTTCAATGAAAATTCAACAACATGACCAAGGTGAGGTTTCTATCCTTAGGAAAATTTTAGGATGTCCCTACTGACTAGAGGACCACCTAGATCAATTTTGGTGATTTTTTTGAATTATATTTTATTCATTATAATTATTTTGAGTTTTATGGTATTAATTAATTATAAAATAAAATTAAAGTTGAAAAATAAATCTTATATTTTTCATAAATCTCTCTAACCTTAAGGAGTTCAGAGAAGTAAATTTTATATTTTTCTGTTTTTTCTTTGATTTATTAGAATTAATTTAGTGAAAATGTGGGGAAATTCATTTTTTAATATTAAAAATTGTTCTAAGCCTTTAAAATTCAATTTCTTAACCTATAGACTTGGTAAAAATATTTGGTTTGTTCCTAAGTAAGTAGGAGGAAAAATGTGACATTTTTATGATTTTCAATATTTTTGTGATTTTTATTATTTTTTAATTATTAAAATATTTAAAATATGATTAAAAATGAAAATTTTTAGAAAATTCCAATTTTAATTTTTTTAGACTCCTCTGATATCAGAGAGCCCTCAAAATCATTTTGGTTAATTTTTGAATTGTATTTTAGGTTTTATGAATTTTTTTAATTTTAAAAGCGATCATACAACTTAAATAATTCATTTAATGGGTTAAATTATTTCCAATTGACTTCAAATTTTATGTGAGGTTCTCTGTATCCTAAGTGACAGTGGAGAATTATTTTTAAGTAATTTTGATGTGTGGTTAATCCTAATTAATTAAAATTCAGTTTTGGGTGTTTAGACCAATTAGGGTTATTCTTAAGGAATTAAATTAAACCAAAATTTTTCTAGGGTCTTCTGGTCATAAGATACCTCCCTAAATTTTCCTAGAATTTTCTAAGCAACATGCTAATTACTGGATTTAAAATGGCAAAACAGATACATAAATTTGAAAAATCAATATCTTGCCACACAGATGGTGTCTGGCCTTGGAAAATTCAAGGAATGTTCCCAAGAACAGAGGCTACAAAAGCTCTATGGTCTCATGTCATGGTGAATTATATAAATGCATGAAGAATTAAAATATTGAAATCAGTAAATAATTAATTAAAAATAAAATACTCATCAAAATAAATTAATTTTTTTCCACATTGTTCTCCTCTGTTTACTGAGCAAGAGGGCATTTTTATTTTTTTTTGTGATTTTTCTACACAAAGATATGGATTTTTTAAGTTCTGGGTATTTAAATAAATCAAAAAATACCCTAATTTCCTACTTAACTCAGTCAGCGCCGCATCAACCTACAGCGGATCGAAAGCCCACGTGGCGCCTCCCTATTTGACGCCGCCATCTGACTCAGTGCCACGCGGCCCGCGGTTCATGTTTCGTTCCTTGGTCCGACGCAATCTGGATCGTCCATTCGATACACGTGCGATCTGACGGTTCCTGGTCATCGTCTCTGATTGGTGTGTCTCGAGAGCCGTTCACACTAAAACCCTAAGATCTCCCTCATTTCTCCACCAAATCTCATGTTCTTATACTCTATGGATTTGTCTCAACAAGACGCACACATCTATATGGCTAACATACTATGAAATTGAGCCAAACAAAATGGAGAACTCACAGAAGCTCGGGAGGAAGAAGAGGTCCATACCTTTGCTCTAAGAAGTGAAGCTTCAATCAGAGAGTTGTGGCACCTTCGATTGAACACAAGGAAGCTCCAGATGAAGTCTCTGGCTCTGGTGAATTGCCTAGACTCGATTTCCACCAAGCTCGATTCCAAATCTTGGCCAATAGAAGAAATTGCTAGCCTGGAGAGGTGGCTTTCTTGGGGGAACTTCTTCTCTTTTTTTGGTGAAGGTGTAGAGTCAATCAATTTAAGGATTGGCTCACTATGGTGAAGTGTCCTGGTTTTAGGCTTGAAATTGAACTCAGAAATTGAGCTCGGTCAAAGGGAATTAGGGTTGGATTTCAGTAGGGATCAAGTGCTCTATGTGTGGAGAGGAGTGTGGAGCAATTTTGGCAGAGTTTTGGTAAGGTTTTGTTCAGTACCTTCTTTGGCCGAGAGGGGGTGGAGTTTAAATTGAGCTGGCTGGAGGGCTTCCCAGGGGCAATTGAGAGTTGTGATTTGTTGCCTAGGTCAAGGGAAGAACGAGTCATGGTGTCCACTGGCCACGAGACGGCTCGACGAGTGAGTTTTGAATTTTTTGGCTCACATGGAGCTCTCGGCCATGGGGTTTTTTGGCGGCTGTGGTGGCTGGCCGGCCAGGGTCAGGTCACCATCTTGACCAGTGGGGTCAGGGCTGGGATTTGGTGAACTCAATTGGCTTTGGACATATGTAAAGTGGTTTGATTTAAATGGTTTGGGAAAAGGGCTATTTTAGGCTTGGTTTGGTCAACTCATGCAAATGGGTTGGGTGCACCCTCCCATGACCTGGTTTTGAGCTTAGGGAATCATTTGGGTCAGCTGAATTGGAGTGGTGAAGTCTCCATCCATGGTGAGGTGGCTAAGCTTGGTTTAGAGTGTAGCATGAATGAGGTTAAAAATGCTTAATGAAGGGTTAAGAAAGAGGCTCCCTCTTTTGCCACTAATGGCACGGTGAGGTGGAAAGGGCTCTTCATGGCTTGTATGTGGCTTATGCATGGCTTCATGGCTCCATTTGGCTTGGGAAAAGGTTAGCTCATTTGCATGAGAAAGGATGTTGGCATTTTTGATAACTTTAGGGGAGATTGGCATGAGGCTTAATTTAGGATAATTTGATGATGGGTTTGAAACTTAAGGAATGATTTAAATCAAATGGAAGATGAGAGGAAATCTCGTGTGGGCTTTGGAATGGATTTTGGGCTTTTTTGAAATCATTTTGGATGGGCTTTTAAATATTTTAAGAGAGTGGGCTTTTGGATTTTAAAATAAATTTTAGGATGGAAATTTTGTAAAGGATTGTGCCAAATAAATGTTGCAATTGGTTTAGGAATGTGCCATGGGTGATTTGGAACAAATTTGGGATAATTTAGGGGTGAATTGGGTTCAATTTAGGCTTTTTTGGTAATGAGGCCAAAGTGGATCAAATTGGGCTAACTTGAGTTAAGGTTGGGCCAATGTTGGGTTTGATGTAAAATTAATGTTGAAAAATGTTTATGGGGGTGTTACAAAGAGTTTTCAACTTTGGTTGGGCTTTGATTTTGGGATTTGGGCCCATTTGGGTTCATGATTGATTTAGGCCAAATTGGGGATTTTTGGTTTGGGTTAGACTTGGGTGGAGTTTGGTTTCAAATTTGGGGCAAATCATGTTAGTGTTTTGTTTGTGGGGATATTAGGAAGGTTTTAGAAAATATTTGGGGCTAATTGGAGTTAAGTTGGGTTGGTTTGGGCTAAGTTTAGGTCATGGGCCAAAATTGGGCTTTAAGCTTCAAATTGAAATTATATCCACATGTTGATAAAATTGAGTTTGGATTTGGTTTAAATTGATATTGGGGATATTAAATTTAAGTTTACGATTGAATTTTATCAAAATTGAGGTCAATTGGAGTGGTTTGGTTGGACATTGAGCTCTCTTAGGTTAAAAAATAGGTCAAATTGGGGGTTTTGGTAAAATAGGTCAAATTGAGGGTTTTGGTAAAAGTGGGCTAAATTGACAAAATTGGCTTATGATGTAGTTTAAAAAAATAAAATTGGGAATATTTGGGATTTTCTAGAATTTTTTGGGAATTTTTTGATTTTTTGGGTTAAAAGGGTATTTTGGGTATTTGGATGTTATTGAAGGGGTATTTTGAAAATTTTGGTATATTTGACCAATGATGATCAATTTGAGTGGTGGGAAATGTTTAGGAATGATTTTGAAGAGTTTTGGGTAATTTAGGCAATTTTGTAAATTTTGGGCAATTTCAAGGTTATTTGGTAGGTTTGGTGGGTTTGGGTCCCGGGGGTCAAAAATTGAAATTTTGGAAAAATGAAGGTTGATCAAGTGTGAGTGAAATGAAATCATTTTGGTTGAGCCATGAAGCATATTAAGCTCACAAGAGCCATGAGAGGACTCATTTTAAGCATTCACTATGTTGTTCCTAACCCTCTTAGAAAGAGGCTTAGGGGTTAAGGTCAATCCATATGAATTACCTACATGAGTCAGGGAATTAAATTGGGTATGGATGTGGTTTTAGGGTTTTGGAATGTATGTGAGAGAGTGGTGTGTGTGCAAGTCAACCCTCACCGGACTGCACCATCCAGGGTAGTCCTAAGGCCAAAGAGTCCTATAGGAAACTCATCCTTTAAACCTCCACATATTGATTTTAACCCTCCAAGTGCTTTAGGGGTTTACAATCAAACATGTGGGGTTTAAAGGGAGTTAAGAAGTGGTTTGAATTTCTAAGTGGTGGGTCCCATTTCTAGTCCTCTAAGATAGTCAAAGGGAAAACCTATGGCTAGATCCTAAGTACTAAGGAGAGAAGAAAAGACCTCACCAAAAATGAGGTCAACCGGTATGTTGCTCCTGCGTTCTTTAGACCAAAAGGCATCACTGTGTAGCAGAAGATTCTGATTGGCGTTCTGAAAGCTGTTAACAAAGCATTCTCGGGTGCCATCTTTATCTGTTTGTACCCAAAGGAGCCATCCCTGAAGGAGAAGATTTCATGAGATGATACAATGTCCACAATTAACTCTGGTATCGGTAGGGGGAATTCATCTTTTGGACATGCCTTATTCAAATCTCTAAAATCAACACAAATTCAAATCTGTCTGTTCTTCTTCTTAATTGGAACAACATTTGCTAGCCATGTGGGGTACTGTTCTTCCCTCACAAAGTTATCGTTTATTAACTTCTTAACTTCTGCAACAACTTTTTATTCAATTTCCACCCTTATTCTACGATGTGCTTGCTTTATATGGGGGATATTTGAATCAACCCCGAATCTGTGGATTGCGACTTCTGGTGCTAAATCTGGCATTTCATCATAACTCCAATCGAATCAATCTTTAAATTCTTGAAGTAATTTGATTAAATCCTTAGTCTCCTCTTCATTAAGCATGGAACTAATGAAGGTATGTCTTGGCTCTTCTTCTATTCCCAAGTTAATTTCCTTTAATTCATCGATAGTAGACTTGATCTCTTCCTCAAACTCAGAGGGAGCATCTTCTATTGGTGGTTCTTCATAATCTTTATCAACATCCATACATTGCTCTGTAGTAACAACCATACAAAATTTTGTATCATCAAATTGTCCTATCGTTCTGAATCCAAGGCCGTTCTTTGAATTAAAATTATGGCCCTTGGTATTCCATAGCTTTTTAAAGAGTTTCAATTTTCTTTTCGGCATATGGCTCGACAATGAACCCTGCTGAATTAACTTTTTAACATAAGGCAAAAAGTAACCAAAAGGTAATTCCATTAATTCATTAAAATTTTCTTCAAAGAGTACATCAATATTTGGAGAAGAAGAAGTAGTAGTAGTAGCAGAGTAAAACTTAATTGGCTTCAGACCTTTAGTATGTACTTCCTTGACCCCTAAGCTCTCAACCTTATTGGATTTGATTGGAGTTCAGGTCATGGCATGTACATAGTTATTAATTTGATCGTACATCGTCTGGTATTCATCCTTTTCTTCCTCTTCAACTTGGACTTTAAACCGAGGCTTCTTCTCGTAAACAATTCTTGTTTTTATTTGAAACTCTTCATCATCCGAGTTGGTTTCCAAGTCGACTTTAATGGTTGGATTTTTTAATTCGAATAACCCGTTGATTCTTATTTGTCTACATCCCCGGCCTTGATCTCGGATGTGTAGACTAAAAGAATCATCCTCCTTTTGTGGAGTAGGAGAAGTAACAAATTGTTGAATTTGAGTCGACTGAACCCTCACTCGTGTCTTCTTTGTAGTGTTATCTTTATCAACTATAGTGTCTCTAGAACAAACAGTTTTCCTCAGAGGTGCATAATAGGCAGCATCTTCATATATCCCCTCTTCGTGAATTGAGAATGGTTGAAAATCTCCTTTAATACATTGTTCTCGTCCATCTTTATAGTAATTTATACACGATGTAGGGACGACGACACCATATTATACTCATGAATCCAAGGACATCCGAGTAAAGCATTAAACGAAGTTTCTGAATCTATGATATGGAATTTTGCAGTTGTTACCAAATCTCCGGCCTTTAACATCAAAGTAATAGATCCCAGAGCTCTTTCTCCTTTCTGGTTGAATCCCCTTAACATCATTTTATTATTTTCGAGCTTTTGTGCTTCGACATCTAGATAAGCTAATGTTCAGAGATTCATTATATTCAATGAAGCTCCTGGGTCTACTAAAACTCTGGAAAGAACAACTTTTTCAATATTGATTGAAATGTAGAGTGGTATGTTGCGGCATGTTGTCCCAAGTAAAAGGTCTTCATTGGAAAAGGAAACTCTGGGTTGATCTTGTAATGAACAGGCTACCTCAGAGGATGTACTAGTTAACTGGGCTAATAAAATTTCAGGTTTGAGTAGGGCCTCGACGAGTGCGTGTCTCATCTCCTTTAACAGGATTAGAGCATCAAAAATACTTAGCTTCGCTGGTAGTTTCCTTAGGTGAGCGAGTACATTATATTCCACTTTGTTGAATTCTTTAACTTGTCTGGAAAGGGTGCCTTCTCCACAAGTGGAGGTGGTTCCTCTCGAGTAATTGTTTGTTTCTTTGTTCCTATTGGGGCCACTCCTGGAGGCAACACCTTACCACTCCTCAAGTATACCTTTATAATTTCATCATTTTCTTGTGTTGACTTGGTGGAAGTCTCTCTTGAGGTCATAGCAGAATCCTCTGCCTCTAACTTTGACTCTGACTCTGAAGATTCAAAGCTAATTGCAATAGGTGTTCCTTTGAACTCGAGGATTGGCTCATCGTTCGACGAACTGTCGCAATCGAAATCTCCTTCACTTCCACTATCTCGATCATCACTAGAGGCGGTTTGTACGATTTGAGGATTATTTTGGGAATCAAAATCGTGAGTAATTTGGTTATCGATATCGTCATTCTCAGAAGAAAGAGACAAAATGTAACCAAAATCAAAAGCATTATCATTATAATATCCCGACGGGATAAAAAGGATCATACAGAGTAATAGGCTTGAGGATTTTCTTCCCCAAGTCATTGAACACTACTCTATCAGAAGCAACCCCTATCCTAGGCTTCAAGCTATCGATCTCGGTCTTTTCCTCGATCTTCTCACATACAGGCTTTTCTGGTGCCTTCTCGGGTGCAATCTAAATAGGTGGTTGACCCTGAGTGGCAACCTGAGGAGGTGATTGATCTTCTGTGGTAACTTGAGTTGAAGAAATTCTGGTCTTTTTCAAAATCTTCTTAGATGACTTACTCCAAGATTTATTCCAATTTTCACCTTTGATACAGGAATCGACCGGTTCGGCGGTGATCATATTTATAGAACTTATGATAGGTTCACGTAAATATTCCTTTGGGAGAGTTATAGTTCCGTCTCTGTAACTCCTCCCGAGCCAATCCTTAAAAGTGACGCAGTTCTTGATTGTATGACCCAACATTTTGTGGTAAGGACAATAGTTTGGACTATCTGTCCTACCAACTTCTTTCGACCTCTTAGCTTCTGGCAGTTTGAACTCAGTCTTCTTTGACAGGGTCCTGAAAATCTTGACCACTACCTCATTTTTTAAAGAGTAGACCTTGTTCAAGAGCTCTGTTAGGGTCGATTTATTGTAGGTTCTGGGTTAATTTGAATACTGTTCTTGCTGAACAAACAGCGGCGCATACTGTCTATCCTGAGGCTGAGAATATTGAGGCACATACTGCTGATTGAGTTGTGGATAATAAGGCGGACATTGACTATCTCGTTGGTTGAATGGATGAGTAAACTAAGGATATGGTTGTTGTTGCTGATAAGAACGTCGAGGAAGGTCATCTCTATTCATTGGCTGCTTCCCTTTATCAACTGCAAACACCGTCCCGACTCTCCTATCATAAGCCTTTGTTGATCTGGCCCTATCTACTTTCCCTTCATTCGAGTGCTTAAGCTCCTCCTGAAGCTTCATAGCCTTGGTGAAGAGCTTCTCGAATGACTTAATGGTGAGTCCCTTAAGCATGAAACCTATCTTCAATGGATACTCTCGAGCACTATATCAATTGCATATTTTTCATCAATCTAGGGCTCGCATTTCATGCTTAGGTTTCTCCACCTTAAGAGATAATCTACCAGTGTCTCATTGGGCTTCTGCTGCTCTCTGATGAGATCCCCTATAGACACACAGCGTTGTGCCCCAGCGAATCTCTATACGAACAAGCTCTCTAACTCAGTAAATTTCTCATTGGGCTTCTACTGCTATCTAATGAGATCCCTTATAGACACACAGCATTGTGTCCCAGTGAATCTCTATCCGAACAAGCTCTCTAACTCAGTAAATTTCCTTATTGACCCATGAGGAAGATCAGCATATCACTCAAAGGTTATCCCCGATAAGCTGCTAACAAATAGTCTGAAGAGAAGAGTGTCATTCTCATTTATGTTGCAACAACTGGCTGTGAAGTGCGTTATATGCTGCCTTGGGTTTCCTGTCCCATCAAAAGTTTTGAACGTAAGAGGCACAAATCCCTTAAGGTATGAGACGGAATCAAACTCCTCTGGGTAAGGCATACCTTTTGTACTAATGATCCTCCCTTGGACTGGGTCATGACCTCTCTAACCTGCTGTTCCACATACTGCTTAATGTCCTTTTGAGGTACTGAGCTATGAACGGAGTTTCTTTTGGGCTCTTCCTCTTTATTAGCAGAGGTAGCATCCCTTATGTCGTCTTTGATATATATTATTTCTCGTGGATGCACCTCTATAGCTACTGGAGTCGAAGACCGTGCGGACATCATAGTGATTGCAGCAAGCACCTCTTCCATTCTTTTCTTCAATCTGATGATCTACTCATCCCGACTGTGAACTGCTCTATGAGAGTCCGTCTCAGTATTTTCTTCATCAGAAGGTTGAATTTCTCTTGAGGCTACTTGGGCTCTCGTGTCATCCATGCTGATTTCCATGAATTCTTCATCAGAATCTGTATCGGCGTTGTTGATTCCTTGCTTTTTGGCAAGCTGGCTCAATTTAGTTCATAACTTATCCAATCTAGTCTCAATTGAGTATTCTTCAACTGCTTTGATATCAGGCGGAGTCTGCTGCAATTGTCCCTCCTCTATTTCTTCGGGGGAACTATAGCGGCATTGGTCGAGCTATCGGACTCGTCCTTATCTCTTGTAGAATGGTCTTCCGAAGAAACCAGTTTATAGAATTTGGGAATCCAAACCTTCTTCCTTAGAGATGTATGGGGACAGGGTGTCCCATTGACATCAACGTAATCGTGGGAAGAGGTATGTTCCCCATCGAGTAATCTAGACCTCGTAGTAGAAACCTTTTTATCGTAAGAATCTCTAAAGGACTTCTTTTGTATTACGGCAGGCTGAATCCTAGGACCTAACCGAGATTTGACTGGTATTCTTCTCTTAAGTGGCTCAGTAGTGGTGACGGGAACTGAAACCGCGTCAAACCGTGGTCCTAAATGGAGTTTAGCAGATAAACGGGGCACAGATGTCTTCTGGAATTTCTGAAATTTCTATGGGCGTCTCAGGATCTCCGCTTTCATTCTCGATGAGATGGTACATCCCATCCTCTTCATCAGTTCGGCAACACTGCAACGCTCTTCCTTTGCTAGCTTCTTAAATACTGATCGAACTCGAGCAAGGGGAGACATTCTCTCTCTCACCCTACTCTGTCTGTGAAGTTGTGGCAATGTATCGGCAATTATGTGGGGGCTTTCTTCAGTGAGAGCAGCAGAAAGTGGGTGAAATCTACTCCCTTGAAGAAGGGGAGAGGTTTCAAACACTTCCACCTCTTCTAGCTGGAGAGGTCTGTCATCAGAGGTAACCTTTGCAGCTTCAGCTTTAGCTGCCTTACAAAGTTTTCTTGATCTATATCTTCTTTGTGATTGTGTTAAAGGTATGGATCGTGAAATAGATCCAACCTCAAACACAGATGGAGTAATAAAGATTTCAGATTCTGGCTCCAGAACTACTCACTTTCCCTTGTTGAGAGCAGAATGCGTAGCAGTGGATGGAGCAACTGTCTTGGCAGTCAGTGGAGCAATTGATTGAACATGCACATGAGCCTTAACTGACCTCATCCTCTTTATAGGAGGAAAATCTTGCTGACAGTTCAAGTTGAATCGGGCAGTAGGCTCAATTATTTCACAAGGGGTCGACTTGAAAAGAATACGCGGAACGCTTTCCAGAAACACCTCAACTTCCTCGAGTCCGGACCTAAACTTGATCATGGATCCTTGGCAGAGTGCAGCCTCATCGTGCGTTAAGTTGTTTGCGGAGCTAAACAACAATTTCGGAGTCGACATTGTCACTATTAATTAGAGATTGAAATGTCAGAAACGGCCTAATCCTTTGTTAAAAGTGGTAAATGATGTCTGTTTACAGGGCAAAATTTATAGTTATAAGTGAATTAAAGTGTATTTTGAATTGTGATTCGTGTATAAAAACAAACTGGCAAAAATAAGTGTGAAGAATTTTAATCTGGCTAAAAGCAGGCTAACCTTAAACTGATGAGATTTAGTGTAATATTCAGATCCAATCCGAAATCGAAGATATGAAATATCGTTTTGGTGAATATAATTCACCACCACACTTATTGGGGGTCTGACCTCACAAAAGAAAATGAAAACTCAAAGGATCTTGAACTCTTTGTTTATGATGTTTAAACAAAAAGTCTTGGAATCCAAAAGAGTTAGTTGTACTCATCGAAGGAAGAAATGGATTAAGTAAACCAACAAAAAAGAAGGGTAATCTGATCCAAGAGGGAAATGGACACATTACCGATGTATGAAAACAATTATTTCTGATTGATATAGAGAGAGGAATTGATCCCAGCGGAGTCGCCAGAATTTATTGGTCGTCATACAGCTAGAAGCGGTTTAATTTAGTGTAATATATAGTATTTAGAAAGTAGGTATTTTAATGGGTTCAAACTGATCCCATTGATTCCTACAGTTTAAATAATCGAGCAAACCACGAGTAGCGTACCACACTGAAAGGTAATACACTACTTGATAATAAGCTCAATTAAATAAACTATAGGAATAAATGACTTCCGTTTGATCTGCAAGTTTGCATAATGACCGACAGATTCCCCTATTCGATATGAGAATCAAAAAGGGTTTATTTTAAGTCTGTGTTCTTTTAAGTTCCCTATAAGGGCAAGCCCCTATAGTTAATTACATCTTAAGTGAACGGATCACTTAAGAAAACTCTCAATAAAAATCAGGAATATTTTGTTTTCAAGAATTCAAAATGAAGGGTTTTCAACAAACATGATTATGAAATTTCCAATAGGAATTGGTTCAAAGGTGAAAGATTTTATTTTAAGAATCAAGGGAAGAGTAGTAGGAGAGATTAAAGATCCAAAAAATAGGCTCTTGATAATCCCCCGAACTATCCTAATGTTTGGCTCAATTTCAGAGAGATGGTATTTCATATTTCAATCTTGTCAATTTTATTTATTTAAGACTTATATTTGTATGACATAATCATTCAAATAGCCTGAAAGATATGAGGGTTTATGTCGTACTGAACGACAAAACTCAGAAACATATGACGAGTTAGGTCTTATATTGCACGAGATGCAAAGGTCTAAAGAGATAAAGTGAGGGTTTATGTTGCACTAGACAGACTACCTCGAGGTCCTATGGCTTTGTTATTTATTTCTAGGAGAGAAGATTGTTGTTGTAGAGTTGTTCGCTTCCCCATCGTGCTGCCCACTGTATATGCTCCAAGCTCCTCGTTGCAACAGGTTTATTTTTAGAAATGTTAAATTGCAGAGATGAGAGAAGTGTCGTGTTATATAGTTCAAGTTTTCTAGTGTGTCAAGTTTAATGTCTTATGTCTTATTAAGGGAAATGTTAAAGTTGATTAAGCGATACCAGTTAGGATCCCACGATTCCCTCATTCCGGCACCACTATTTTCTTCAGATTCACTTTGTCCAAATGAATTTACCAAATTCAACTAAATGAATTCAGTACTTTTATTCTGACCATGGGAAATCTCGTTAGCATCCGTAGGTTGCCTCCTCCGAGGGATTCCCGATCATCCGATAAAGACGCTTTAATTTAGTTGCAATTGTTGTTGTTTTTTTTTTTATTTTTTTTTTGTGGTTAAATTTTGAGTTATCTTATATTTTGATTGTTGTGGCGGTGAATTCGATTTTGGCTTCGTTTTGTTTTTACGGCTATCCTAAAAGTCTGAGTTTTGACATGCAAGTTTCGTTTTGTTATTTTTACATGCAGGTTTTGTAAACATGAAAGTACAGTAAAGTAAATGCAGAAAAGTAAAGTATTATAAGTAAAGTGTTGTAAACTGTAAAAGAATACCAGTCCTCTTCTCGCACTCCAGCTGAAATATTAGCATTTGAAGCAGGTATATATGCATATGTACATGTTTTCATTGTTATTTATTATTTATTTATCATTAGTATTGCATGTGTATGTGTATATACATATACGTATTCATTATTATTATTTTATCATTATGTATGTATATATGTTGTTATGATTATTTAAATTTTGTATATTATCATCGTTACTATTTATTGTTATTTATGTATGGTATTATTATTATTATCATTATTATTATTAATGTTGTTATGATTATTTATTATCACTTATATATTATTATTATTCCTATATTTGTTTATTTGTTAATTGTATATATGCTTATTAGTTTATTATTATTATTATATATTCTTAATTATCATTCGTATGTTATTATTAGTTACTATCATTTATATTTGTATATGTTTATATTATTATTGTTATTATTATAATTTATGTATATATTTATTATAATTAATTTATTATTATATATGTTTACTATTAGTACTGTTTATAATTGTTTTTGTTATTATTCTTATTATTGCTATTATTATTATTATTTGTGTTAACTACTCATATGTATACACTTATATATAAATTATTATTATTATTTATTACAATGAATATTACTGTTATAGTTTTATTTCTTATTTATGTGTATATTTATGCATATATATATTATTATTAGTATTAGTTCATTTTTATATATTTATTATTTATTATTGTTATCTTTTATGTTATTATTTCTGTATGCTTAGATGTATGTCAGTATTACTATAATTAGTTCCTTATCATATATATATATATATATATATATATATATATATATATATATATATATATATATATATATATATATATATATATATATATATATATATATATATATA